>CM028906.1:10852500-10967500 GCA_016801845.1 Polydactylus sextarius
CAGCTCTCAGGTTACAGCAGCATATGCTAAGCACTCAAAAACATACACAATGCCTTTGGTGAACAAGGTAGCTGCTATGCCCTTGGGAGCCAATTTAGATTGTGACTTAAGGCAACGTTGTGGCTTTGTAGCGTGAGTGTGTGTGTGTGTCTTTGAGTGTGTGTGTGTGTGTTCCCAGTACGTGAGTGTGAGTCTCACTCTTGACGCTCCACTGAAACAGTAGTGGTGGGTAGATCTGGGTGGCCCTCCTGCAGACCCTCCACATCTGTGTTCCCCCCTTCTGCCCCCCTGTTGCAGGACTGAGCCAGCTCCTCCACGCGTGGCTGCCTCTCCACATCCAGAATAGCCGGGAGAGAATTGCTCGGATCCATGCTTCTTTGACAGTCAAAATTTTTAAGTAATAATATGCCGCATTTACACATTAATGAATCATAAAAAAGGAAGAGCGCCACCTACAGAGACTTAAAAAAAAAAAAGAGAGAGAAAAAACATGAAAGTGCATCCCTCAGACCGTGACTGACAGGTGATCTTTGGGAATACGGCGCATTTTAGTGCTTAAGATCTAAACAGATTTAAGCAAACACTTAAAATGTCACAAGGAATGAAATGTAATTTAGTTTCTCCAGCACCAAACAAACCTATACAACTTTTTTTTTTTTTTTATTCAGGCATAAAAACTGTTTGCAGGATTTAGAGAAATACGTTCTCTATAATTTCATAAATCGTGGCTGAAAAGTGAAAGCCAGTTGCTGTCAGTTTATCTCCGTCTCTCTCTGTGAGGCCTCAGCTTAAAAGCCACTCAGCGAGTTACATGCTACTTTAAAGGGGAGTGGCAAGTCTTTCACTTCACATACTTTCAGTCGGCTTGATTATTTTTCTGGTGTTAAGCGGCAGGGCTTCAAGACCCGGATCAGATAACATCCTCTGCTGTGCTGCATAGGCACCACTCAGATTTCTGCTTATAAGAACAAAGCTGGCTGTTTTTACATATTTTAACTCCCACATGATAAACACAGTGCATCTGGGTCCGTGTCCTGCCTGTCTCCAGCTGCTATTATAGCATCAAATTAAAATGTAATAATATCAGAAAATGAAAGAAAAAAAAGTGAAAAGATTGACAGAGACATGCAATTACAGTTCATATATTTGTTAGATTACTCATGGATGTGTAAATGACATCACATCCACACAGGAAGTCCTGAGGAAAAATAAAGTGGAAGGTGGTGGTGGTGGGTTTGTGGAAAGGGAAATCAGCGCACAACAATTTAATAGATATTTCTCTTCTGTTGCCAGTCTTGCAAACTTGTCAAGTTGCAAATGCGAATGACTGTGAATTTCCTGGTGTGTGTGCTTTGTTTACAGACTTCGGTCGTCCCACCTTCTGCGGAGCTGTCGGCGCTCTTCCTGACATCCGGCGTTCGTTGAAGAAGAAGCGGCAGTCACACAGGTACGATCCCGCCGATTGATCACGGGGGAAAAAAAAAGGGGAGGATATTAAAGGTGTCTGTCACGCTCACACGCCCACGCACACGTCGTCTTTTGTTTTCATTTAAATCTTAGTTTATTCGTGGGAGGGGGGAGTCATTCCAGTCTGCACTTGTTAGACAGTGTCAGGATTTGTCATATTTAGAAATGTGGCTGGTTGTTCATCAGATTCATGCTCATTTAGTGGACGAACAAGCTTCCAGCCACAAACTCATCTCACAATGCATGAATTTATGTACATGCATGTGCATCATGTTAGATTAAACTTGATTAAATGGGAATGACCCAAAAGTAACGCTATAACATACTTTACACTGTGTTTTAATGTTATTAAAACCATAAATATGTGCACCTCTGGCAGCAGAAAACGTAGTTATGTTGAAAACTGACACCCAATTAAACAACTCTGACACATTTAACTGCTGCTTTTCTACGTCTACTTGTTATTCAAAAACATTTCACTGGATTTGAGCCCAATGCCACATTCACTTCACTTCAGTTCCAAACTTTTTTTTCCAGACCCCCTCCCGCCCCCCACACCCATACCTCATTGGTATCAGTTTTCAACATTTATACAATGAAAACATGAAAAATTCAACCTGAGACCCGAGATCACCTTTGTCAGCTGAAAACTTAACACTGCAGTTTTCAATTGCAGCCTCGTTATTGTTCCTAACCTGTTGCTACACCCTGACACTGAGATAAGTACAAGATATGATATGTTGATTAAAGGTGGATTAAGAAGTCGACCGCAAAACAAATACAACTTTTTTGTCTCCAGTGCCCCAGATACATAAAGTTTCTGCCAGCCTCTGTCTTTCACTTTACTGGCCCTAAAATGTTTAAGAAATTTTGCATTTTTCCCCTCATATCTGTGAATAAACAGTTAAACCCATAAACACACTAATAAAAGCACATCAACACATTAACATCATGTGACTTTTATAGAGGAGTATAAAAATGGAACTGGACACGTTTTGAGTTTTTCTTTAAGTTCATTATCAACTCCAGTTTTCCAATACTAAGCAACAAACCTACCTTCCGCCTACTTTGAATTTCTGGTGAGTTCTAAACATTTTCGCAGAAACAGAAGGTTCATTGTCTGTGGACCCAAAAATACTGGTAAGTTCAGACACGAGTTATTAAAATAAAGTCGTCTTCCAGCGCCAGAGCTGCTCCAAGTTCTTCTTGTTTTCTCACTTTTTGGATGCTGCTTATCACCTGAAGTATCAGCATGCACACTGGACAGTTACATAGTAACCTCCCACACACACACACACACACACACATACACACACACTGCCTGTCAAAAAGCCACAGCGCCGTCAGTTTCTCTCTATGTAGCTCAAGGAGACGATTAGCAAACAGAAGTGACATGGTAAACAGGTGCAAGCCATTATTCCTGGAGCTGGAGGAGCGTGGCCACCCCATCTCTCATGGTGATGGGCTGTTATAGTGTGTGTACTGTATGTGTGTCTCTGTGAGTGAGTGATGCAGGATCATGTGACGAGGGAAAACCAAGGGATGTGTCTGCTTTGTGGGGTTTGGATGCTTCATCGCACTAATCAGGATGTTATGATGATGATGATGATGATGATGATGATGATGGTGATGATGATCATCATCATCTTCCTCACCACTCTCGCCGTTGTTCTCATATGACAGGAATTAGACTATAGTCTCATCCTTCTTTTTGCGAATGTGACATTCATCTTTGCTTCCCCTTAAATCTATACACGTCTCTCTGACATCCCTCCTCTTCCTTTTCTCCCTCTCTCCAATAATTACTCATACACTCTCACTTCTCTGTATTCTTTTAATTTGTAATAGGCCATCGTCCTGAGAGTTGGCTTCCTGAGAAACACAGAAAGAGAGGAGTGGGGCGGGTGGGGAGGGAGGGAGTGAGGGGGTCAGGCCGGTTTGTGAAAATTGATTGCTGGCAAAGTGCTAATCAATTCAAACCTTTTCTCTTGAAGCTGGGAAATTCATGTTATAACATTTATTATAAGATTCAGAGCAGCAGGGATTACACATATATGGCAGCTGTCCTCTACACAGCGAGCTGAGACAACCAGCCTGTCTGAATTATCACCCTGCATCCACATATGTCCCTCTAAAGTGAAAAATGAAGACATATTTAACTGCAAATGTTACATTTAAATTCAATTACTTCTTGATCTGTCAAGATTTGATGCTACACATACCGATATTTGGCCTCATTACCAAATAATAATAATAATAAAATGATGCTACATCTCGGCAGTCACACCATGCCTTTGTAATAGTGTGCTGCTACGGAGCACGTTTTGCGACCGGTAGTTTAATAAATCAAATAAATATAGCGCGGGTGAGTCATGTCGCTTTGGCTTGTGTCATATAGGAGGTGCCACAGATTTCCCTCATATTGGAAGCCGAGCAAACACATGCTCCCTTTTGACGCATTCTCACACCATTTCTCACACAAAGCACTTACACACAAACTTACGGATGCACGTATACACAGATGGCTGTTACAGAAAGAGATTCATAAACAGAACTGCGCACACGTGCACACACGTGAATGAGCAGTTGCAGACGCGCGAAGGAACGTTGTTCATACCGAACCTGCGACTGAAAAAGGGCGAGCAGCTAAAGTAACTGAATACAGTTACTGAAGCCGAGTATTTTTTATTTGCATCGATTTACACCTCTAGGTAAATGATTTGAATACTTCCAGGAAAGATTAAGAGTAGTGTTGCTTTTTTTTCTTGTTACCACATAGGCTTCGGCCTAGTTTCTAATTCTTGGTAACCATTTCCCTACATTTCCCAGAATGCTTTTTAATAGACCCAAAAGACAGGGTGTCAACTTTTTTGCCTTTTCTTAGTTTATGGTCTTATGATTGTCAGTAGCTAGCCAGCTAGTTTATGAACAGCCCGCTGTGTTTCTGATCTGGCTCCAAAGCATTTTAGATTACTTCACCAATAATCTAAACAAACTGACACTGATTCTACTGATGCAAAATGAATAATTAAGTAAAAAAAATCTAACATATACTCCATTTTAGACTGTCTTACCCCCTTAGGAAAACAGAAAAAAAGAACATAAAATGCACGGGTGGCGGGTGGAGAGGGGTCAATTTTCCCACAGTTTTCTCTCCAGTGTTGTTGGGTTAAGATTGTTACTGCTGTGTGGTACTCTACCCTGCTTCCCTGCTGGTATAAATACAACATGATTGGCATCACAGCTCTCTCTCACTCTGTGTCTGTGTCTCTCTCTCTCTCCTTCTCTGACAGCGTTCATTTGCTGGAGGAGTGGCAGACTTGGTGGGAGTTAATGATTATAATTATTTCTTTTTTTTTTTTTTTTTTTTTTTTTTTTTTTTACATTGTGGGATAATTATTTAAGAGGTTTGTGTAGTCATTGTTGTAATCAGTAAAGAGAGATTACAGAAAATCCGCATGCCAACAGATGGTACTTGGCTGTTGTTGTTGCTTCATATTAAGCCCAGCACGGCACACTCGGTAGCAGTCAGACAGGCATGAGTGAGAGGGGACAATCAAAAAAAAAAAAGAAAAAAAAAGGCCAAATTATAAAACAATTTCTCCATCAGAGTAAATCAATTTATCATTGCAGAGAAGAAAATGAATCAAAAGTAGCTTGCTTTGTGCGTGTGTTCAATCCTAAACCAGGCATCCCACTATAACGCACTCATTTCCCCCAAAGTGGTTCAGTGGTGGTGCAACATAGTGAGAGTTGTGGATGGTGGTTTTAGAAAAAAAAAGCCTTTCAACACAGAGAAACAGAATTTGACCAGAGATGCCTCGACCCCGTGATTTTATCTATTGACGCTACAGTCGTTCACACGCAACCCAGTTCACAAAGAAGGTCAGCGTTTGTTAGCTTCGTTCCTCTGGGACACCAGCTGCCCCAACCACCTCCTGAACCCACGTCACGGTTGACTTACTGTACCGAAAACCATAATGCATTATGCAATTATTATTATTATTATTAGTAATAGTATGTATTTTTTTTTGCAACATCATCATCTTCTTATATATTTGTCAACGTCTGAGAAAGAAACTAATAAATACAACGTGAGGTGACAGTGCTTGCTATCCAGGGTCGGGGAGCAGGAGGAACACCAAGGCTGCTGCCCTACATTCCTGACTAATTGTATAATTGGAAAAGCTCTTCAAATGAGCAAGCAGCCCCCCCCTTCTACCACCACCACCAGCTCCCCAACCCCCTACCCATCCACCTCACCACCAACCACATCCACACCCCCCCTTTCTACTCACTTAACACCCCCATTCCCACACACATGCATGCCCTTCAAAGCAAATCACAAAAGAGCATTTTGGGAATGATAATAATTTCAAAAAGCGTCCATTATTAATCCCACACACTAGCATCCCTGGCAGCAGGAGCTAGGCTGGTTAGCGTGCGTGCACACACACGCACACACACACACACACACACACACACACACACTATGACACACAGTACTTAGCAATCTGATGTTGTTGCACAAGAGTTAGAGAAAGTCAAAGGAATGATGATGTCCAATGGAGGCAAAAAAAAAAAATCATTCAAATAAAATTTGAATTAGAATCGAATTTAGTTTTCCAATGAAACACAGAAGCTTGATACAATTAATAAATAAAATAAATTGTGACACTCTTTAAAAGGCCATTCCAGTAATAGTGGTGATTAGTAGGGTGGTGGTGGTGGAGGAGGGGGAGGTGAGGGCATGTGGGAAACATTAGAATAAGAGAATGGTAAAAATCAGTGCAGCAGAAGCTTAGAGATCCCGACTTGTTGCTCCAACATCTTCCAAATTCCACACAGCACGGGCGTTTGTTATGATGTCAAAGGACATCTAAACCGAGATAATCCTGATGACATCACAGTGACATCATTAAGGTTATTTTTTTGGCTCCTCCAGAGCCAACGTATCAGACGGAGCTTATTTTTATTTTTTTAAAGGAACAAAAAAGGGTCCATGTAAACTTTATTTTCTCCTGATTTCTTTTTATCGTATACAGGTAATGTTGCAATAATATTATGCATTATAAGGGATGACCTACCTGTGCGCTGCGTTACTGCTCATATTTTACTTTTAGTACCAGAGCTCATGGTCAAATTGGATTTCATGATTTATGGTCGCTGCCACGTGCCGTTCATTTCCATGGCTACTGAGGGGATGGGGTGGGGTGGGGATGATTTCTGAGTTCGACAGCAGCGGTGTCTAACGGGATTGCAGGGTGCTGTTAAAACGAAGCTGTTAATTAATGCTATTGATCAGCAAAAAAATAAAGGCAAATGTGATTTGCATACAGCCCAAGTGATCAATGCATTAACCGATTTTTTTCTTCCCCCTCTGAAATCTGATTTCCTGAGTTTTCAAAGTGAGAGAGAGAGAGAGAGAGTTCAGACTAATGTGGATCGATCGAGCTTCTCTCAGACAAGAATACAAAGCATTTTATTAGCCGGTGAAGGGTGAAACATACCAGGACAGTAGACATGGTTTGAAGTTGGATTATGTATTTATGTCTCACTTCGGGTTAAAAAGGCAGCCTTTACTTATTTGTCAAATCTAACATCAACACTGTCACGTTTCCTCCCGCTTCACAGAATATACAGGAAAAAAAATAAAACATGGTAATTAGGTGATATTTCTGTAGGGCCAAACAAAAAGTTTTCTAAAAGGCATGAATGTGAAAAAAACAAACAAACAAACAAACACATACGCACAAAAGCAAAAAAAAAAACAAAAAAACATCAATGACAATAACAACAGGGGCATGAAAAAAAAAAAACAACACAAGAGGTGTTAATAAAGCAATATGTTGTCCCCCCCTCCTTCCTTTCCCTCTCTGTCAAGAGCAGCTTATTATAGCGTATTGATTTATAAAGCTTTAAATGTGATCCTCCATGTCCAAGTCAAGGGCACGGAGTGAAAGAGAAAGAGATGGGAGAAGAGAGGGAGGGAGGGAGAGGAAAAAACAGAAAGGGAGAAAAGAGGAAGAAAGAAAGATGAAAATGAAAGGAGGGGTGGTGGTGGTGGTGGTGGTGGTGGTGGGGGTTGAGAGAAAGGGGCGGGGTGGGGGGGGGGGCGTCTGGAGACGGATAGAGATAGAAAGAGTGTCCACGACATGGGGAAGTGGCAGCAAGGCATTTTCAGAGCCGCTCTGGAACACAAAAGGGTAATTGTTTCAGCCCAGATGTTGCATTCGCACAACAAGCAGGATACAATGTTCCTACTGAGCTGATGAGCCCAATCAGTGAAATGATTAAAAATTGATTTTGTCCCTGTAATTACAGTATGTAAACTACTTAGCCGGGATTGCAAAGGAAGTGATTTTCTAATTACGTATATACTCTGGTGTCTAATGATTGGTTTTTTGAAGTAATGAAGAGAGGGTCCTAACGACTCCACTGTGTTCTGTTGTTGAAGGGAGAAGGCAAGAGAAGGGGTGTGTGGGGGGAGAGAGCGTGAGGGGGGTAACGGGGGAGAGGGAGTGGGTGGTGGGGGGATGAGAGAGCATCGTTAGGGCAAGACAGCAGGCTTGGATACAGAAGGGTGGTGGGGTGGGGGGTTGGAGGGATGAAAATTGAATTTTTGCCAGGCAGTGCTAGCACGCTAACACGGAGGCCCTGTGTTCGTTTGCATGGGATCTGGAAGCTAAATGGAGGCTGTGACTTCTCATGGGGGTCGCCAGGCTTTAACCAGCCCTGGCAATCTGGACCCTGCAATTAAAACCTCACGGGGGTTAGTGATTCAGGACATTACACATGCACAGGGGAATTAACACTCATGCAGGCCACAAGCACACACAGAAATAAGCGTGTAGCTAGACCCTTCTGCTCTGTATATATTTCAACAAGCTTCTCTCAAAGAAGCATTCGACTTCTGATAGACATTAACGCTGAGCTTAGATTCTGAGCCCACAACTGAAATGAACTTGGGATGAAGCTGCCACTGGGCCTGTGCATCCCTTAGTAGATTATGTACGGCAATGATCTTACATTAATATATTTTTTCAATGTGTGTTTGATGGTATATTATTATAATTACATTGACTGGAAGTCTACAGGAGCAATTGGAGTGATATCCAAGAGTTTGAGACTTAAAAAATCAGATTATTGAAGTAAACATTTCTTTCGAAAAACTCGCGGTCTGAGAAATGGACTGTCTGGAGTGACTTGTTGCCAAAAATCGAGAGGAAAGCAGACATCGACAGAAAAGTCGGAGGGAGCCAAATGTCCGGATACCCCGATCAACCCTAAGGTCTGGATAATCACTGAAGGTCTCCCGTGTATGGAGTGAGGAAGATATTTTGGAGAGAGTGAATTCACTTCTGTCTGAAGGCTTACACGGTGCCGGACTTGATCAATGTGGAGCGCATGAGATCAACAGGGAGGCGGCCAGGAGTAATAAAATCTGAGCTCTGATCTCAACAAAACAAAGTGGCTGTACTCCACCATAAGGAGAAGCTGAGAGAGAAGAATGAAACATATTGTCATCTCTATATTTACTCCAATATGGAGAGGCTTATTAATTAGAATTTTCGAAGGGTCCTCAGAGATCTCCCGTATGGAAAGGATTTTTTTTTCTCTCCGGAATGATAGTGGGAGGTTGATGAGACGTGATCAGGTGGAGTCAGAGGACAGTGTTCGGCAAAGACCGATTGGGAGGAGGCGCAAAGACGGAGCAGTGATCGATGGTAGCCCAACCTACAAATGATGATAAACTTACTTGAGTTTACTAGAATGGTTGTACTGTCTGGAAAACATTTTTTTCATATATATATAAAATTAAAATGGCATGAAACTGTCCAATGAAATGAGACAACTTGATATGGACATAAATGAGGAGCCACTTGTTTTTACAGTGGCAAAGGAAGCGGACTTGTGTCTGGAAGGTCCCAGCGTCCCACGTGTGTGATGGGTTAAATGCAGAGGTCAAATTTCGTCGTGTGCATGGCGTGCTGTGTGCTCAGTGACAAAATGGGAATCATTAAATCACTAATCTCTAATCACTAAAGGAAGTGTCCTGGACCGTTAAGCAGAAGGATTCTGAAATATGTCTTTGTTTCAAGGTTCTGATTTGCAATTTTTATAGATTTATACAAATGCAACTGGTTCTTTTTATTCCTTTATTTTTTTTGGGTGCTTGTTGGCTCAAACGTAATGCCTTTTTGACTAATAAGAAAGATGGTGAGACGGAAATCATTTAATTAATATTGACATTATTTAGGGAAAAAAAGGCTATGAAGAGAGTTTAAATTTGAATCTCCACCACAAAAACTCTCAGTCATTTGTATCTCCTACTTTATACCATGATACTATTGTGTTTGGAAGAAAAGACAAATGCCCACTGACCTTAAGGTAGAAAATGGTTATTTTCAGATCATGCAGAAATTAAACTAAAACCCCCCAAACTAGTGGAATTAAAATGTAATAGTAGCCTCTGTTTGACTGCAAAAAACATTTATATCAATTTATTAAAGTGATAGTAAGTTAGTAAGTTTCATTTGGGTTGTTTGATGTTTTGACAATGAGCGTATCTCTTTTCTTGTTGGTATAAGATCATCACAAAACAATGAAATAGTAATTCCAAATTACAACTTAATTATAGCATCATTAGCTTAATCTGCAATGTTAATTTCCTGATCGTCTCGAATAGATAGTTTTGCTGGTAGATTAGAGCAAAACAGCTTTTACAAAAACGTGTACATTTATTGTCTTATGCGGTTATTCAGTTGTTGTGTTAAGAACCTGTTACCCATGCTCAGGTTAATGAGTTAGAACTTGATGGTTTCTTCAACAGTTTGGCGTGAAACAAAGAAACATGTTCTTACTAACACTGTTCATGTTAATGATACAGCTCTTCAAGTTAAATCTCATAGCAGGGGTTTAAAGTATATGATTCGGTCATTAGTGTACTACTCAATGGTTTATAGAAAATGCTCCAAAGTGCTGGCAACGGATATTAATGGTAAATCAGGTTTTAAAGAAACAGTCGTATATTTCAGGCCACGATCAGTTGCAACAAGTGCAGATTTGACAGGTTTTTCTTTTGACTCAGGTATCACTTTTAAGTGAGGAGATTTTGTGTTTTATTTGTGTTTTCGTCAAGCCAGTAGGTAGAATCCAGGGATCTTGTTAATGTCTAAAAATTTTATTAATATTCATGATTGAGAAATGAATCAAAATTACTCAAACAGTCTTCAAACAGTTCTTTTGTTGCTTTGGGTTGGGCCCTTATATGTCTCTCTCTCTCTCTCTCTCTCTCTATATATATATATATATATATATATATATATATATATATATAATTTGAGCAAAGTCAAACACATTGAGTGTTTTTTTTTTTTTTTATACCACCACTGCATTAAACAAACCAAACTATGTCCCCTACTCCAGCAGCAGGCCATTGCCTTTACTTCTGTGCTCAGCTAAAACTTAACCATCTATTGGCTCCAGTCTTGTGCAGTAATGAGAGTGCTATCAATTGTCTTAAGTCTTGCCAAGAAAATGAATAAACTTACCTTATAGAATTAAAACTATTCTCTTTAGGCACTGCTTTGAACTGTTATCAGAATCAATAGCGGGAGTGGTTTAGCATCTACAGATGCACTTGGTTCGTCTATGACCAGCTTGTGACAGTTGCTAATATCAGTTAATGTCACTGTACTAAAGATTAATTCTACACTACTTTTAGAATGCTATATCATAGCATTTATAATCATGCCTTGGGGAAATATTGTTTGCTCAGTTTCAAATCAGTGTCCAAGCTGTATTTTCCCAGGTCAAGACTTTGCTTTAATACACTTGAATATCTCTTGTAGAGAGATGTACAAACTGTCTGATAAATAAGATGCCAGGCAGCAGCACCTGGTAAAATTTAAATTTTTACAACTCATTAGCATGCTCACTGCCGTACTCCACCACATATTTTGGGTGAAGAGTAAATAGGAAAGCGCCTTCTGTTTAACCAAGTATGCATACACTATGTGCCAGAACATTTGTATCCAATAGAATTTGAAAGCGATTTTGGCTTTAACTTTACTTTCACTTTAAAAATGATTGTACGGAATATATTTGGTCTAATTGACCCACATGCAAAAACAAGAAGGATCATTTTAGAGTCAGAAAAGACAGATTTTTGTAACCCCCCTTAATCAGCAACACAAACAGGGGTTTTTTGGGGGTTTGTTACCTTATTTGGGATGGCATCTGGCTGAATCCTCACTTCTGCTTAACTATACGTTGTTTGAAATCACAGCCTTGTGTTGCTCTCTGTGCGTAAGCCTCTGTAAGATCCCAAAATCAGCATGAAAACATTTGGTTATTCTGTAGCAGCAGTGCATACACAAAGTAAGCGTCAGAATAATTTTAAAAAGCAACGGAAAATCTCCGATTTCATCATGTTTGTGCCTCTGTAATTAAATCAAGTTTGTTTCCTATGAGTGTTTTGAACAAGTCCACTGACTTGTTCTACTTCCTGATGGCTGTCCGTGGTGCTGAATATAATGCTTATTATACTTAAAAGTAATTTTACAAATTAAGTGTGTGTAAGCTGTTAGATTATTCACATAGCGCAGATCTTCTATAGATTTTCTATAATACACTGGCTGTACTGTGTGTCATATATATTCTATATAGAAGAATATGACAGGTACAAACATGAATATATGCAACAGCTCATAGTTATAATGTAGGAGAATGACAAGAGAAAGTGGTCATCTTCCTAATTTCTAATCGTCACTTTACGTCAAAATTGATAGAAACATCTAAAAAAATCATATTATGTGAGTTGTTTTCTTTTTGGAAACACCTAAAGATCTAGATGGTTCAAATTTCATAGCCGTGGTCCGGAATTAAAGTTAAAATCTCGACTTCAGTATCAGTCGCAGTTTTATTTTGGGAGTTTATCATTTTTGGGCTGGTGCTTAAAAAAAAACAAAAAAAAACAAAAACATGAAACTGTCTGCTTGTTAAATCTGTGCAACTTTGTTTTCCCTCCGTTAGCTTCTCTCTTTTCCCGTTAAAAACTACAACTTGTTGAGATGTCAAAGACGCGACCTTTGACTTTGAGTTATAAATTAAAAACCAACCATTAAGTTCGCTACACAGTGTTATTGTGGCGAGGCGCACAGACAAGCAAGGAGTCACTCTATCAGGCTGGGAATATAGAGATAAACTTACAGGGTTGCAGAGCACATAAAGAGCACATAAATCATACCACACAGTATGAGTCACTGCCTCAGCCGTGGTGCTGCTTCTCCTTTTCTTCTGTGTTCTTAACGCGCTATGTAACCGAGCCGAACATATTTTTTTCTTATCTTGCTGTTCAATTTTCAATATTTAATTATGACTTCATTCATTTATTTTTTAAAATAATTTTTCTGGAGAAATAAAAGGGACGTGAGTTAAGCCGTCTGATTATTGGGAGGGAAAGATCTGTGGTTTTTTAGTTCCTCTGGAACATTAATAAGTGACAGAAAGCTAGATTAAGAAAGCTGGGATGCAGCAAGACAGAAAGAAAAAAAAAAAAAAAAAACGACAAAGCTTTGAAATGCTGCCAGTATCACCAACTGTACTCTTCTGACACAGCTGATTGTAAGAGAAGCCGGCGCAGCCAGCGTATGCCTTTAATAATGCATTTAGTTAGGCTATGATCTATCATTTTGTACCTTTTGACATGCGATATTGAAATTTAATATTGCATCAATACAAATGATGTATTGCCAGTCGTCGGGAGAAAGGATCTGGATTGCAAAAAGATCTCCTCAAATGTCTTTTCACTCCTCTCTCTCTCTCTGTGTCTCTCTGTCTCTGTATCTCTCTCTCTTCTTTCCAAAGCGTCATTGTACTCTAGTAGGAAGGCATAAGAGAAGCATGTCTTCTTTTCTCCCCTTTACTCCTAGCTTTGATATGTGTGTTTAAAAAATGACAACTCAAAACGCTCTGGGAGAAAGTCTCCTGCTCAAACCGGAGTCAAAAGAGGCTTGGAAAAGAGAGAGGGGGGAAAAAAAGAGAAAAGGGGGTTAGAGGGAGATCGAAGAAAGAAGCAGAGGGAACATGACAGCAGTGGCTGAGGAAGACGTCACACATCGTAGAGATCTCTGACATGACTCTTTAGTGTGGTGAAATCCCACAGGCGATATTTGGGCTATGAGAGGAGCGTTAGGTGGTGGAGGGTGGGTGGGGAGGGGAAACCAAAGGCTGCCGTTGCGGTGTCAGTCTAGCTTGTCTGCTCAGTGAGATAGGGCTGCAGCGATAGCGACGGCGGCTGATGTCAGTCTGAAGTTGATTTTACGTGTCAGAGGATTTCCTCACCCCTATGCGTTTGTTACCAACGGAGACAAGCCAAAAGGAGATTTTCTACATTTTCACATACAGCATAGGTGTTATAGACGATTTCAAGTGATGCTGTGACACTAATGAAAGAAGTCAGTGTCGTGTGAGACGGGTCATTCTGTAGCGCAGTCTCAGACAGTTCAGGTTACAAGTATTTAACTTCTTGGCTACACTTTCAGCAGAAAAACATCATTTTTGGATGTTTCTGCGATGTTAATGTCTTTTTTAATGTCTGAGGTTAATTTCCACTTTCTGCAATACCTGCACATGGCAATTAAAGTTTGGTCAAGGCAGGAAAAAGTACAAAGTTAAGGCAAATTAAGTTTGGGAAGTAGTTAGGAAACTAAAACACCAGGTTAATGTCAGGGAGACTTTGTGGTTAAAGTTAATAATCCAGTCTCCTGAAAATGAAACAGACATGCAACACGGCCAATAACAATATGGTGCAAGATTTATAACTGTAGAAAACCATCCAATGAGAGTTGTTTAGAGTTTGGGCGGTGTGAGCTCGGCCAATTAATGGGAAGCGTTAGAAATGACGATAAAAACAACACCAGCAACAACATGAATGAGATTATTTAGGGGAAAAAAAATGAAATAAAAAAGAACCTCAAAGGCTGCTAAACTGTTACAGACCTGCTTGGTGTGAATGGATCTTAACACCACTTCATCACCATCCACTGAGTACCCACGTCTCTTTCATTATAAAAAAAAAAAAAAAAAAACTATGGCGGTTGTGGTGATGACTTGATGATGGTGCTGATGATGATGGTGACGCTGTCAATGACAATAGTGATTATGACGATACGGAAGGTGGTCATTACTGTGACACTAGTGAATTATTCGATATTCTGCCATGGTACACCTACAGTTGGCGGCTCTGACTCGTAAGGTGTAAAATACGTTCGAAGAGACCCGCGAAAAAGAGCGTCTGTAATATGTGACTCGCTGTCAACAGTAACATCTTTTCACACGACTCGGGCTGAATCAGAGGCGTTGACCTGTTATTACTTGCGCTTGTGCAAACCCGTGTCACTCTTCTCTCCGTGTTCTAGCGAACTGATGAGTGTGTGCGCGCCTGTGTCATTAACACCACGTTTGTCTGTGTATTTGCATTTTTTTCCACTGATACGCGGATGTCAATTAAACAGGGGAAGGAATAAACAGCTTAGGTGACGACGCCTGCATGTATTTGTGGGCTATTTACAGCCACTCGCTCTGATTTCCTTGTGGCCTGCTCCTGGCAAACAACACTTGACACTGTTTCCGGTAAAGTTGCTTGTTTGACTCGATTGATTGCATTGGGAAAAAAATAATAGTAATTTTCAAAAAAAAAAAAAAAAAAAAAAAAAATCAGTAGTATAAAAGAAAGAAAGAAAAAAATAGCTCTTACTTGCAGACTTGTGCAGCACAGCCTCAGGGCATGTTGACCTTTACGTTGCCCTGACACTGCTCTGAACATCTAGGACGTCTGATGTGTGTGCGAGTATGTTAACAGTGGGGAGGAGAGACACAGTGAGAGAGAGAATTAGGTGCACTTGGGAGGCGCCTTGGGTTGCACTGGGTCTCGGTGCGCTTCCCTGCTCTCCGCCTTATGTCAAGGCTTTATTATTTCACCTGCCAAGGTCCTGACCTGCTGTACCCAGGCTCTGCCTTTCTTGCCCTCCATTTCCCCCCACACACAGAAAACCACCTCTGATAAAACAGCCTGTTGAAAACAAAAGCTGGACGCTGTAAATATTGAAACATCACTGATCAGATCTTTTCTCTTTGTCAGTTTAGATATATTGAATATCTTTGGATTGTTAGTTAAAAAAAAACAGTACATGAGGTCAACACAGAAGTAAGTCAAAGATACATAAGATCAAAACATACATTATTATATCTAATAACACAATTCCAACAAAAAAAAAAAACAATTTAGAATAGTGAAATAAATCAAAAATGTCACATTTAGCTCAGGGAAATTTCCATTTTACAAAAATTGGACACTTGAATGTTCATTTATTAATGAAAAAAGTACATATATAGATATTTAGAGACTAATGGTGATAATGAAGTTTACAAAGCTTATATGACTTATTATTAAGTATATCTATCTATCTATATAATTTCATCTTTGCAGACAAGTTTTCTGCTTTCTTAGAAGCTTCTTCACTTTACTTTCTTACTTTTCCTTCCTTCTTTCTTTCCTTCCTGCTCGTCTTCCTCTTGCCTCAGCGGTGCATTTGGCAGGTCAACACCTCAGCGGGTGGAGCATTGTGGGCCAGGTGACCTTTGTCTGTCATTGTTTTGCTCCTCACACCTCACCCAGGGAGAAGGGGAAGGAGCTTAGTGCCTTACACCTGCCACTGGCTTTACTGTTACGATGCTGGATATTGGCGTGGGGCGCGCTCGAGTTCGGCGCGAAGGACAAGTAGGGTCCCCAGATGATTTGTGTACATGGCTAACAGTTGGTAAATGCACCTCAGAGAGTGGGTGTGTATCGTGTGCACTCTGCTCTGAGCCAAACTCAAGCCGAGTTTGAAAAGAACCCAGACAAGCAGCGGCTGCGTAGATAAAACCACGACGACAGCGACGCAAGTTTTTCCAAATGCGATTTGCATTCCTGCACGTGGCATTGAGAGATAAATCAAATGTACCTCGAGTGAATAAGAGGATGGAGATGAAATGAAATACCCAAATGCTGCCTCCACCGGGGCCTGATTGAGTTCAGGTGGCTAGAAAGTGTCTCACCCAGGGCTAGTTGTCAGTGAAGGATCTGCTGTCTTCTCATCTCACTGTGCTGCAGGGCTAACTAGTGAACATCGGGTGTGTTGCTTTGACGGATGTTTGTGTGCCTCCTGTGTTGCGGGGGGACGGGCCGTTGACACACTTCATATTTCAAAGGCAAGGTCTGAGGAAGAAATGAAGATTGATGTGAAAAAATGGCGCGGCAACCCATTGCCCATTCGATACATATATTATCATTTACACATGCCTGACACCTTTGTGCATGTCTTCACATCTATACATATACATATGCATGGACGTAATTTGATGCACGGTGCACGTTCACATGGTGGCGACGAGGGCGGCGGGGTGTTTCCTCCTGTTATTATAGACATGTGATATAATTGCATTTGATCTCCAAATAAGCAGGGAATCAGTCCATCTCCTTGGTGGAGATGGCAGATGTGATGGACGAGCGCATTAGTGGCGAGGACAACATTAGATTTGCTCAAAATTATTGATCTTTTGTTTGTGAGCCAAGTCGGCAATAAATAACAGTGCATGGGAGATGTGACTCATTATCACCGTGCCAAAAGCCCGACAGACCTCTGTCAAAACACACTCTCCTTCCCCCCTTCTCTTCCTCCTTCCTTTCATCTCCGTCACTACAAACCAATTTAATCTGTTTTTAATCCTTCCCTCTTTTCTGTCGCCGGTGCATTTAATACAAGGCCTCACTGTCACTATCTGATTCCCTTAAAATTTTAATCCTGCACTGATAACCCCATATTATTAGATGATACACACACACACACACAGAGGAAGCAGGACACGCTCACACACACAACACACATATACACATGCAAATATGTACACACAACGTTTAGTGGCTCTCTCAGTGTTTTATTCCTTTTTACCTTCTTAGTGAAGAAAAAATCCTTTTATCACACAATGGGTAATTTATATCCATTACCAGCGTTTTCAATCCTTTTCAGCGCGGCTGTCACTGCCTTTGGCACACTCGTGATTAATGTGATCTAATAATAGTCTGCCATTATATTTCCTTTAGTAAAACATGTACCAACATCCTATTCAGCCCCACGAAATTCATTGCCCCTTAAAATATTTTCCCCTTTTTTTGTTTGAAAGACAAGATTGCTGTTTTTTTTCTTCCTCTTTCTCCATCTCGTTGCCTCCCAGGAGGTGATTATTTGTTGGGGGTGTGTGTGTGTGTGTGTGTGTGTATGTGTGTGGGGTGGGTGGAGGGGGAGGCTGGGTTAGTGATGGCACTTCCCCTATTTTCAGACACTTATGAGAATGATGAGAGGCGCCATGATACAAGGTGGTTTGTGTGGATGCACTGTCTGTGTCTTTGTGTGTGTGCGTGTGTATGTGTCTACAGGTCAGTGTGAGTGTGTGGTCCAGTGTAACAAGGCGTGACTGGCAGAGTGAAGAGGTTGAGAACAGCTCCAGTTCAGGAGGATGTCAATTTTTATAAATTTGTTGCACAAGATTTGAAATTTATTTCAAGGGGAAAAATACACACCATTGATACAGAAAGTCTGAGTGATTGATAAAAGTAGCTATAAATATTATCCATAATTCATTATTCTGAAGACAATCATGTAACTGTCCAAACTCCTGACCACAAATGAATCTTTTTTGTGCGTAGGTAGTTAGTAGATAGGTGGTTTGGAAGGGGTGATGGAGAGGAAAGATGCTCTCCCTGGAATGTGCCTAGGATTAGGTGTGTGTGTGTCGGTGTGTCTGTGTGTGTGTATATGTGTGTGTGTGTTGCCAGGGAGGTGGTCCAGCAGTGGGCTCTGCTCCCTCCCAGCCGGACAGCCTGAGCCAGTCTGCCACTCATGGGGCACGTTTCAGGCAGGGAGGTGCCAACGCTCGCGTGCACTCACACATACACACAAACACAGATACACACACACACAAACACACGCATGCATGTATGAAGTTGTGTGCACACACATACACACGCTGTCCTGGCTCTCTCCCACAAAGAGGGTTAACCCTTACTGGGTTCTTAGACTTGTATCCAGGATGAACAGGTGGTCCCACAAAACATGGGCATCCATTTCCTCATGACTTATCCCAGTGTGCGTATGTGTGTGCATGCGTGTGTGAGGAGGGAGGGGCAGACAGAGACGTGGGGGTAGAGAGAGACAGAGAGAAAGAGAGAGAGAAACAGACAGAGAAAGAAGACAGCACACATGACCGCGTAGCTCGGGTACACCTTTCTGTACGTGTGCTGTTTTTTTCTTTTTTTTGTTTTTGTTTTTTTGTTGGTACCGGGACGTCTGGTGCAGAGAGCAGCTTGCGGAGGGTCCCGCCACCATGTGAAATTGACATCAGATGGCCGTTGTGACAAGAGCAATATTACATCCAACTTCCATTTAGCAAGGGACAGCTAATATATGTGTGCTGTGTGAACATTTGTTTGTGTGTGTGTTCATCAGCACCTGACCCCAGAATCTGACCGCACCAAACACAGCTGACAACACTTTACATCTACAGTCCCACACACACATACATACACACACACACTCCCCTGCATGCTTCTCTGTGATTTTTCCCCGTCATTTTTTTTCTTGAATCCCTTCATCCAGGATCCTTCCATTAAAGATAACTTGTATTGAGCCACATCTTCTTCCCTTCAATCTGCCCCGTCTCAAGTGATCCTTTCCCAGCAGAGAAAATCGAAGGTAAACCACTTCTAAGGCAAAAAACTGGAGCGCACCACTTTGAATGTTTGAAATATCACCATGTGATGGATGCAAGGTGGTGATAGCTGCACCTCAAAATCTCCCGACGGCCGCGGTGGTGTGTAAGTTAATGCTCGGCATCTGGATGTCACGACATGTAGCCTGGACTTTCTCCGCCTTTGATAACCGTCTTTCATGTTGGAGGGAAAACACTCTGTTTTACTCCACTTTATTTGTTCTTTCCTGATTATTCTGTGGCTCAGCCCCTGCGAAAAAACCCCCAGACACATGAAACAGACATTTTGGAAAATATGAGTAAGTAAGCAAAGAGAGAGAGAGAAAGAAAGAAAGAAAGGCAAGGAGGAGAAGAATGGAGCGCGGGAGATAAACATAAACAGAGCAGAGAGAGAGAGAGAGAGAATGAAGGTTTCTCTCTGAGTCAGCGGCTTTTTGTAAAGTCTGATTAAACGAGGTGGGAAACCGCTTGGGGTAGTAAATAACAGAGGTGTCAAAATGTTGCTTAATGACCTGGATATCTACTGCATGAAATATGTAGCTGCACATCTATGCAGGAGCTGTATTTTTTATTTTTTATTTTTTTGCTTTAATGCCTTAATGTGCAGGGGGAGTTCAGATGTTTAAAACAACTTGCTGTGAGTGCAGAGCAAGTTGGCGGTACAGGTTTTCCCGACACAAGACGGGAAGACACACGATGTACAAATCAATAGGAACCTGTTGGCGAATAGTAACTGTATAACACTGGCTATTCTCTCTTAACCTACACTAAATAATACACACATGAATATATACACAGTGATCCCTCGCCATATCGCACTTCATCTTTCGTGGTTTTGATATTTGTGGGTTTTTGTGGGTAGAATATGTCTTTTTATAACATGGGTGTCTTCATTACATTGCGGGATTCTGTGGCCTACAGGTATTTTTTTTAATTTTTTCTTATTTTAATTGTTTTTGTGGTAAAATAAGCAATTTAAGGGGAAAAAAAAAGCGTGGGAAAGGTTTATAAGAGAGTGGGGAGGGTTTATAAAGGCTTAAAAAATAAAATAAATATATGCTTACTACTTGGTGGATTTTTACCTCTTGCAGGGGGTTCTGGAACCTAACCCCCGCGATAGGCGAGGGACCACTATATAAATATTATCCTTACTTTTTTTAGTCTGCAGCTGCAGGATCATCAGCTCATTAAGGGAAATTAATGATTTACTGTGTATGGACTAGTCTTAATGAATTACTGCGTCCACTGAAATTCTTAAAGAACAAACACTGAACGCGACAATAGGCATGGGAAGTGTATTTTTATTTAAACCACACCAATGTAGACTATCCTGCTGCAGGAAATAATCACTTGTGTAAATGTACGTTTGGCCTGCTAAAACAGGAACTAACTGTTTTGATATATTATTTATATATATATTATTTAAATCACATTGGAAAGTACATAAGGATAATGTATAATGACTAGACTTGTGCTCTTTATATCAAATCATTGTTGTGTTCAGTTACAGTTTGGTTCTTTTGAGTCAAACCTGTTGTTTATTGGAAAAGTGGTGACACATAAAATGATAAAAAAAAAAACCCTTAAGATTTGAGAACAGATTTAGGAGAAATTGGTGTATGCACAGGAAGAGGAAGATGAGCAGAGCGCTGCATATAACCAGAGGTTATCACAGACCAGTCAGCACTACATCAGTTAGTTTACCCTCTCCTTTTTCCAGGGGGAAACCCTCTTTCCTCCCCTGACGAGGGGTTACCAGAAACAGAGAGAAGGGGGGGAAGCAGTGGTGGCGGTGAACTCAGCGTTTTTGTTATCTTCTCTCCCTCTCTCACACTCTCTCTGTCTCTCTTTCTATCGCTCTCTCTCTTTCTGTGTCTGTCTCTCTCTCTCTCAGGGCTGCTTGATCAGTGCTGACCAGAAGCGGAGCTGAAGCTGTCAGTGGCTTAACGCGGGCTAAGCACGCTGTCGCGCTGTCTGAGAAGCTACCCACCCCACTGTCTGAGGTGACTCAGGGCTTCCCACTGAAGACGAAGAAGTGAGAAGGTGAGGGGAGGGGTAGGGATAGATATGGGGGGTGGAGGGATAAGATGAACGGGAAGAAGACTTTAGGTGGGGAGGAAGGTGAAGGGAGTACTAACAATAAGTTTGGGATTAGATATTTAGGTGTTCAGTCATTTAGTAGCAGCAGCAGTCTTTGAATGATTGGGCAAAACTCAAGTAGAGGAGACATGAAGACTAGAAGGAGGATAAAGGAAGGATAAAAGATGGCACAAAGACTCCTAAGCCTGTATGGCCAGTTACAGTTACAGTTATCCACACTATGATGCAATATAAGGTGATGATGACGATCACTGTGATGATGAGGATGATCATGACAATGACAAAGACACGAACATACGCACGCGCACAGTTTTTTTTGGGACGTTGTCTGTATGTGGACGTACAGCGGGCCAGCATGGGCATATCAACAGATAATTCCTATTTAATCCCATCAGTTATCCGTTGAAGTAGGGTTACTCTGTCTATCTTTAAGTCCAAGCTGGCAGTCTCTTATCTCCTGTGTCATTCTTCTCTCCAGTCTCCAGTGTCCTGCGTATAGAGCATCAGCCCAGGTTATGTAATATACTGTAGGTATGCATGTGCGTGTGTGTGACTTGGCCTACATTTGAAGGGCTTCACATACTGGAGGTGGGGGTGGGGAGGAGTTGGGGTGGGGGATGCAAAAAGTGCAACTGAAGCCCTGGGAAGGTGAGTGAAGAGAGAAGTTTAGAGAGAGAGAGAGTGGTAGAAATCTCAGCAGCGTTGTGTGTTTGACAGACTGTGGAAGTGGAAACCCTGCAGGCCTCTGCAGCCCCAGGCCTGATGCTCTGACATGCTCCGAGGACGCGAGGTTAGTTCACCTAGCAGCTATTTCTTATCCAGCTGTGGAAATGCCTTTACCATCATATCAGGAATATCTAGCCAAGGTGCGGATGAACATGTTGCATTCGTCTGTTAATAGCAGCGACGAACACATGCAGCAGTGGTGGTGATTTATTACAATTGATATTAAAGTGCGGATTGACTGTGATACTGCTTTGGCATCGTAACTCAGTAACATGACAGAGTTAGTGAACTCTCCTCTTCTTCCAGCACCTTCTCTCATCCTTTCCTTTGCCAAATTTGGACACTGATACTAAATGGATCTGCCATAATTCACATGTGTGTTGGAGGAAATATATGTGTGTGTGTATGTGCAGCTGTGTGTGGTTGTAAAGTGAGGCATTATGGCAAAAAAAATGCCTGAATAATTTAACACTCACATTATTTTCTAATGCCATTCTTTAAAATCTGACTGCGTCACTCTAACAAATGCGTATGATGGAAAGTTCAGGGGATTTTGGAGGGCGCCTGTGAACAGTGAGTGATGGCAACCAGCCGACTCTCAGCTCCCTCTTGTCTACCAACGGCTCCATGTGAGCCCCATGCACCATATTCCTTTCTCAGAACTAACGGCGTGGTGAATCGAAACAAAAAGGCCACATATTTTATTTATGTGTCAAAAGTGGGTTGAGAGGAGTGTAAGAAGGAGGGAGCGGGGGTGTATCACTCTATCCGTCGGTTGATATCATTCCATCCGTGCGGATCAATTCTCCCAGACAGAGGGAGATAAGGAAAGGAGCGAGCACGAGAAAAGGAGGGAGAGAGGGAAGGAAGAGGAGCTGAAATGGTGGTTATATTGATTTGTCAAAGAAATACAGCGTTGCGTGTTTTGCTTAAACATCCACATAAACCTGAGCTGTCAGAGGTGGGCGGGCGTACGCTGACATTTGACCACCCAGACCTAGATTGTGGATTTTCTGCTTGGCTTAGCTGTGCATAGTTTAAACCAGCCTTCAAATCAGTTTCATGTGGAAACCGAGCTTACTCGAAACTGTGCTTTTGTGGCTCTGTATTGTTCTGATCTTCTAAAGAAAAAAAAAAAACTTGCTTAATTAATTACATCAGCAAAACACTGCTCATAGTATTGTGACAAAAAAAAGAATCCTCATTTCTCTCAGTTGCATTTGTCTCTATCCCTCTGCAGATATCGCTCAGAACTGGTTGTCGATTATTTGCTAGCTGTTAAATTCCCATTTTCTCTTTCACGACAACATGCCTTCAGCCAACCTAAAATTAATAGTAATGCAACATAAATGATTGAATGGAAATATGGAGCAACAGAAGAAAAGAAGATGCTTTCATGGATCCATAAGTTGGATTTTAACAAAAAAGAAAAACCCAAAAATTGAGGAGGACCCAAGAAGAGATAAAGGGGAAGAGAGAGTTTGTGAGCGACATAATAATGCTAAAATAATATGTTTATATGCTTCAAAGACAAATTTATACAAATAACATAAAGTCCTCCTGCACCAGCAATAAATGATTCTATAGCCAACAGGGTAATGGACAGACACAAGACAATTTGATATCAAATAGAAGATCAGACTGCCATTTAGTTCCCGCAATAGAATAAAATGCCAGTTGGTTGATTAGACCAGCTTGACTCAGATCTTTGCTTTACTACCAGGTAATTTGATCATCCGCGTTTAAGAGATAAATCCACTCGTGCCAAATTCTAAGAAACACGATTTTGCCTTCCCACACAACACATACGCACCTGCCCCAGTCACACTTTAAAGATTCACTTAAAGCATGACTTCACCACTTGACATCACTCTAACCCCATATTTCTATAACTTCCAGGCTGCAGTAATGTACCCTCCCCCCCAAAAAAAAAAAAAAAAAAAAAAAATCTGTTTCTTAAACATGGCCGTGCATCTGCAGCTGCTTAGGCTCATCACATTCCTAAATTGTGAATAACTACAGCAGCCTTGGTAAGAGTGGAAAAGAAAAAAAAAGAAAACAAGATATAACCTCAATTAAGACCACCCACGCGAATTTAGCTGACCGTGGTGAAATCTTCACATCTAGAAAAGACTAAGACAGCAACTTTGTGCTTAATTGGTTCAAGGAATCTGCCAGTGATCCTGTCATGTCCATCCTCTGTAAAGAAGAAAAAGAGTAGTCAGGCTCATATTTGAACATGTGGGAATAGAGAAAGCCCCCCCCCTCCATTCTGTGACTACATACCTGGCACAAGGGAGGGCAGGAGCAGTTAAAGAAAACGGGAGAAAAGAGCAGAGAGTGTGCACGGAGCCATAAAACGGATAGTTTAACCATTGATCGAGAGCAGTGGTGGAAATGGCAGCTGTAAATCAATTTTATCTTGGAGCAGCTGAAGAGTGTTTTCTAATGAGGTTAATGCCACATAATGGCTAAATTCCTCTGCTTAAAAGATGCCCTCAAGGTGGTGGCGAGAGATAGATGTCGCCATGGAGAGCTTAACACCTCGCCATTCAACACCTCGCAGAGAGAGGATGCCTTCGTCTCTCAGCCAGTTTGTACCTTAAATGATGTTAAACCTTCATTCGTTCAGGTCATTATATCACCCAGCACACCTTTGTCTAGACGTCTTGTTTTACTGATAGACAGATCCAGTTGTGGCTGAAATTGAATGCTTTTTAAAATGTATTTAAATGCTTTTGTTTGAACGAATAAGTGAAAAAGCTGACAATCAAATTCAAACAAGTGTGGCGAAATGCAAGGGGTAGCAAGTCACAGTGAACAAGACCACTAAAAAGACAAACTGATCGAATAGATTGTGAATTCATAAGACCTCCTACTCAAATAGTAGTGTTTAAAAAAAACCCATTATGTTATAGGTGTTGGGGTGAGGTCGAGGAGTGTGGGTGGAAAGCAGAGAGGTCAGAAATGGTGACAAAAAAAATGTCTATGCTGTGTCCATAGATATATACACTTGGTTTCTAAAAGACTAAGAACTAAAGTTGGTTTGTCAGGGAGTGTAAATGAAATACAGATCATTCTATACCACAAATTCCTTTCCCACATTGTGACTCATACACCTATTGTCCAAAGCTAATCCAAGTTTTGGTCACAGTGACAACGGGGTTACTAAAGTACAATCTTTTGAACCCTCTTGGGGGGAAACTTAAAGTGTTCCCAGCACAAATAAGATATGGTAACTCCCATGTGTTTAGTCTCCTGCAGGATCTCTTTCAATGTAGATCTAACAGTACCCATTGTAGCTGTAGAGAGGTACTTCTGCAGTGGAAGAGACCCCAAGAGAAAACCTGATTAAACACTGGACAATACTGAATCTCTTCTGGATGTCTAACTTTTCCCAACCCAATGAAATCAGCAGATTATTAGCAACAAAAAAGCAGGGACATAATCCTGAGGTCAGCAAAATGGGCAGTGCACTTGGCTCTCTAAATACTGGACTTAAAATTGACTGTTTCCATACAGAACATTTCCAAGTATTTAGTTTATTAATTCCCCCTGCAGGTGTAATCTCTGCAAAGTGAATAGGGGAAAAAAAGCTGCTGAAACTGCCTTCAGACCATGTGGCATGTCACATTAGAATCAATTTAGTATAAAGTCTTAAAAGCTGGTGTAAGAATTATACAAAAGTGTGTAATAGCAGGGATTCAAAAAAGACTAGCTGACTAATTTTCACAAAAAAAAAAAAAAAAAAAAAAAATTATGACCCACGGGTGAAGTACCACTTTGTGCATTCAGAGATCTTTATGTGTTTATCGATCAGACACAAATACACAGGAGTGAGTGCACAGCAGCCAGAACAGTTGAGGAGCTAAATGGGAGGGCAAAATGTTCCAGAGATCAAGATCGCTGGTTCCTAACCTGAGTTTATCTAAGCATAATTACAGTCAACTGTAACCAAGCAAATGTTGGATACTGTCGATTTATCAGTCGGTGTCTTCATTATAAGTATTTATTTCTTTCGTTTTTTTATCTTCTAAATGTGCTCCTCTTGCTGGGTTGGGAGTAGTTGGTACAGGTGCAACAACAACCGATATGCGCAGGGATTCCCAAAGCATCCGGTATCAAGATTTATCGCAAGCAAGCTAGCTAGCATGTCAGCAAATGCAGACGTGTCGAAATATTACATTACACAAATTACATTAGACAGTAATGGAGGCTTAAGGAATCCTTTTTGTCTTGAGCGAAAGTGATGTGAGGAGTCTGTAAGTTGTAAACTAGACTTCCCCATAACATTGTTGATGGAAAGCAGCTCACAAGCAGCAAGTGTATTTTGCGATGTGGAGACACTGTGGGGCATTGCATTATGGGTGGGGCTTGGATAAGACTCTGGCAATGTCAAATATGCTTTATGTATTTCCAGTATTAAGAACTTGTAAATTAAACCCATCAGACTGATGCAAGCTATTTAAAATCTTATCCGGTCCAACATTGACCATACTGTTTATATCAACCCAACAATGTTGTCTTCATACACTGTCAACTCCAGAAACCATTAAAACAGACAGTAGATATGTCGACACATATTTAAAATAATGCAGCACAGAGGCTTCAAACCACTTTGGTGTGTGTGTGTGTGTGTGTGTGTGTGTGTGTGTGTGTGTGTGTGTGTGTGTGTGTGTGTGTGTAAAAAAAAAAAAATTGAGTACAACCAGCGTGCAGCATGAAACTTAAGGAAAGTTCATCTCCACAGACCTCTAGCATTGATCACTGGGGCCCTAAAGCTATTATCATGATCTAATTAGGTTTAACATAAGTCTGTGTCACGGCCCGGTGCAAGGCTGCCTTGTCCCCAATTCCACACTTTCACAGCATCCCTATTTAAAAATAGCACACATGTGCCACGCATACATGCAGTGAATACTAATGCTTTTTTTCCTACTTACATTAAGATCGACTTTAAAGTCCGACAGTGGTCTAAAGCTGGGGGAAATGATATAATTCAACAGGCCATGAACAAGTGTGTGTAGGTGGGTAATCTCACAGGTTTCCCCTTTTCTCAGTGTAAATGTATGTTCAGTATTCAACCAGTGAATTCAACCAGTGAATGTAGATGATTCCTTGGTTTTACAGACTATACAGTACTTACTGTATGCAGATGTTAATCCAGGGACGTTGAATCAGCATTATTTTAAATACTTATCACTTTAGTGTTGTTGGGTTGGAGGTGAAGTAGCCTCAGGATAATATCTGATTTCTGTTCAGTCTCATAATTCTCAGCTTTATCTTATTTAAATATTTTTTTCTCCTACTCTCTCATTTTGTGAATTGCATGAAAAACACATGACTTCCTCATAGTTCCAGGTGTAGAAACAGCCTCCTCATTAAGTTCTGAATTTAAAATTTTCATATCTGGCAATCTGACCCTAGAGATTTTCGATTTTTTTCTTCTTCTCCCAATTGCACTTGAGCTACGAGGGGAAGATGATCTGAATACCCCCAGACTCAAAAAGTGTAGAAGGTGAATCACGAAGCCAGTGACCTAATAAGAAGACCTCTGAAGTACGCCCATTAATCCAGCTGTCCAAAAATATTCTATAATAGAATACTATATTTAATTTGTTTTATGTACCTTATATCTGGGCTGCGGTGCCTTAATACAGCTGTGAATTACCTCCTCTGACACCTTATTCATTTTCAACATGATTAGCGGTAGTGGTGTGTGTGGCTGGTGCAGTGGGTGGCTGTGGCCCGCTGCACACACTCATGGGTTCATTACGCCATCGTACAGGTGTAATGGAATCCCCCGCCCCCTTCCCCAAAACACACACACACACACACAGTACTTGCATGTACACTGTGAACAACATGAGAGCTTGCACACAGACTGAATACTCTCAGTCCTCTTGGCCTCTTCACAAAGCAACTTTTTTTTTGCAATGTTGTACAATCTAGGCATCCACTACAGTCTTATTATTTCAGGGCCAGGCTAAGGAACCATGCTTCAGTCCCCATATAAGGGAAAGAGTGTTAAGAGTACCCCCCACCCCACCACCATCACCACCTCCCTCCGTTACTCCCGTGTCTACTGTTATTATGAATAGTAGCGGTAACAGAGAAAAGCATATACTCCATTTGAAGCTGTTCATGGTTTTTGAAGGACCACTCTCAATTCCCCCTCCACACACACCCACCACCACTACTACCCCCGACCACTGAGCGCCCCCCCCACCATCCCCCCCGTCTTTTGATTGATATGTGAAATCCGTCTCTCTGCGCAGCTCTAAAGGCAGTCCCTGTGTGTGTCTGAAAGGTGCTCATTGTTGAGTAGGGGACCACTTTGTCAAGAAACAATCCTGTTCCCAAGGAAGCTGAGAATGTCTTAAAAAAGATACAGGCTCTTATTGTGTACATTTGGGGAACTTTAATTTTGTGTGTGAGGTCATTTTAATCCTGATGAATTTTTATAGTAGCGGTTGTAGTTCAATGGCCGGTTGCCCTAATGCTCTAAAGAAGGAGCAAAATAAAGGGAGAATGGGGAAAGAATGAAAAACCCACCCACAGACCCAGTGGACAATCCTAAACTTAAAGTGTCGCAGAGAGTGAGGAGGAAGGGTAGAGGCCTTTGTTGATGGACACATTGGGATGTATTTAAGTTCTACAAAGGCAATCCTCTGAATGGAGGCTTGATTTTTGCTACAAGGTTTAAAATGCTTGCTCTAAGGATAGATTGGCATGGGATAAAGTTTGTGTAGGGTAATCTCTTAGGCCACAGACGCTTATGCGAGCGAACCACCCAAGACACTGCTTCTGAACTTGTGCCAAAGAGGAAAGGCAACAAACTTCCAGACAGACATGCATCAATGACACCGCTAATGATATGACTGAGGGTGCCTTGTTGGCGTATTGATTTCCTTCGACCGCATTTTTATCACATTTGACCTAGGCAAACTTTGACAATGGAAGTTTGGTCTTATTCTTTATGATAATAGACCTCTAAAGCCGTCTTCTTTTGTGCAGACTAATGGTCTTATTTGAGCAGCAGTTTGTCTTTTCATCTGAGCTGTGTGGCTATTTTGTTGTTGGTTCGCCCTCTGGCCTCTTGTAGGTTTAGACTGGATGCGAGCCTATTAGGCAGACATGTTACAATGTAAACACAGAGGAGCTGAAAATGCAGTGTAGTGCTTTTAGAACTGATACTAGTTACTTGATTTTTATATGTGTGTTATACAAAAACTGCATAAACACATCACTTGTGTTATTTTGCTGCTTTTTTAATTTTTTTTTACAAAATGGAGCACTGTTGCAGGAGGCTTGCTCGTCACCATGGTGGCTAAATGGAAACTGGATCTTGTTTGAGAAACGGCAGGGTGAGACCAAACAGCGTGATTCATAATGGTTATTTATGTACCATGTAGCTGAGACTCAGCGGGGGGCAAAGGCATGGGCTGTACTAAGTACATCTCTTTCTGCTTAGTTTCTCCTCACTTGGGCGTGTGGCCTGTCTTCCTGATAAATATTTTTTTTTTTCCCAATACGGATACTGAAAATACATCGTCTTGATGTTTTTTGATCATTCCCAAAAATAATGAGTGCAGCAGCCTGCCGCTCTCGCCGCGCAGAAAACGAGGTGCATTCAAGCAAGTTTTTCGCTGGTTCCTCGTCGTGTCGGTCGAGTCGGGATACACAGACGCAGTCGCTCTTTCGGGGTTGCCTCTAGTTTTTGTGTTGGATCCTCATAGTGCATTTAAACCAAACGCACGCAGCCACACACTTGTACCCTGCATTGTAAAAAAAATTCAAAAATAATAAAAAAAAAAATACCCCAGCAGTTTAGAAAAAGACTCCCATTTTTCATCTCTTTTCCTCTAACTGCCCTTTCTTTCTGTGTCTAACTTTTCCCTCTGTTCTGAGATGCAGAGATCCAAGTGCGCGATGGTGCATTACTAAGGACACCTGCTCTGTTGATGTGGCCAGGCAGATTGACTGCGCGCATGTGTGCGTGCGTGCGCGAGCCCGCGTGTGCATGCTTTTATTCATTCATCAATTTTTAGGCTGAGACTGGGACCAAACCTATCAAAATTGTTCTGAAGTCAATCTGTCCATTTCTGCCTCAAATTATGCATAATGGGCTTTTAATTTGCAACCAGCCAGAAACAGTGTCCTTCTCAATGTTTGGACCCCCCAAAAAAAATAAAAAATAAAATAATAAGTAAGCTCAAACCTTTGCAGTCGTAAATTGACAGCAGCTTTAGACGAATCCTTATCCTCAAACATTAGTTATTCAGATGACCTTAAAACTGTTCAAGATGACAGTTATAGTGGAGAGATTTCCATGGTACAGTGAGCGGACTTTTCTCTGTCTTTGAAAGTGGAGTTTCCCAGTCTTCACCCTCTGCTATGTCCCAGAGACAAATGCTTTGACCTCTTGTATCCCTGTGAAAAAAAAAATCATAGTGCTTTCCTCCCCTTGTCATTTCACTAATTCCTCAAAAAAAAGACCCTTTTTTTTTTTTTTACCCTCTTTCTGGAGGCTAAAAAAAAACCAACAGAGGAGAGGAGAGTTCAAAGCCTGGAGGTGTACAATATGTTCTGTTACATTATACTGTACTTTTCTCTTTTGCTCTGGAGGGAGAAAGAGTGGAAGGGAAGAAGGAGGCAAACGGGGGAAGCGAGAAGAAATACGTGCCATTTTATTACTGACATTTGAATGAGTTCTGTTCACAAACCCCCTCCTTAACCCCCACACCCCCCCCACTACCACCACCATCACAACTGAAATACAAGAAAAAAAATCTTATTCACTTTGTATGTAGGTCACATTACAGTGGTGTCTAGCTATTGGACATGGGCTTAGATAACTGTTTGTCGAGTATTAAATGCTTTCGCTGCCTCAGCAGCCTCTGCCACTGGTATTTCTCACACAGCTGTGCAACTGAAAGGAGGCAGCGCCGCAGCAAAAATCATGTCACACACATACACGCGCGTACGCATACAGACACATGCTTTCAGCCCCTGATGCGTTTTGTGTATGCTTTAAAAGAAAAAAAAAATTCTCGCCTGCATAAAAAACATTGACTTCTCTCGTATAAAAGTGCCTTATGTGAAGTTGAAAACAGGTTTTTGAGAGCAAGTTTAAAGCAGCGTGTGTAAATGAGGACCGTGCTGCGGTGAATAGGAGCTAAACCCATTGACCTGAGGTGCTAACTCAAGCAGATGAATCTTTGCTTTTCTTTTCTCTTATCCCTCCGTTTGCTTTGGGTGACCTTGCACACCAGCCCTGATGCAACGTGCTCGCATAGCGCCGGCCTAATGGCTCAGATCGGCCCCGGAGTGCCCGCTGCTTTTCACTGAAAACAGCCAACGTATCTTGCTCGACCCCTCACCTCTTCAATTGTACACTCGCTGCTCGGATACAACTGCAACCTCTCTGATTTAAAAAAAAGAAAAAAAAAAGAGGTCCGGAGACGGAAATTGCACCTGCTTTTATACCAGCAGGATCCAGGCAGGGACTTAAGTGTTCACTTAAAACAGAAAGGCGGGAGACAAGAGGGGCACCTCGCTGCTGTACATTTTTTTGCCCTCTGTTGTCTTTGCATGAAATGAAAGATGCAAGAAATGTGTGTGTGTGTTTCTGCGTGTTATCCTCCTCTCCCTCTGTCCTTTGTATGAAATGAGCCCAGATGGTGATTGATTTTTCAAGTGCTGACATCCCTGCTTGAGAAGCAGCCCTCCTTTCCACACACACACACACACACACGCGCACACGCACATAAACACTCACACACGTACCCTTCTTTGTGCCGAGCAAGTGAGGCGCACTAACATCTCGGTGCCATCATCATCTTTGTGACTGCCAGCAACCACCATTGAGTGACAAAAGTATGCATGCAAACAAAAACACACACTTACTCATTACACACACACACACACACACACACACACAAAAGTACGTTCTCAGTCATCCCAACACACAAGTGCAGAGCAAGAGGTCACTTCCTCTCTGCCCATATTTGCAGATACTGCTTTGGGAAAAAAAAACAAAAAACAGCGATCACGTAAACGCTGTCAAAATAAGAGCGTAGAGCAAATCTGTTTTGACTAGAACACTAATGAAACTATTCCTTGAAAAATTGTTGATTGACAGAAAAGAATTATTGAAAAATTATTTTGATTATTTACTTAAAAAAAAAAAAAAAAAACACAAACTGTTTTCTTGTTCCAGATCGTAAAAATGTAATAATTTGCTGATTTTTTTTTTCTGTTTTAAATCATTATACATTTAGGTTATTTAAATTCTGAACAAAAAGCAGCTCTAGGAAAAATGACGAACATTTCTTTTTGCTACTTTCACACACTTAAATCAGCAGTTTAATTAACTAAGCAAAGAGTTAATCATTAGATTCATCGATAATGGAAACAATTTCTTTGCTGCGCTCTAGAAACTCTTTAAAACATAAAGTCGGTGTTTGATGCAAGATATTTACAATGGATTGTATTTTATTATACACAAGCAACAGAGATGACTGTAGTGACGGAGGGGATGCAGCGTACTGAGGGAATCTCTCAGACAGAGAGAGACACACAGCGATGGCAGGCAGTGGAAGGGTAAAGTGACAGAGAGCTGTACGCCACAGCAGCCCTATTGAGCTAAAGTGGCTGTGTGGCTAAATGATGTCATTGGCTAACTAGGCGTTCTCAGGCCATTGCCTCTGTTTGCGTGACTAAATACATACAATTAAGGCCTCGGCACTTCTCAATCTCTGTGAACTCATTGTTATCCCCGGGTTCAAGTGCACTGATAATGGGGGCCAGAGGAAAACAGGCGTAGCAGTGAGAGAGACAGAGAGCTGGTGGGTAAAATAGACATCTCATTAATAGTGGCATTCTCTTTCACCCCAACAGCACTACTAAAGCCTTGCTCACTCATCTGTCCCCTCTTCTGCCCGTTTCCTTTTTTTTCCCGTGGCTCTCTCTCTCTCTTCCTCTCACTTTTCTTTCTTTCGTTTTTCTTTTTTTTTTTTTTTTCGATGATGACCATTTTTTTCGATGATTTGCAAACATTTCTTTCCACCCCTCTCTGTTTCTGTTTCTCTTATCACTCCATTGTTGTGTGAGGATACTTTGTGTAAACACCGTTCGCTCCCCTACAGTGCAGGGAGTATGACACACACCTTTTTACTGTTGCAAACTGTTTTCACATAGTGGATGTACTGATCTCCACCCAGCTAGTTTAGAGAAAGTTAAACTAAATACAAAAAATTTCACAAAGGAAATAACTGACCAGTAATGTTGCCCAACTAAAGCAGTGGAGGTCACATTGTGGTCCCCATCCTGTGACACACACACACACACACACATATACAAAAACATACACACAGACACACACACGCCCAAACCACACACATACAAGCCAGATCGAGTGTAATCGTCTAACGCGAGACTTCCCTGATGGCCTCGACGCTTGACAGTGATGCCCTCAAGTCTCAGAGAAAACTCTGTAACTGGAGAACAATTGCTTCTGTCTGTCTTGAGTAACTGGATCACCACGCCGTCCTCCCTGCCCACAGGCACACACGCACACGCACACACACACACACGCAGATATTCTTTCACTTCCACACACACACACATACCACACACACAGGCAGTTTTACAGAGAGACACTTCCAACCCGCAGACAAACGGATGTGAGCTCACGCGCAGAAACGTCCAGCAACGCGCAAGTGTGCGTGACAAGAGGTGTGTTGGAAGTGCACTGGGGGGTGGCAGGGAGGACAGCGCGCTCTCCTCAAGTCTTCGGCGGGGCGTGGTGGCGGCAGCCTAGGTAAATGGATCTTATTTAGCAGCGCGTCAACACGTGTAAGGGGGCTTACGGCTCATTACTCTGGGCCCCGATCCTCTCGGCTCACCCACTGATGGATGGCAAGGGCGGCCGGGAGGAGGTGTGGGTGGGAGGAAGGGAGAAGGAGAGCAGGATGGACATCGACCCTACCTTCCTTCCTGCCTCCCTCCCTTCATCCCTCCTTCCTCTGTTGCTTTTACACCTCCTCTCTTTACTTCTGCTGCACCTACTTTTTTTGTTCTTGTAACAACTGTATTTAACACTCACACTCAACACCAGTCTACGTCTGGGGTCCTTCCTTTTCTTCATCATTTAATTTAACATTTTATTGTTAAAGTATTCATGTTAACTCACTGCTGACAGACTGTCAGCTCGTACCGTTTTTTGGCTGACAGATGACAAAAAGTGTTTATTATTCTTACAAATGTAATTGTTTCACTTCTGACTCGTGAGTGTGTACGAAGGAGCTGACTTAGCTTCCTCTTCTGTCAGTCGTATTGATCTGAAGGAACGGCTGCACACACTCGCTGTGAGAGTGTGTTTCCATCACATTGTCATCTCTCCGGCCTCTCCCTACCCAACAGCTTCATTCTCTCATTTATTTAATATATTACCAGACACGGACTTTATTAGAACTGCTCAGATTAGTCATACTTCTTCTTTTTTTGTCGTCTTTTTTTTTTTTTTTTAACCAAAGCAGCGAAAAACACTAAATATACAGTTACAAACATCATTAGAGCGAGCATTTTTTGGTTTGAATGCCACAATATACAATAGGCACAATGACACATTTGACATGTTACAGTAGAAGAGGCGCAGGTGCAATAAAATGAATGATGCTTGCAGCGTCAAGGTCCTGGTATTGTGAGCGCTGCCTCTGTGTCACTATGACTTCTGCTGGTGCACCTGAATTAACAGAGCCATCATTAATGTTCTTAGTGACACATGTGCAGATCTTAATACGACAAGTAAAAACTGTCTGCTGGTGGGGAAAAAAAAGATGATTATGATATGAGTTTTTAAAACCGTTTCTTCACATATTGATTTTGATGTTTTTATAATAAAGAGTTACAGTAGCACTCATGCCCATAGCTTCCATCCAACAATGCCAATGTCACGTTTGCTGGAGGGAAAATGTCAATCAGTCCAGTGACAAAATGATCCAATATCACTGCTCTAAAATGTTTTAAACAGAAATAATGGTAACGTTACTACATATATGTCAACTTCACCCAGACGTTACAGAGTTCATGAGTGTGGGAGCTGTTAACTAGCCTCAGTGGCCTCCACACCGCCCTGCTGATGAAGGATGGTAGCGGGAAGTTGTTGTGGCGTCCGTAAACAGGAACTTTCCTCTGCAGCAGTGAACACATTACACTGCCTGCTAACATTATTACAATGCAACCTGAGCTCATCTGGACACTAACTGTTATAACTCACTACCTGTAGCTTGTACTTTACCCAGGCAGACTGTGGTAACATGAAAAGCCCTCGCGTTTATTAGTTTACACTTTATTTTTCAGAACCCTTTAAACAACTTGAGCTTTTTTTTTAAAAAAGCGATGAGGCCAAGTTAGACGTACGCAGGTCGACCTAATGCCACACTTTGAGGCAAATGTTTGACTTTTTTAACTTTTTAAAACAAAACTGACTCATCTTGATCGCAGCTGTAACACATCAGCAGATTTTTTCAATCCATCACTTGCAAATGAAATTATCAAACGATCCAGGCACAAGGTGATTGTTTGCCTTTATCTTATAAATCCCATTTTCTGCAGTTTTATACAAAACGCAATTCCGACAATCGACAAATCCACAAAATGAATCCATCTTCATCATATGTAGGTTTCTACAGTTTTACAAGCGTCCAAAAAGAGGAAAAGTAGCACCACAAATAGCTATCTACATTCCCCAAGACCGTGAGATCTAAATAAATCAAAAAATAAACATTTAGAAGTCATAATAGAGTGCAGACAGCCTTTTGATTAACAATGGAATTCACATTTCTTTTTTTCTAAATATAATTTTGGTCAAACACATTGATGCATATCACCATTATGGTAAACATGTTGTTTAGAGGTTTGAGGTCTCTGATTGGCTCAGTAGGTGGTAAGCTATAGGTGAAGCCTACTGCTGTCAAACTCTCAACCCACTTCAAAACCACTCTTCTGTTCCTAGTGAACTTTTAAACCCTTACATTAGCTCCTTAACACTTAATTGTTACCAGCACACAAACCTGCACTGTACTCATCCCAGACATGACATATAGCCACCACACACACACTTACATGTACTGTACACTGCTTCCAAAGCAGCAGCAGTAGAGTCAAGTCCCTCTCTCGTAAGCTCGTAGAGCATTCCTCTCATTCATGGAAGCAGGGCCCTCCTAGTGAAGCGCTTAATTGGCTGCAGATTGCTCTTTAACCTCAGGGTTACACCACACACACACACACACACACACACACACACACACACACACGCACACACACAAACACACAAACACAACGTATACAAAGAGACAAATACATATGCACACACACACACACTCACCACTTGTGCAGGCTGTTAACGTCTTAAGGGAAATGGAGTGTGGTTTTTACAACTCATTGGGGAGGTGAAAGGTCAGCAGATTTGTAACAGACAATCCCTAAGGATCTGTCAGTCAAGGCTAAGATGCCATGATGGCTACCCCACACACACACACACACACACACACACATACATATATATATATATATATATATATATAGAGAGATATAGATATATATATATATATAGATATATAGATATAGATGCTTTGTCATCTCAACGTGTTTCTGCTTTGCTACATTTCTCCTCTGGTTTCAACTGTCACCACACAAATAAAGAACATTTTCTCTTCTTTTGACAAAGTCTGGTCAAACATGCCAGACTGGATCGTCATGACTCAACATTTGGTTCAGTCTCTTTTGGTCCTCACCAGTCACCTCTTTGCGTTTTAGGCCAAATGGAAGCGTCTGAGACCCAGAACTATCTGGCCGTCCGTGCTGGCTGAGACGGTTCAGTCCTTGAGTTTTCTGCCCATAATACAGTATGTGTGAGTGTCTGCCTGCCCCGCTGGGACAACTGTACTCCTCCACAAAGCAAGAGCACTGACTGTCATCGAGATTTAACTCTGGCTTGAGACAAAGAGGAATTTGTGATTTTGCTTCTTTGAGAGAACATATGCCGATTCTTAACATGTTGCGTTTGTGCAATAAAATAGTAATGTTCGTGGCCATTTATGTCCTAATTTAAAATGCAGTTTATCTTTATTTTTAATTTTTTTTTTTTTTTTTGCATGCGCATGTGTTAGTCTCTCCTCTTCTGTGATACATGGTGAGTAACATCACTTTTTTTCCCACTTTTATAACAGTGCATGAAGGAAACTTACCGCTGAGTTGTGTTTCATGGAGAGACAAAAAGAGTTAGGGACAGAGGGAAATTCAAAGTCAAACTGAACTTTATTGTCATTGAAACCAACCAACAAAAAACTCATAGAAGAACTGAATTGTATTCTTCAATGTGTAGATGTCAGTTTAGTGCAGTATCTTAACAAATTTGGGACAAACAGACTTATCTCAAATGAGTGTAAAACCAACACACAATGTACAGCATGTGGACATCTGATTTAATAAATGATACACTGCAAAGAGAATAATTTTAAAAAGGGAACAAAGAACCCATGTAGTGACTCAGTAATACCCGCCAGTCCTTCCATCGTACAGGCTTATGAATGATTAAGCTACTGTAGCAACAAGGGCAGCTCATATTACAGACGCCATTTTGTTAGTTTTCCCTGCAATCGTTCATATCTCCACCAGTTGTTTACCAGATTTATTCCAAACAGGATGATGGTGGTGTGTATATTTATGTGTGTTTGGTGTGTGTGTGTCTGCTCGTGTGTGTATGTGTGCTTGCTTGTATGTGTGTGTGTGTGTGTGTGTGCAGCCAGGGTGGCATGCTCAGAGTTAATGCCACAAATTGTTGTTAGATGCAGGTCTCCTTCTGCCATGCGTTTTGGACAGGAAGGCAACGTGATTGGCTTTGTTCAGTCTTCCTGGCAGCCGACACCAGCTGACATCTGTTCCCTCCTAACCACTCAGACTTATCTCCATCAGGGAACACACACACACACACACACATACACATATTCAAGCAGACACACAACAGAACAGACGTGCACATACTGATTCACACAGTCATACACACAAACCATACTTATGCTCGTGAGAGAGAGAGCGCGAGAGAGAAGGGCTACATACTGTAGATACATACATAACCACTCTCACTTTTCACACTTGTGGGCTGATTTTTAAGGTTCAAGTAGCTAATAAGTGAATTCGAGTGTATTAAATTCTAAACAAAAACAGATTTTGAACAGATAACAACATATGCACTAGTATGTATTGCAGTGAATTTTTTAAGATTAAAAAAAGAAAAAGAAAAAACTAGACAGATATTGTAAACGTGAGGAGAAAATATGTGTTTTGGTGGCATTCAGGCCTGATTGTGGCGGCATTGCAAATCTTATTGCATTGCTAATTTATATTATTGGCGGCTGAGTCTCTGGAACGGAGGCCTGGGCGTATATCTTAGACATGTGGAATCTGAAGGCAGAGTGGCACAAACACTCTCCGGGTAGACGAATAAAGAATTTCAGTCAGTTTTGCCTCTCTTAAGCAAATAACCGTCTGCAAAACTGGCCGGTGTATAAAAGACTGCCTTTCTTTTCCTCTGAGATGAGAGGAGGGGGAAAAGAAGAAGAAGAAGGAGAAGGAGAAAGGAGGGAGGAGAAAAAAGGACAGAGGTCTGCAGAGTAAGAGGGGGGGGCTGTTTGAAATTAGCCCTCCACTCTGGGGTCCTGGGAAATGAACGTGACACGTCCAGATTTGGTGTTTTTGTTGCAATTACAAGAAAACACCAGATGAATTCTTTGCAAGCCATGTGTGCTGGTTTGTGTATGCATGAGTGTGAGAGTGTGTGTGTGTGTGTGTATATGTGTATGGCGAGTGTGTACACATATGGATGTGTGTGCATGTTCGTGTGTGCATGTTCGTGTGTGTGTAAGTGTGTGTGTGTGTGTGTGAGCAGGTGGCGGGCATATTTGAAGATGACAGTAGGGGTCTGACCCATGCCAGGCCCAATAAAGCAGCCTTGTGATGGAGCTTATGTGACACACTATCCCTAGGGCTCTGAGGTCTTTCTCTCTCTCACACACGTGCACAACACACACAGTCACACACACATGCGCGCACAGTGGCTCATTTCCCTAGTGGTGCTCTCCGTCAGATAGTGAGAGCTGCACTCGTTTCTGCGGGTGCGTGCGAGGTCTGTGTGTGGTCTAATGACGACACACTGTACAGTCAGCACTAGTGTTAACACTATTGATCCAAATTGTCGCCTCTGCATTTTATACATCAACTCATATTTCCAGTTGTAACAACCACCTACAGTACATCTGCTTTGAAATGTTTTGAACGCTGCTTACACTTGTAAAAGCCGAGGTGAATCATTTGGAGTCCGTTGGTGTTGTGCTCTGCCTCACGCTAAATGAGAAAACCACAGCAGAATACACAAAAGACTCATATGCACAGTCATGCAATAATGAAATGTGAAAACACCGCCTCTGAGAATTTTAACCAGACTGATATTCTTGGTTTCTAGCTCAGAAATTATGGGCCCTCTCTAAATCTTAACTATCTGATTGATTGATTGATTGATTATTTACTTATATTACTCATTTCATATGTTTGCTCTTGCTAACCTCCTCGTTATGTTCTCTGAAATTGTGAAAAACATCATTGATTTTATACTATCGTCATTCTGTGAAGCCTAAAGTGTTTCTGGCCTAAAATACTTTGCATAGCATGTCCCAAGAACTGGAACACAATTTGATATGGGCCTCCTCCGAGTGTTGAACATACTGTCTGTGAACGCAGCCATAAGGCTCACATGAAGAAGGGAAGTCAGAGTGGTTCCATTATAGATCAGTTTGACAGTAATGCTGTGAGGCAGACACAACTGTCTCTGAGACAGAGAAGAAAACAGGTTGGGTGTTAACTGTCAGACAAGACAAGAATCCATCTCATCTCACATCTCCTACATTTTCTCTGATGCCCTGCCTCACTTCTGCCCCCTGTGACGTTGTTCAGAGACTAAAGTGCCCATGTATGTATTTCATCAGGCAGGGACAAAGGAAATCTTTATTTTTTGGGAGCTTGTGGCACCAATAAAAAGAGAGAGTGTGCCACCCAGCAGCAACAGCAGAAACAAAAAAGCGAAAGAAGCATTCCTTAAGAAATTTCAATCTGGATTTTACAAGCATAATAGTACTGTTGCCACTTCTCTGCATGATTAAAGACCTTCTAATGGGCGCTGATGATGGGATGTGCTCAGTCCTTAAGTCTTAAGACTTAAGTTCTGCCTTTGACACAGTCAGTCATGGTTGTCTTTTTACCTTGTTCTTTGTCCTCTTACATAATCATATATCATCTTTTGCTCATATCAAGCATGGTGTCCCTCAGGGATCCATACTAGATGCTATTTTTTTCTCTGTGCATCCCTCTGTTTAATATGGCATTTCCTTTCATCATTATGCTGATGACACAGAGATTTACCTTCATGTTAGAGTTACTGATGCTGACATGCTGTGTTTACTATGTCTAAAGGCTGAATTATGCTTCTCTGACTGCGTATAGCACAACCACGCAGTTAGATGGATGCAGCGGTGAACTCTTTCAGAGTTCTCTGTCAGCTGGCAGGTGTCAGAAAGCAATTCACCGCCAGAACATTAAGGGGCAATATGTTTCTTTCAGTTACGATTATCGACTATCGTTGATTGTTTATTAACCGCCCGGCCTTGTTCCTCCACAAACAATGAACAATGGAGACTGCTGCTGCTGATGTCATCATGTTCAAGTTCAGTGATTGGATGGTCAGAAACAAGTTAAGGATAGCAAATGCGTGTAAAAGCAAGAACATTGGATAATTTGATTATGACTTGATTTTGCCCACAATGACTGACAGAGATGATGTAATTTTTTGTTGCAGATTTTTGCCATTTTCAAGATAGATTTTCTGTAAAAAAAAAAAAAAAAAAAAAAATTGGGGAGGTGCACATCAGCCAATGGAGATGGGGTTGGATGGGTTACGCAATGGCACAGAGGCCCTCTTACAATGGATCCCAGTATGTTTTAGAATTGATTTTAAGACCTCATTGTTGAGTTTTAAGACTCTTCATGACCTGTCTCCATGCTATGTATCTGACATCTCAGTCAAACTACGTAGCCTGAGATCCTCAGGCAGGAATCTTTTATCTTTTCCCGAGGCACAGCTGAAAACTAGAGGTGACAGAGCATTTGCAGTCAGAGCCCTGCAGCTATGGAACAAGCTGCCTGGGGAAATCAGGTCAGCAGAAAATGCAACCTCTTTTAAATCCTTTTGTAAAATACTTTGTTATCAGCTTTTTCTGCTTTTGGTTGATTGACTGATTGATGAACTTATCTGATTCAGTTTTGGCAGCTGTCTTATGTTCCTTGGGTTTGTTCTTCTCTGAGCAGGTTTTGTGGCCACATTTGACCTCATTGTATTTGCTTTTTCCTGTTACTATCTATGCAATCTAATTTACAAGAATTTGCTGCAGCATATAGAAGTGCATTTAAGAGTGAAATGTAGAAAAGAAGGACATAATACATTTCTGCTGATCTGGACTTTCAGTGGTAGCTGCCAATTATTTCTTATCTCATTTGCTACCACAATAAACCAGACTAAAAACAAGTGACCTAGTGTACAGTATTTTCACTTGTTTTTTTCTCAAAGGTGCACCAAAAACTGCAAGATAAGATCAACTTAACTGACTGTGTGTGGTATACATGCATGAGAACATTGCATTTGCAGTCATCTATATTCTCAATTAGACTTTTCTTTGATTCGTAGAACAGAGCTTGTGTTATTTCATACCTCAATCCCCGGGTCTTGCCCAGGTGTTATCCAGATCTTTCAAATATCATCTTTTGATGATATTTGTGATGATGGTTGGGTTTTGTAAAGGGAGCATCATGCTCGTCTTGCTATTATTTTTTTTAAATACCATTGAAGTTACCTGTTTCTTTTCAGTCTGTATATATTGGACACTTGATTTATGCATTTTCACTTCTTGTACTTTGTCTCCAAACAGGGGTATTTTGAAAGGAAAAAAAAAAAGCAAATTAGGCAATATAATGAGTTTTTGTCAGAGAATGTGAGTGGAAAGATCTAATGTAGCTGAATAAAAAGTTTGAGAGTCATTATTCTATAAAGTGTGTACAGGAAGCCATAACCAAGCTTTAAGTTTTAATTAGCAGATGAGGCATCAGATGGAGACGACAATCTGACTATTCTATGTCTAAAATAGAGGTAATGTCAGTCATTGTAGCTCATAGGATGAAAGACACTTAGTGACATGACATCGGTCACCTTTTCTGTGTCATTCAATTGAAATGGAGATAATGCACAGACAGGGAGAGACAAAGAGAGCAGAGCTGGGCCTGGCGGAGAGACTCTAGCAATCAGGTAACAATCTGGGATTTGAGCATCAATGCAATTTGGAGGAGCACATTTCCAATCACAGCAAAGGTGCAGCTCAGATTGGATATTTGCTTATGACTATGCTGATGTGCTTAAGTCTACATTCATATGTACAACTTAAAAAGAAGAGCAGTAGTGATGCATCCAAAACCCTCAGAAATACAGATAAGACACGGTTGGCTTTGCTTATATTGTTTCTTTATTTGTTGTTGTTGTTTTCTATTTCTTTTATTTTTCTTAAGGATGAAAGAACCACTTAAGCATAAATTCTATAAAGGAGAAACTTATTCTTGTCCTCAATTGTTTTTTTCAAGAAGGATTAATTATCCTTAATGTATTCTTACGCTTCAGTAATTGGTAAACCTTGTACTTGTATTTGATGTAACTTTTCCTTTTAATGTGGCATGAAGCCTTGCACAATTTGATTTAAGTTCACTTTGCGTAAAAAAAAAAAAGTGATCAGGGACAATTACAAAATCAGAATCGCACTTTGTGATGTCTGACAAAAAGCTCAAGGTGATGAAGTATAAATGTCTATCGCTCTTTCTCCCCCCTCAAAGCACTTCCCATAAAAAAAGTGTGAACTAACAAGTGTCCAGCAGCTTGTAACACAAAGAGCCATCTACACATGTTATTCAAGAGAAGCAGTGGAGTCTGGCCAGGCTTTGCCGTTAAAAAGAGCGAGAGGGGGGTGGTGAGAGTGAATGAGCCATGCTGTATAGTGATTTGCCATTTATAATTGGCCCACAATGGTAGATGGTGGCTGGCAAGGACTTTTTCTTTTTAAACACAATCTGTGCCTACGGTCGGGGCGATGCATCGCTAATGACAGAGAGCCAGAGTGGTGTAGAAGCACAACAGCGCCCGGTGGCTATGAGGCCAGTCCTTGCAAATATGTTCACAATCAGATCTCAGATAGATGATGTTTCACGGTAACAGATCAGGAAACCGTGCGCTGTATTTTAAGAGCTTATTTTCACAATCAAATACTCCGTGTGAGAACTGTCCCTGTGTTGGAATTAAACCCTGTTGCTTACATCCATGTGTTTGTACCTCCTGAGTAAGTAAGTGTGTCTCATTATTTTTTTTTTACTATTGAATTGATAAGCCTCTACATCCAGTTCAGTCGGCCAAAGGAAGGAAGGACTGTGATAATGTGAGCCTAATAATATGAGCCTCCTAAGCAAGTGAACAGCAATTACTTGGTTGAGGTTAGGGAACAATTGCAGTCATTATCAAATGAAACCAATGTTGAGGAACAGCGGTCTTTTGTTGACCCCTCCATCTGTCTGCGGACTTTGTGGCCCTTTAACAGCATCACACTATTTCCTCTTCTGCTCCCAACAAACAACAGTCATAATTCCTACAGCAGCTGGCCGGCTTTGTCGACTGAACGTAAACATATGTATGTCTTTATAGCCGTTTTTTTTTTTTTTTGGCTGGTGCATTTACTAAAGAGACTGATACTATTGACTGCCCTACAGTTTGAGGACTGACAGTGAGTCAGTTGGAGGCATTTGGATATTAAACATACCTGATTAGACTCTAATCTGACTTGCATACCAGGTTGGTTGAGTATTGTGCTCAAGGGCGCTGGGGCAGTATTTGTTGTAGCGAGAGCGTTCTTCCCTTCATTTTCCCACCCACTTTACCCAGTCTTTCTGTTCGGAGAATCAAATCAGCAACCGTCCACAAAAAACCTCTTGTCTAATCTCCAGATTACACCCCCCTCACACTGCAGGGGAGGGACGCTCAGGCAGGCAGAACAGGGCCCAGATGCCCGGCCATGGATAAGGTTTTTTGATAGAGCCCCCGCCACCACTTCACCCCCCATCTCTTCTCCTTCCCGATGCCTTCTCCATAAACAATGAAAAGTTAATGAAGAGGTAACTTAATGATGTAATGAATATGGCGGAGCCCAAGGTCAAAGCTGGCTACAGTCTGGAGCTGGGCACAGGACGGGGGCCTGGTGATAACACATGGTTTTATATGCCTCTCTCTCTTACACACACATGCACGCACTCACACACAGTTAGACAATCAGAGAAACACAGTCTCAGTATATATGTACCGTGGATCTTAATATTATTTGTCAACCAGAATTGAGAGAACTATCCCTATGTTTGAATTGTCTGCAGAAATAAGCTCTGTTGCTTACATTTGTGAATTTGTATCTTTTGTGTTTGATAAAAGGAGGTGACTCTGTGTGTGTGCGTGTGTGTGTGTGTGTGTGTGTGTGTGGAATTGGAGGGATAAGGGTGTTTGAAGTGCTGTGGGTAGTAAGAGCAGAGGGGTGTTTATGCATGGTTTTAAGTTTTTTGTGTGCAGCTTTTTGTGTTTGTGGCTTTCACATTCTTTTCTCTGTGTGTGCATCTTTGTGTGTGTGTGTGTGTGTGTATGTATGTGTTTGTGTGTGTTTGTGTGTTTGGCAGTACAGGGACTTGTTCTGATGTTGGCGCTGGTGATTAAAAATTGAAAAGGTTTGAATGACACAGTAGAGGATTTGGCGGAGTCAGGTACGATCAATAGAACTCTGGTGAATGGCCACTACCCCTACTTGTTGGGCTGGAGGGCACTTGGGAAATGTGTGTGTGAGTGAATGTGTGTGTGTTAAAGGCAGAGAAAGTGTGTTTGGGGTGTGTAAGTTATGACTTTAAATTGTCAGTAAACCAAACAGAATGTCAAACAGACATTATTTTCCTTGTAGTGCCTTAACCCTTTTTATTTTTTCCTTTTTTTTTTTTTTTTTTTGCTTTAAAACACATTGGATTTATTTAGGGAAAAAAAAGAACAGGTGTAAAGTCAAAAGAATAAAGGGCCAGTGACAGCACATGGGAGGAGGAAAGACGATAAGAAAGGAGGGAGAGGATAGGAGTTCTTAGTGTGCGGCTTACCCAGCAGCTAGGTGCTCTTTATCTTCGATCTGTTTGGCCTCCGCGGGGCTAAAGAAGTGTCTACGCCTCACTTTATCCCCTCATAGCCTCTCACACCACAACATAAGGGAGAGGGGAGGAGGAGGAGACTGAGCAAAGGGCTGAGGAGGATAGGGAGGGAAGTGAAGGAGGAAAGGCAAGGTAGGGAGAATTACAGCAAGAAGTGAAAAGTAAAGATGCGATGGGGGAGAAAATGTTTCATTAGTACTCACTATTTTTTAAATCTGGGGAATCTGGGTTGTCATAGTGCTTTTAAAGTAATATATGGCTGTTATAACTTTAGTTAATTCCTCCATTATCCTTTGTTACACAAAGTATCAAGCGGACTCTTTAGTCTGGTGTAAAATTCTATTTCTTTGGTTGTGCCTAATAAGAAAAATCTGTGTAACTAAAACACAAGCGTTCCACCTGCTCTGTCTGGTCAGAGACTTTGTTTAAATAAAGCTTTGTGTGGCATTTTTTACATGGCAGGGAACAGCCGGCGTCGAAGCCAACGTGGGTTATGTTGGTGGCTTCCTTTCAGAATAGGATGGTTTTGTAGATTCCACCTTTCTCACTCAAATCCACAGGGAAAATAAAGAATGTTTTCTCATATGTGTTTCTCATCACGATGATATCACCAAGCATTTAATACAGTGCAGCTTTCTCTGCTGGCAGTGGTAAGGGTCATGTCTCCTCTCTGTGTATGCATTTTCACAACCATAAAATGCTGGATTTGTGAAGCGATTCTTTGTCTTTTAAAATGTGAAATCTTTTTAAAATGTTCTGCAAACACATGTTGCATGTAGATCAGATGTAAAAAAAAAAATTGTTCACTTTCAGCCAACTTGACTCGTTGTTTCATTAATGAATCCTGACAAGGCTAAAAGGCCATCTTATAATGATTTAATGGAAACATCAGATCCGCCTTGTAAAGCATTGGCTCACAATGCAGAGCACGGAGATCAGCTCCTTGAATAGAACTCACATGGCAACAATGGATACTAACTCCTTCTCCTTCTTTACCACTGCCACTTAAATGTTAGTGCAATCAAAATCGAATCAACAGACTCCTCCAACTTTGACTAAATTAAAAACAGCACTGTCATTTTTTTTTTTTTTTTTTTTTTTTAGACAAATTGTTCAATTGTTTTAAATTGAGGCGGCATGGTCCTTTAAGAATCCTGGTTTGGAATTGCTATGGAAAGTTGGCTGACATCTTGAGTTAAAAAGGTCATGTTTCAAATTCCTGTGTAAAAGAGACACAAGGATTTGGTGAATGTCAAATTTTGAAGACGCTGCAGGTTAAAAGAGAAGCCAGAAGCCAGCGTTTGCTACACTAAGTCCCATAAATGTGGCTGCTGTACCTCTACAGGTCGCGCTAACTTTGCACTACAAGGACTCAGCGTGAGCCTCCTACAGTATGTGTGTCCACAGGACCAACCATAAACACTAGCATCTGGTTATATTTCTGAGCTTGAAATTATACTGGTAGCTGAGAGAAGAAGAAAAAAAATGTTACAACACTGATGGATAATTATTACCAGGTAAAAAAATATCTGTAAAATAAAAAGAATGTAGCAGATCAGAGTAGCGTTATGCAGGGTGATCAGGTCAGCCCACAAGTTGTGCCAGATGTAGGTCCCTATGTTGTTAGCATAACAACACTCTGTGTTTACTCTGAGTCAGAATCAGAGATGAGCAGGTGAAAATCAGTTATTTTGAGCCTCAAACTTATTGTCTTCATTTCATGGCAAATACTTTGACCCACAAAGCCACTACAGCTCTACGGGTCAATGGGAAATTTGTCAAGTTAAAATAAAGTGGAACTGCACTTTAAATAGTCCTCTTCAATAGATGATGGTTTTCATTACTACTATTGTCCAATAGAATGAGCTACTTGATTGATAGTTACAAGGAAAATGTCCTTTTGTGTTGCTTTTCTCAACAAGGGTCAGAGTCAAAGTCTGACCTTTGACCTCCACAAGTCAGTAGTTGGACTAGAGAAAAACAGGTCTGAAGTTAGGATACTTTCAGTGACCGCAACCACTCTGGGTACTACTTAAAACATTTTCACTTTAAGACTCTACCTCTAAGACTTCTTAAGAATTTGCCTCATTGACTTTGCAGGATCTGCATTTTGCAAATGCAGATCCTGCAAATGGGACAGGTTGAGGTTCTGCAGCTAAAACCACCATTTATATATGGTTTATGCAGCTAAAACCACCATTTATATTCTCATCATATTCTATAACTATGAGCTAACGCAGTCCAGTTGGAGTAATCAGTTCAGAACCTGTCTGACTTTTTCTGTTTGTAAAATGCTGGCCTTTTGGTTTAAAGAGCACACGTCTTTGTGAGTAGACGCGTGTGCGTTATGTTGTACTTGAAATGTTTACAGGTCTGTTGAAGAATGGCCAACTCCTCCGCTGTAAGTCTGTGATCACTGGACCTTATTTTTTCCTGGCTATGTGTTAAAAAGGGAAAAACTGCAGCCAAATGCCAGAAGACAAAAGAGGTGGTGGGATGAAGCCACTGTACAGTGTGTTGACGTGTCAGAAGCGAATTGTTTAGCCTTCAATCCTCGAGTCTGTGCTGTGTGTATCACTGTTATAGCAATCTATTGGTTGTAGCGTGTTTTTTTTGGCAGCTCAGCTATACATCCTCACAACCTTTGTCATGAGTCACTCTGTCCCTCTTGCTCATGTTTTTACTGTCAATCTTCTGTGTGAGCTAAAAGCAGTATATACTAAACTTAGTGTCCCTGAGGGGATCTGTTATCCATCTGATCTGCTGGAATGCAGGCGATGCACTGGCACCAACGACACTGTAGATATTATATTATAAGCATGGATGCTCTACTATTGAATGATAAGAACAGAATATCTGCTGCGGGTGTTTTATGAAGGTCATTGGAATGAATTGAATAGAGTTGCTGACCTTGACTGTTTTGCATATTATATATATTGTTACACTGGTTGCATTCTGACCAGTGTGATAAGGCAAAAAAAAAATGTCTTTAATATGCATTTATGGTTTGCATTTATAAGGAATACTCTGACAAAGATGTGCAGGAGACCTCACAGTGAAGATAAGATACATGTGCTTTACTGCCTGGTTTCAATATAAATTTGTCTTCTGTCCAGTGTCCAACTCTGCAGTTGGAGTCACATACAAAGACAAATCAGGAGTGGGAGAATGTGTAGAAATGTAGCTGTTAATGTGCTGACAGCTGACACCAGCTTAGACACCCCCCACCCCCTTTTAAAACTCAAGTGTGGCTTCCTGTCTACCAAGTTACCAAATCAGTGTCTTTATAAGGAAAACGTTAAATATTGTGAAACCGCCATAGACCACGATCACAAACTGCAACAACATGCTCAACATGTGGGGATTTTCTGACAGGGCGCAGTTTTGATCTCCTGAGTTGCATTGTTAGCCTGCGAACAACACCTGCATACGCCGAGCGTAGTGAGTGTTAACTCTGGGTCATTCTGACAAAGTGTAAACACGCAATCTCCCCATCAAATTCCATTAAACTCTGTAAGAACACAAACACGCACTCCAAAAAGAAGCCCCCAAGCAGCGGCATTAAACAAGTGCTCTCATTTAGACATAAATAGTGTGATCTTACTCTCATAAATCATGCTGAGATTGTACATTTGGCCCAGGCAAAGGCTTCAGGTTCGCACAGACCTTCTGTAAACAGGTTCTCCTTCAGCCTCTCTGCACTTCGGTATGAGTCAGTAGATGTGTGAGGCTCTGTTTGTGTGTGTGTGTGTGTGTGTATGCAAGGTTACCGGGCTTGATCCATTTTTAAAAGAGCCTTGCTGTAATCAAAAACAATAACCGCTCAAAGCATAAACTCTTCCAAAGCCGCCCCCCATCCCCCTTCTAACACACTCTCCCACCCTCCCCTTGAAGTATGAAATAATATTCTGTGTGTGGGCCCTGGCCGAATGCTGAGAACGCAAACATTTCACAATAAAGTTGTTTAAATAAAGGCCTTGGCATAGATGGCTGGAAGATAAAGGACATGCTGCGTTAATTACAAGCGCCCGTTAAAATAAACCACCGGTATAAAATATGACTCTGTCTTTCCCCTCTCTCCTCATTCTTGGGGATTTGAACCTATAAAATGTCACCGAGGTGTGTACCTCAGATGTGCTGTTTGGAGACCAAACACGTCGGCAGCTCTTTTGGCCGGAGATTGGAGAAGAGTGATACACAGACAGACAGACAAAGAAGGGAAAAGAGGGGAAAGGGGGTGCAAGATCTGCGAAAAAACACAACAGAGCTCTACAATCAACAAAGAAAGCAGTGTTTACTCTGCATTTAAAGACTTATGAATTCTTCTCGCCCCCGCCTTGCCATTGCGTGGCATTAACTGAAAGGGAAAATAGTCCAGTTAAGCACCCGGTTTATTATTCTTCAAACTCTTGTCTGAAAAGTAATATGCTTTAAAGGCACAGTAAATGTGCTGGTGCTCTCACCCCCCCCCTCCCATATCTGTTTCAGCCTTTCCCTTAGCAAGCGGTATGTGTGTGTGTGTGTGTGTGTGTGTGTATAAGTGAGTAAAGTTACATCGCAAAGGAGAGGCAGAGAGATGGATTATTTTTCCTGAAGGATGGACTTAAGTTTCTGCTCTCTCTATGCTGCTGGGTGGCCCACTCCTCTTTAGCCGTGTTAACATAAGAATAGAGCGGTGGCCGGGGCGGGCGGGGGGAGGCCGAGGGAGGGGAAGGAGGGGTGGGGTAGCCGGGTAGCCGGTTTAAATTATTCTGCGCCTCCGCTGCTGCATAGCAGGAGCTGTTGTTATCCACTTAGAACATCAGACAATTTGTTCCTTCTCCCTCTCTCTTCTCTCCCTCTCTCTCAACCCCGTGGGCGTCTTTATTCCGGACCCTTTTGTACCAGTTTTGTGTTATAATGCCTTCTCGGGCCAGGATAAACCCTATTCCCTGACACTTGCACACTTTTTTCTTCTTCCTGTAGTTTTAAAGTCAAACAACTTCATGCCGGTTTTTTTTTTTTTTTTTTCTATATTGATGTGTTGATGTTTTCTGTTTTTTTTTTTTTTTTTTTTGAGCTCAAACTAATCTAGTTTAAACTAATCAACCCCCCACTGCAGTAGAAAGATTTTCACCCCTGTAAAGATTTACCTCAAAAATCTAAATATCAAATGTTAACCTCTCCTTACCGCAGGCTGTCATCCAAGCTCAGTGACGAGCACTGTGACGCTTGCAGGCCCAGATGAGGAATGCAGTTATGAAGAGATGTTTGTATACATTCAGCCTGTGCCTTGGAAAGCAGCGATGGTGGTTGAGCACAGCTTAAAGACATCTGGATGCGATGAAATGCCATTTGTCTAAACAATCAAGAGTCTTACCAAAGCCACCCAACGTGTGCTGTGCTTTTAGTACATACTTGTGCAATGTGCTTCAACAGAAACCATTATTGACAAATATTTCATTGCAACAGCCTCATGAGATCTCAAAACATTTTTTTTTTCCCTCCCTCCTTTTACATCATTCCAGTTCTCTGCTGTAAACATAAAGCATTTGTGACTGGTGTGTTCTTGAGGATTGATGAGAAGCGGTCAAGTTCATTTAAAACAGAAGAAGGTGGAAATAAAGAGAGACATAAAACCATGTTGGTAGTTGATTCGAAGTACAACCGAGACAAATCAGTGAGACTGTAATCTAAATACTTTAAATTTAAGACGCTCGTTCTTCTTCAAACGGTGAACGATGCACGTGGCTGCTGCTGCAATGCGAGTGGAGGGAGTTTAAATGAACTTGTCTGGAGAAAAAAAGATGCAATATCAACATGTCAGGATGGATTTTGTGTGCACGCTTAAGACACAAAATCACAAGATAAACAACCAGGCTGAGCATGAGGCATCATGTGTCAAAAGAAATGCCATACCTATAGATTTATTTCCTGCTTAATTCCTTTAAAACAAATGGTCTGGTCAGTCATGGCAGGCGGTGTTCTGACTATGCCGGTGATGCGTGTGTGTATGTGAGTGTGTGGTGATGGTGGTAGTGAAAGGGGCAGGCAGACATGACTGGGATAATAAGCGTCATGGAATCTAATCAGATTTCTAAGAGGAATTGATTGTTGTGAGGCAGCCGGTGCAGGAGTGGGGTTGACAATAAGCTGAAATTTAAGTGTTAATTTTTATGCTAATCCTCTGGCATCTCTGTGTGATGCAATTTGGTCCAGCAGCCCCTCGACTTTGCGCCGCAGATATGAAATTGTCCCGCGCACAGAGAAAATGTCAGCTTGCCAGACCCTGAAAGCTTGTAATTTATTAGGTATGTTTCTATTAGTATGTGTCACAGTTGTTAGAGAGCCACATGCGCAGGCAGGCAGCCACACCACCCCATTCTCTCCCTCCCTTCCTCACTCTCTCTCTCTCTACCCTCACTCCTTCTATTCCTCCACCTCAACTGCCTCATCCTCCTTTTTTTTTTCTCCAGCTTCACCATCCACTTCTTTAACACACACACACACACACATTATGCTTGTTCTTAAGATGGTCTCAGCTCAGTGGCTGCTACACTGGGGCCTTAATGTATTATCATATATCGGGTGGTCCTTGCCCCCTGGACAAAAGGCTATTTAATACAATTTAATGACATTCCCAAAGATTGGCGGTGGCAGCGGTGGTGGAGGGGAGGAAGAGAGAGGAATACAAAAAAAAAAAAAGAAAGGCAGAGGCCCAGATGAAAATAGCATCTGTGTTTTTCATGGCTCACCCATGCAAACATTGCAGTGTAAAATGTGTGACTTTCCCTCCCCTCTTTCTCTCTTTCTCTCTTTCTCTCTTTCTCTCTTTCTCTCTCTCTCAAGAGAATCAGGGAGAGAGAGGGAGAGAGATAGACAGATCCCTCTCCCTCTCTCTCTTGTCTATAGTCCCAGAATTAAATCTAGTTGGGGAGGACAGTGAGGGCTTGATAAAACTAAATCACCTTCTATTTGAGCCTTGGCGGGCTGCCTAAAGTGTCAAATGTACTTTTTTTTTTTTTTTTACTTTAGTAAAATTAGTAATATCAAAATGTAAAGATACTCCATTTTACTTCTGTTCCACAGTGGTGGTCACAGAGGTCAGATCCTTAAAATTTTTATGATCGTTTGATCACATTCTGTATATAGTTTTTTTTTTTTTTTCAGTCCTACTGGCACAGTCTGCCTTTCCTGTGCAGAACTCAAATTGCATATCCATGCACGAGGGATTCACTGAAAATAATTGTCCTGGACATGATACAGAAGATAAAAGCCGGTGCGCATGCACATTTCACTTATAACCATGTCTGTTTGCAAAGGCAAACATGTTCTGAGATGAACTTAATGTTCATTTAAAAAAAAAAAAAAAATCAACATTATAGGGAACTAAAATCAATCACTGAGTCTGAAAGTTTAAAAATGCTCACGCTGAATGTATTTGAGAAACAACTATTAGAAAGTGGGATTAGTGTTTTTATGGGTATCACTGGTGTGGCGCCCCACCAGCCACAATGCTTAATTCAGCAAGCATAATAAATATAATTAAGTATTTGAAATGATTAAATGAAATAGCTTTTACTTTTAAGCATTGTAATATCATTCCAAATGAAGACATACAGTGTTAAATTAACTATAAAAATTAATCTAATTTGTGTCCTATTTGCTAATGGGCACCATCTCTGCTATGCAGCACGCGCTGTCTCAACACTAGCATCTCATTCATACATGAGGATAGGTGTATAAAGGGTGAAGCAGACAGCGTCCTAAATAAATAATAATAAAGGCTCGATAAAACAACTGAATATCATAAGTAATCGTGTAAATATCCAGCATTAGACCTCACCAAAGAAGCCCATGTCTGTTTGTATTTCTCACACTTTCAATAACTGAAGCTTATTATTAGAGAGGCCAAGTCAATCAATTTTACTCAGAGTATTAAATCAGGTCTAATATTTGTGATATGCAACTGTTGGCTAAATGTTAAAGCTAAAGCTTAACGCACAAAGCAAAATTGGCTTTGGTTGAGTTTAGGGAAAAATGATGGTTTTGCTTAAATGTGAATAAACACGTTGTGTCTGAAGTGCCTGTGAACTTTATTTTGATTTTTTATTTTCTTCTGTATTAAACCAAACCATTATCTTTCCCTATTCTTAACCAACTGCTGTGAGTGTCTAAACATAACATGAATCAGTGAAATAACGCTGTAGTCACTACAAAACCATATTGGAGAAAACAAATATGTTTTCTCTGTGACTCTGTTATTGATATATTCATTAGCACTGTATTGGTGACTTGCTGAATATGAAAATTGAGAACATATCCTCATTATATTAATAGAAAAAAAAATAAAAAGGAAAATATGATCTGGTCCCAATTATGTTTCCTGCAAAACATATTTGCCGCTGAAGTTTTGAGTTTTGTTGTAAACAGAATGTTGAACACCCAAGTGTTTAACCACCAGTTGTCAGTGTTGTCAATACAAAATACTTGAGGAATAAATAAAGGTGGTGGAATAAGGAAAGTACACAACACATGACCTTTTCCCTGAAACTCTGAGCCTTAAACCAAACAACATACAAGACCAATCTGACATGAAACGACACAACTTAAAACCTCCAGCAACCACAGGTGTCACTAAAGTAACTATGGCCATGTCTTCTTTCAATTCAGTATTATAGTTGAATAAGTATTATATACAGCAAATAATATTATTGCATTATCTTTATCATCAAGAACAACATTTCAATATTATTACTTAGGCTTATGCTAACTTTCACTGTTTTACCTGTTAGATTCTAACAATATTTATATATCGTTAGCTCTTCCTGTGAGTTTTATGTAAAACAGGGCTTCTTAACGTAAATAGAGCTGTAAATAAAGTGAATGTCACAGAATAAATTAAAACACTGGTTGTCGTACTGTACAAGAACCAGGAAAAGTCTTATTTACCCCCGGAATCCTCTTGTCTTCTCTATTTTTAGTTTTCTTCCTCTTTATGTTTAAACACTGCTAATGTCGCCGCGCTCTCCGCTCGTGTATTGAGTGGTACTAGAAAGCCAGTCTAAACCGTACTCAGTGGGCCCAGAAAACACACTGAAAGGTTTGGATGCAATTCACATATAGGTCAATTAAATGCAACAACATCTGCTCTCTCCCTACCATTTGCATATAGCATTCATATGTTAATGATGTCCCTTGTTTTTTTTTCTGCATGTGTGTATGTGCATATGTGTTTATGTGCGCTGTTTGTTTCTCTCCGTGTGTATTTTTTTTCTGTACTTCCTCCCCTCCTCCCAGTCTCTTTGTATCACCAAACAAAAAGAGATGCAGAAAATTTGGATTCATACTTCCCTTTTAAAAAAAAACACAGATACGCCCGTCCTATTTTCACTTCCTCTCGCCTGACGATTAAAGGGGAGGTTAGACGAGTGCCACAGTTGTTCCATTGGCGTGCCCCTGATTTCGACAAGAAGCCCCTTTAACAGCAGAGAAGGCAAGGCCCTATCTCTTCTCCAAGCAGCTTAATGCTTTATAAATCAATGATGACACAGATGGACTAGCGATAATCTATTTAGAATGCCTCACAGCAAATATTGTTGTGCAGATGATTAGACAGACAGTTATTTTAACTCAGACCCCTAAACCCCATCTTCCGCTTCTCATGATGCTCCTCAGATTTATAATAGTAATTTAGGATTTGATATTTTTGTTATATGAAATAGATTTGACAAAAAGAGAGAGAGAGACAAATGTGCAAAATGGTAGTAATTAAAAGTGAAATCAAGTTGTGGCAGGGTGGTGGGTGTCTTTGTGTTTGTTTGGGTCTGTGCATGTGTGTGTGTGTGTTTGTGTGTGTATGTGTGTGTTTGGGCAGCTTGAGGAACAAAAGACATGAAGAGGTGCTGGTGTCTGTGCCAAGGCCATAATGATAAGGCATGTTTCTTTAAAGAACGGGGAGACAGACCTTTAGCAGAATTATATCTCCAGGGCGTGTGTGCGTGTGTGTATATGTATGTGTGTGTGTGTCTGTGCACGTGTATGCGAGTGTGTGTGTGTTAGACAGTCTAGTGACACAAGGGGGGTTAATGGCAATCCAGGATCTCTGCCCCTTTTCATGGTCGATGGGTCTCAATTTGGCGTGCAGGGGTGGAGAGGAGGAGGAGGAGGAAGGGAAGAAGAGGAGGAGAAAAGAGAAGAGGAGGAGTGCAAAAATGAAGTGGAGGTTGTCAGACGTGGCAGCTGCTCGGAGGCCCTGATAAATATAAGCCCTTATTGATCGGTTGAAAATGAAAGATCCCCGAGTGGCGTGCAGTATTTAGCTTCTTGTCTGCCTCACGTCAGCGGTGGCCTTGCCTTGGAGGGATAGATTTTCAGCTGTTCCTCCGGGCACCAAAGCGAGCCAGCTTTGATTTCATCTTTAACCTTTTTCTGGCTGCTTTCCCTTGACCTCTGCAGCATCGCTTGCTGAATTTGTTAGATTTTCATCTTGACATTGACCCCCTCGCTCCACCTCATCTGCTTCTTCCTCTCAACACGTAACTGTCGTCTCCTTCTTCTTCTCCTTCCTCTTCATCACGCTGTATCCCCCCTTCCCTGTCCATCTTCCTCTTTGCCTCTTCAGGTCTATATTTCATTATCACCTCTGCTTCTAATCTTTCTCCTCCACTGTTTCTCCCTCTAGGTGGCCATTCCAGTAAGCAGTAGTCAGTCAGGAGTGACAGTGAGAGGCCAGTTGATCCTGACAGACAGCTTGGACTCCAGTATGCAGTTGGGGTGTTAAGGTAAGCTCACACACACGTTCATACTTTAACCTGTAGCAAAATGCTCCAGACGTGAAGATTTTCCACGTTTTTTTTTTTCTTTCCCCTCCAAACCCCGTGTGATATTTGCTTCTCACACTGTACGGATAAAAGAACAAGGCACATATACACAAATAAATGCACACAAACACTCACACACTCCAACTGTTCGTCATTCACTCACCATTTAGTCTTATCCCCAAAGGCACTCCGTCTTAAACCAAAACACACACACGCACACGGAGACAGTCACACAGCTACAGTACACTGCTTGCTATGTGCGCAGACAGAACTTGTAACAATCTGGATTGTGATAATCTATGATAATCATCCACCACATGCCACCTAAAAACGCACATGGGTGGCATTCAACACCCACACTGGCACATTGCTTTCGTGCATCTTGCCTCCCTCTCCCGCTCTCCCCCAATGTCACTACCTCCAGCGTCAATGTCACTACTTTGTTCCTTATTTCTTTTTTATGTATGAGGAGGCTTGTGCTATAACACACCGCGAAGGGGGAAATAGGAACGAATCTTGAACAATTTATGTTTGGCATTAGTGTAATTGAATCCCACTCGTATATCAAAGAAAGAAAGTTGCGAGGTGTGGGTGATATAAATGCAAGCTAGGGATCCATGAAAACATGGATGTGTCCCTCCCCTTTTCCTTGTCTTCTGAACAATGTCTCCCATCTTCTTCGTCTTCTTTTTTTTTTATTCTCTCCCTCTCTCCCCTCCTTTAGCTAGATGGATGATAAATTCCCAGCCAGAGAGCCAGCAACAGCTGTTGGCAGACAGGCCTGATATGAGAATAGCAGCATAGGATGAGCAGGCATTAAAAATTAATATGCTATTTAGCCTAGGTGTATTTTAGGTATTTGACATTTTCATGTCCGGGACAGACAAAATTTATTCATAGTACAGAAAAAAAAAATAAAATAAAAATAGGAAGAGAGGAATAGGTGTACGAGGGGGGGTTAGAAGACATAGAGGCGAGGGGGGGCACGGGGAACACTAAGTGAGGCGGGGCTGGGTGCGGATGGCGGGTGGCGTCTGGGAATTAGCATCACCTTATATGCATGTAGAATATGAGAAGGCTGGTAGTAACGATCCATACCACACAAGTGGAAACAGTTGTTCAGCAAAAGTCCTTCACTTTTATCTACACATGCATGTCCACCTGAAAGATCAGTATCTTAGCAAACTGTACATTACATAGCCTGTGGAAGACATGTTGGTACAATACTTTATCACCCGTCCTACTCCCATTTTTATGAAACCAGTACTTGCATAACTTCTAATAATAATTTCTAATATATATTTTAAGAAATGTTCAATGCTGGAGAAATATTGATTTTCCACTTAATTTCCCATTAAAATTGTGTCTCTGTTCTTGACATTTTATGTTTCATTTAGTTCTTTAGTAAAAGAACAGTTTGCTAGTTTGCAAAGTGACCTCATCTGAAAATGCTTAAAACAACCTTTGCTGAATAACAAAAAAGGTCCTAGATCTTAAGTCTTTGTTGTCACTAACCTTAGCATTAGCAGCTGGCGTATTACTTCAATCAGTGTAGCAGAAAAGTTGCAAGGTCAGCATCAACCTTCATTCCAGCATTAGAAAACAACACTGTTCTTTTTATTATTCACTTCCTTGCATGCTAACCAGCTAGCCCCAGCCATCATCCGCTAGCGATGACTCACTATAGCGTGCTGTCTACCCTGAAAAAGCAGCGCTGCTCAGAGGGCATATTATAAAGTAAATGCAACAATAGTTGAAGCTCTTGGTGAGTGACCATCACCACCCACTCACATTCTCTGAAATCATGTACATATAGCACCTTTAAACGTTGATTCACAACCTCACAAAGAGCCCTTTAACAGGAAATTGTCATCTCATGATCTGACCACAATTCAGTCACTTAATAATAGGTGGTTGTATATGAAGAAGATTTTAACCCCACGTCCATCCTTGAACAGACACAGTGGTTATGATCTCTACCCACATACAACTGCCCATTGTCATGGGACTAAAATTCCATACACGGTCATGTGTGAGTACGTGGAGGTTGGGATGAGAATTTCTTGTTAGGCCTTCATTTACATTTTCCTAAGAAGAAAACTTGTGGTTGTACTATGAGTGGAAGTACTATGACCTTACACCACAAAGCCTCTGTGGACTGAGGTCGGGGTAAATGTTTTGCTCAACCGAGCATGTGACTTTGATACAGGAGACTGCTGCTTGCGTTCTCCCCTTTCTTTGTCATCACTGGTTTCTTTAAACCATAATCACATTCTTTTCTTAGCCTTAACCGTAACACTTTTGTCCCTAACCAATTCTTATACAGTGATTCACCAATATGGTGAATCAGAAGATTATCATGTCAATCTGTTTTGTAACTGCTTTTGTATTGTGGAAGTGTAACCAGCAGGTGAGACAGACCAGTCTTGTTGTCTAAGTTATTTACAAAAACATGTTTTTGGTTGTTTGGGTTATACAACTTTTTTTTATAAGATCACAAACAATTTGCCTTAACATACAATTTAATTCCAAAGACTGGACATCACGTGAACACTGTTGTTTGGTTTGATAGTGAACCTCTCACAAGTTAACAAAAATGGTTGCTACCATGGTAACAGTAATTTTGACAGATGACTGCAAATGCATCAAAGAACTGACATAAAGCCCATTTGGAGTTTTGGATCAGTTTGGCTCTGTTTTTTTTTTTTTTTTTTTTTTTTAATGAATTAAAAAAAAAATATACAGAGCAGTTGAGTTGTTGATGATGGAGAAAAAAGACATCCTGTGAATATCCAGTCCTCTCATTTATCCAGATTAGAAACTTCAATTCCAGCTGTCATTATAGACAAAGTACTCAGCAGTGTACATTCTGTTCAGTTATAAAGTGATTAAATGCAACTCCACTCCACAAGATGCCACATATACAGAAATGTCATAGATTTTTGGGAATGAATTGAGTTCTGCATGTTGCATATCTGTTGGTCTTTGAATCTTCGGACTGGCAGGATTAAGAAGCTCCTGTTCAGCTCCTGAGCCACTCGTCTGCAGTCAAACACAAGACCCCTGGAGGTCCAGACAGTAAAAGTACAAGTCCCATGCTGAGCCACGCTCTGACCTCTCTCTCTTTATCACTGCCTCTCTGTCTCTTTCCCCGTCTCTGTCTCTCCCTCCTTGGTGATTAATGGCTAATGCTGCTCTAGTACATCTCTATATCCCTCCTCATCCTTCCCTCGCTAATCGTTGTGAAATCTTAGACATGGCCTGGATTTGGCCTCATGTAGAAAAAAGGAAGGGGGGATTGAATTGGATTGTTGAAGGGGCAGTTTCCTCCTGCAGCATCTATAACTTTTGTCGTTTTATTTCTTCTCTTTTTTCCATCTTTTCTTTCATTATTTTGACATCTTTGTGCTTTTCGTCAGCAGAAGGATTTAGGTCATTTGGGCGGGGTGGAGACACTTTCCTCCTCTTTACAGTACCTGGGCACAGTCCAACTCTATAACACTTAAGAAAACTATTTTCTACAGCTCACAATTTATGTCTTGTCTGCTGGAGCAGCATGTAATGAATAGATTCTTGAGCTAAAAACAAATGAGCTAAATTCTCATATTATGTGATGGGAAAGTATACAACTGGGCTATAAAATCTAAAAAATGATATAAACCATCACCTGACATCATTTAAAACTTATATGGAATAGTTTATATAGTATTTAAATATGATATGTTAAACCTGTAAGGTTTTGCTATTGCTACACCGTCAGTCTTACTGTTCTGTCAGGACCACTTAGTGCTGGTTTATTTAAGTATGGTAACCAGTGAGTTTTAGTTGCCTAAAGTTGATCAACTGTTGGTCAAAAAAACTGTCACAGTGGTAGTGATGGCTGCCAGAAATGTGCAGAGATGTCGTGCAAATCACCTGACAAGCCACAAGGGCCATTCAAGAGTAATGAGGGATCTGGGAAAGCCATCTGTATCCCTGAGTACTTTTTCAGTCTTCAGCCTCTCAACTCCTCAACTTCAAATCAAGATGGGAAAGACTTCGTAGTTTATGACTTGGAGGATGTTTTAGTGCGCCGCATTATAAACACATACCAATTTAAGGTGTTTCATGAGGTCCACTTAGTAGCTCTCAGTTACAGTTCTGAGTCAAGAATGTTCTTTGGCACCGTGAGGCAATTTTACTTCTATGATCTGTTTCCAGACATTCCACTAATTCTATGGCAGCTCAAACCCTACAAGCCTGAGACACTCTGAGATGTGATTAAAATGTAGTCATGTAATGTAATTACAATCATAAGTCTTGGACCTCACGACAAAGTCACTATAACTATATTCTTATTGTCTTTACTTGAACCTCCACCTTAACAATTAGCCTAACAGCTCCTTCCTTTTGCACTCTGCATTTCTTTTTTTTCCACCTCTGTCTGCTAATTACTTTATTTCCTTTTGTTTTATTTTCCCTCTCACCTTTTCCTCAACCTCTCCTATTGCTTCCACACTCCAGTTGAAACTTCCCATCACTGTGCAGCACAGTACTGTATATATATGCTGGCTGTTATTACCTTGGGGAACGTTTAGCAGCTCAGTGTTTAACACCATAACCTCCACGACATCAGCAGCGGCAACGGAGGGAAAAACCTGGAAGGTGGAAACTAGAGACGGCTCGTGTTAGGCAGACGTTCGACTGATCACCGCGATAAAGATGACAAGAGAGAGAAAGATGGCGGGAGTGAGAGAGGGAGAGAGAGAGCATGTGACAAGACTGCTTTATTTCAACCTATTGGATGATCAATGATTCTTAAGGGGAGGGATAATTTCTTGAGATATCTCTCACTACAAAGTAAATAGAAATCAAAGCCCTTCAAGCCTCAAGACAAAAGCACAATATGAAAGAAACTATCTTAACAACTCCTTCATTTCTGATTTTTTCCCCCTCTGTACTTCCCATTGATTTCACGTAACTGGTGTTAAGTGAAACTATTTGAGAAACAATGGATCCACTTGACTTTGTGTCTCAGATTGGCTCCCAGTATAGTCAAATAAAGCTGCTAATAAATCCATCTTTGGTGGAACTTGTGTTTTTATTAATCCTAATTATGTGATCAGATTTTGTTTGATATCCATTCAACTCATTAAAAGTTAAATTGAGACATCAAGTGAGGTTTTCTCCACCAACTATAGTTTGTGTTGTTGCAGTGTGGTTTTTCAAACTTTTGCAATGGCCAATGTTGCCTTTGAGTCTGAAGCCTCTTGGCAGATTGCTGTCACTCCCTATCATTCATACTATATAACTCACACCCTCCACTGAACAACAGTACACAACAACACCAGCCCCCCACCATCATCTTACCCAGCAATCCTCAGTGCGTCCTCCTCACTCCTCGCTCTTCCTGATAGGGATCTGTGGACATTGATGTCCTAGAGGGGATAGGTTGCACAACTTGACAGATAACAGGACTACCAAAGGAGTCCAAATCGAGTCATGTCCGTGTCCATCAATGCACTGCAAGACAGAAAAAGCACACATACATGGACCTAACATTGATAGCAGCTCAGGCAGAGACAGGAAGGACTGTCAGATGATTATAAGAAGGAAAAAAAAGGATGTTCGAAGGTTGGGGGGGGGGGTTGGGCTCTAAGACATGAGCTCTCTCTCTCTCTCACACACACACCGGCACACACATCAATCTATTGCGGGGGGTTCTCTGTCCGTCTCATCATCCTCCCAGGATATCAAGTTGTAATTGATATATGGGCTTGGCTGTCTCTTGCCACCTCACTCGCATACGTGTGTGTGTGTGTGTGTGTTCAGGTGGACTTATCTAGATTTCACCCATGATTCTTCCTATCTGTTGCTCACCCTGTGGGGTAACCGGTGATGTCCCTGTGCAGCTTAGACAGAGATGGATGAGCAAAAAAAAAAAAAAAACAAAACAAAGAAAGGTCCATCATTCCACAAAAGGCCTAATGTGTTATCAAAGTAACTTCCAGCATATTAGCAACAAGAAGCCCCCAACCCCCTCATATCCTCTACCCCCACCTCTCCTCCCAGCACCCACCACCTCCCTCTCCTCCTCCTTTGTGGTGTTGCTCGCTCGCCTCGGCAAGCTTCCTGAATTAAACTGCCGGCTTCCTGTTCTTTTATATGCACGGCCACATCTGGGGCGCCCGCTCGCAGGGCCCCGCCGCTTAATAACAATCACCTTCCCTTTCACTCGGCCCTGATTGTTTCTAATTCGCCCTGACAGATAGTAGCTGACAAGCCGCCCGCACCTCCCTCCCTCCGTGACCCGAGCTCACTCAGCACACTTATAAGGCCTGTCATTTTTAATATTTGATTTTCACTTCGTAAAAAGTTATGTGTTTTAGAGCTGCCACATCCACAGCCACCATCGCCACCCCCCACCTCCCCTTCTTCCCCAGTTGTATGATGAAATCAGTATTTAACTGAAACCACATAGAATTGCCATCCCTCCCTTCCCTCTCCGTTCAATTCATCCCTTTTTTTAAGCCTCCTGCTCTCCATCTCTCCCTCCTCCTCTTCCATTAATTGTCTTTCTTTATCTCTTTCTGCCGTCGTCATTTCCAACTTCTTTCCCTCTGTCGCTTTCACTCAATCTCTTCGTCTCTCTCACTTTTTAAAGACAAGGCAAAGAATGTGGTGGGGGTGGGGGTGGGGGGGGTTGCACTGACTCACATGTAAGCCAGTCTCTAACCCACAGTGAGCCACCTTTGCAGCCACATTCATCCAGGCGTATAAAGTACAAAGCCACGCGGCTAAGAACTGAGCTGTGCGTATTGACAAATAACCGACATCCACATCCATCCGTCAGACATACAGCTTACTGGCTTCCAGCTTTATTTGCTTTCCATTGATTCCCATTATAGGCATATGGAGCCATGTAAAATGCATATCAGGTAGGCTGATCATTAAATGAAAGGATGGATTCATCGACAGCTTGATGGATGACATTTTGCCGAGAGATCCCTATAGACCTTCAATAAAAACACAATTTGGGACTTGAGACAAAGGGGAAAAAATCCAACAAAGTCAAGGCGTCTAAGATGGAGAATGACACAAAGCAGTGATTAGAAGATGGATGTAGAGATGGACAGCAGTGCACGAAACTCATCTTCACTGCCACTCTGCATTAACACTATCATATTAAACAGTTACCTCATATTTGCTCCATCGCCGTCCTGACTGATGATGGAGTGATATTCATCAACTGGGAAACCTGGTAGAATAAGAGCAGTAAAGTTTGCTGCTCATATCTCGGATCCTATTGGCATTTTGCTTTTATTTGTAATCAAAGTCACATTGCAGTGCCAACTACAAGAAATGTACATGCCTTTGTTTCCGTACCTTAATCCAGTGGCAGCTGGTCAACACAATCAGCCAGAAGTTTTAATTCACTTTCAGCAAGTTTAATACTTTATTATTAAATATTTCAAATGAGCAAATGAATGAGTTTACATTGTCATATTACCTCAAATGAAATTATACTGTATGAAATTAACTCCAAAAATGAACCTAGTGTGTATCCTCTTACCTAACAGTTGCACTATACACTGCTTCTGCACAGTCTTCCTTTTAATTTTGCCCATCTATTTCAAGTAAACAGGTGTTTAAAAAAAAAGGAAGGAAGTCTTTGCCTGAATACCAATAAAACACCAAGAATTATGAGTGATTGGCAAACACGCTATAGGGTTTGTTGGGAATCAAAGTGCACAACTGTCTCAAAGAGTGTGGTTTGCATCCAGAGTCTCGTCTGTGGTTGGTCTCAGGCAATAAAAGCTCTTAGTTTAAGGTTAGGGAAAGGTCACAATTACATTTTGTACAAAATGTATTTTCCTATTGCAGTTTAGTTGAACAGAAAGGTAATTTTAGGAGACAGGCGTGCTATGTGTTTTGGAGGATATGACCTTTCTCCCTTTATATCCTGACCTTTACAGTCTGCTGTCCAGAGGAGCATAATGTGGTCAAAAATCCACTCATGTTTAAAACAATCCAATGCTGGTTTTAAGTTAAAAGTGCCATTTTTCATCTGAGGACGTTGTCCCGGGTCACAAGGACACTACCGTGTTTATTTGATGTTTTTTTCGAAAATAAGATCTCCACCTTATCTCAAACACTCTACACATCACAGTCTAGACATCTTCACAGCACAACAAATAAAATATCATCCCATCAGTAAATCATCCACCAACTCTACAAACACTTTTTCCCCGTCACTTCAGTCAGCGTTGCACCAAAACACTGTCTAACAAACACAAACTCCACTCCTTCTCTTCCCCTCCCTTCTAAAAACCCACCCATCAAGACATACTTCCATTTTGGGACACCGATGTGCCCGGGGCGTACCCACTGCCATTCTCCGTCTTTACCCGACGACAAAAACACAACTAATTGGAGTACCACTGCATGTTTTCACTAAAGGCACAATTTAATTACATTTGAGCTGGGAATGAGTATTTTGGGAATGTCTGTATGTTCATTCAAACAAATGGAGCGAATGAAAAGCAATATTTGTTTTGCTTTGATTAGCAAACGGGCAGGGTAATTTGTTAAGGAGAAAAAGAGTGAGAAAAAAAAAAAAAAAAAAAAAATCTCAGTTTATCCCCCAGCTTGCTGGTGGTAGAGTGCTCTCTCTCTCTCTCTCTCTCTCTCTCTCTCTCTCTCTCTCTCAGACACACACGCATTCACACACTCCATCCCCTCCCTAAACGTGCCCCTTCCATCCTAAACATTAACGAACTTTTGCTCCTGGCTTTGTGACTCTCTCCTTTTTTTTTTGTGTTTTCCAATTTTTTCTCCTCTCTTTTTGTGTGTCTGCTCTTCTCCCTCTCTCCTTGTCTCTGTCCTGTGGTCCTCCTGTTCATAAATCCTTTATTAATAACTCGGTGAATAATGTAAAGAGTATTGTTTTCTCCAAGGTTGTATTAATAAACATGAATGAATTTATTTGTCTTCACCAAAGCATGATTAATGCACATTAATGCCTGGATATAGCTCACTCTGCCCTGCATCATGAAGCACATATCACCCCACCCCCCCATGCTGTCACTCCCACCAAAAAAAAAGAAAAAAAAAAAAGAAAACCATCAACATTAAATATTTATGGCATAATATTAATGGTTTTGTAAAGAAAATAACAAGTTATTAATCCTCTGATTAACAACTGATTAACCTTTTTTATTAAACACGTGATCCGTGCATCATCGACTCAGGATATGTCGACTGACTGCACTGCAGAATAATTATTTTTGTGTCTTTTCTAATTGCAAAAATCGCCTGGCTGAACTATACGTGTGTGTATGTGTATTTTTTTTTTTTCTCTCCTCTTCGCACAGATACACCACTCGCACTGGTTCAAACAACATGAGATTGGATGTAGCCCGAGATGACGATTAAGGATAAAGAGAAAGGAAGGAAAAATAAAACACACAGAAACATAACATAAGTGGCACATTCTTTCACACCGAGGAAGAACAAGAGAGAGGCGCCTAAATTTAGCGGCAGATCTTTTTTAAAACAATGGGGTTTAATTCACATATCCGTTTATTCTGCAGTCACTGGTGTAGGGTGGGAAAGTGGAGGGAAAACACGACTGAAGGACAAAACATTTTCTCTCCCTCCTTTTTTCGCCTGCGTTCATCTCAAAGCTATTGTCTGTATTTTTAGTTCTTGTCAACTGAAAGACAATTATGTTATGTTTTCTGACATAATGGCACTGACTTCAGATTTGGAAGAGACTGATTAAACACAGTACGAATCTCTAGTTCAAATCCAACTAGTGGGAGAAAAAAAATGTACAGTGTTTGTACATTTCTATTATATCGCTGGATTATTGTACTGATGACTTAATGTGTGAGACAATCAAAAATTCATTTTCGTGTTGAAATTGTTTGAGGATGAACTCGTTTTTAGTATTTTTTTTTTTGTTAGATGTTCTTAAACGGCGTGTTCAGACCAAGAGCAAAGCAAAAATCCACGTCACACAATCACGTAGAAAGAAAAACATTTATGCCGAACGATACAAAAAGATGCCGTTTGCGCTGCTAAAATGTAGATAACTAAACGGTGGTACCTTAGTGAGAAGAAATATTAAGTTAAAAAACATTTCACTTAAAGTCATATTTACACCTTCTGCTAGTTTCCGGGCGTTTCCGAAGCGTGAGGCCGTATTTGTGTTTGTTTTGTGAAAAGTTATGGTGATATATCCTGTTAAGATTCAGTACTCTGCTCAGCGAAACACATTAACATTCAAGTTAAAAAGAGATGCACCACTTTTCATCTTTACTCTGTACTTTCCAAAGATGGTTTGTCACACATTGAAAAAGCAAAAGCACTCAAATGTCATAGTTTAACACATGTTGCACACCTACTCCTAACTGGGGTCTGACGGATCCAGAGACCCAAGTTGTGGTTGATCTGTTTGTATTACAGCAGCGTTTCATCTTCGCCGCATGAGTCCAATGACGAACACATTCAAAAATACCTAAATGTCAAATTAAAGACACGTTTTTACTAAATTGATTCATGTCCCCTGTTGAGTAAGGGAACACCGTTCCATCATTATGCATCAACTACTGAGATGAAGTTTCAAACCTCTCCATTTGCATGAACTGGGAAATTGTCAACAGATTGATTGATTGTCACCAGTAGTTGTTGCACACAAGATGTTCTGAAGTAACTGTGCAAAACCACAGGTTTGGTCTTTTAAGTGCACTACTTGAGTAAATGTTCTTAATGACTCCCCACCGCTGACATTTTCTTTCAGACAACAAATGTTAGAGCAGGTGTTCAGACAATCATCAGTGTAAAACCAGACTTGTATTGTAATCTGGCCACAATGTGCACAACTTCAAAACCAAGAATTCTGCCATTTGTCACCAAACATATGTGCTAAAACCGTTGAAATTACAGTTGGAAGAATCATTTTTACACTTGTCTTTTACACTTTTTTTTTACATTTACTCATGCGAACATAATGTCATAATATAATTACCAGATTCATATACTACGGTAAAGACTAAAGCAAACTTTTTTTTTCAGTGGTGATACTTTAATTTCCTCCTGCTACTCATTACTAACCCAACACCTTTTCCATAGCATGGTTTCTGATTTTTAATATTGCTGTCATTGATTTTTATTTCACAGTTTCTCAATTGCTTCCAGTAAGAAAAAAACATAAAAAAACATCTCTACAACCTTTGTCTGCTGCGTAGCCATCACAGAAGAAAAATCTTCACAATATTGTTACAGCACACTACAACACTCGAGTCATTTCAAAAACTTTTTTTAAAGCACGTATATAAAGCAAAGGAGATATTCTCGCAATGCATCAAATCTTAATCTTACGTATGTTAGAGAACACTTGTAAGGTTTTTATGTTTTCCCCCATACTGCTTTGCCACAGCTCTGTCTCTTAAAGAACATATTGTGTCTGTCTACTTCCATCTCTGTTTCTCTCTTTTTTTTTTTAAATTGTCTTTTTCAACTCCTGCCATCTCTGGGAATCCACACAAAGCAGTTACACAGTCAAACTAAAAGGAAAAAAGGGGGAAAATAACATACCTCTGAACTTGCTTTTAGTGCTGTTTGTCCTAATTACAGATCATTTTATCACCATTAAAAAGAGAAAAATCCACTATTATTGTAATGTTGCCCTGGATGCTGATCCTGTTAAAATTCAACCTTATTTTACTCTCCTGGAACTCCCCCTAAGACCTGATTTTATCACATCTATTCCCCGTGGCACTTTACTCCATCACTTCTGTTCTTTCTGTCTTCAGATTTCCTTGCTCTCTTTCTTTCTCTCGCTCTTTCTTGCTGTCTTTCTCTTTCTCTCTCTCTCGCTCTTTTTTTCATCATTTTTTATGCTGTCATCAAAATGAATTAGCCTGATCCCAAAATATGCAGAAGGACATATGGTTTGGCCCAGTTTCTGAGAAGTTCCGGGTTCAGTTTTTGGTCATCCTGTAAAAAGTGTGTGTGTGTGTGTGTGGGTGTGGGTGTGTTCATTCATTTGCAAGTTTTATGTGAACCACTTGTGTTTTGAAGGTTATTAATGTTATAATACAGAGGAAAATAGATATTTAATTATTCTTTACCAACCACTTAAAAAAAAAAAAAAATCTGTGTGTCTAATCTTAAAACACACATATGCACATATAGACACACACAGACAGACACAAAGCACCAGGTAGACATGAGCCCTAAGCTTCTTATGACTCCTTGGCTCCATGCTGTGCAGACACAACACTGTGTCAGAGAGAGGTTTAGACATGGTGCGGGCCTTTCTTAATTACTGGAGGATTGCTAAGAAGATACGACTGCGCTTTCACTGCAGTAAGGTGCTGGGTCAGTGGCAGCCTATAGGATTAGCTGTACACACAGAAGAAAAGTGAGCCATTCTTTCCCTAAAGGTGTCAAAGAGGTTCATAAGCAAACAGGACGAAGTTTACAGAACGTACTATGCTTCTCAGTATGTAGCGGTTGATGTTGATTTCTTTTTTTTTTTTTTTCACTTTCAGTTTTTGAAACTGAAATTTGGTTTTATATATAAAACGGTGCTGAAACTCCACGAATGCAAACCCCACCCTACAGGGCACAAGGGGTCATTGAATGGTTTGAAGAGTACGAAAGTGTGAAATGTGAATCATATGCTTGAGTCATACCTCTTGAATTACACCTCCTCTCTAAGAAAGTAGACGACGAGGATGAACACACACTTTCCTGTCCTCTCTGTGGAGAGCGCCGGTCTTTCACTCTGCTGTGCACACATTAGATTTGTCACAGAACAAATAGAGACACGTCGAGTGCAGTCAAAACACTCCAGAACCGTCGCAGAGTTTTCGGTGGGGGAGGAAGACATTTTCGCCTCCTTGTCACCAGCGTGAGTTTGGACACACCATCACAGGAGTTTCGGTGACAGCCCAGTGAAGGCTGCTTTGTTTGCCTAAGTCATCTCCATTCCCTTTAATGAGCCATTATGGTTATGTTTTGTCTCCGTCGTGTTCGTTGGCTGGCTGAGTTTCTGAGACGGCAAGACAGAGGAGAAATGGATAGGGGGGCGGTAATGGTGGTGGTGGGGGGGTGGGCCCCAATCTTCAAACCTCCTAGCAGCGTTTCAGGAAAGAGAAGCTATCGGAGAGAGTTAAAAAAAAAAGTACAGATATACTGGAATTTTATCAAAAACTCAAGCCAGTTAACGTTGTCCAACGCCTTCCTCAATAACAGATATATTACACTGCCTTAAGATAAAAGTGGAACAATTTAAACTGGTTTTAGTTTCAGAGGAGACCATTGTGGAGCTGACAGGGCTGCAGCAATGATGCATACTGTGGTTTTACCCAGTTAAACTGGTTTTAAAGTGATTAAAGGCTGAGTTTGGCCTTTCCATGACCTGTGGCACTTACTATTCTATTATAAATTAAGTAATTGTGCTAATTTTGCTCACTAACCCTCAAAAACCTATTGAGTTCATCTTAGAAAGGAGTGATATACATCTCCTTTAACTCTTCACCTTAACTAAGAACCTTTTCATTTTCTGTCGTTTCCCAAATCAAAGAGTGACTCTTGACGGGAAGCTCTCCACTGTTTCTTCCTCCTTATCCACTTTATCCTCCTTTTTTTTTTTCTTTCCTTTTGTCTCTTGCGCTCGCCTCGAGGTGTGAGGAGCTTCCTCTTACCGCAGCACGTGGTGAGCTGTAAGAGAGCGGGATGGAACGTGACGGGATGTTGAAGGGGGAAAGATGAGGGGAGTTGGGTGGCTAAGCAGACATGGTGACAACCCACCTGTCAGCAGGTACTCAGTATAATTGGTAAACGAAGGCCGCGGGATAGTGGTGGGGCCCCCGTTTTCTTCTCTCTTGTCTTCTGCTCTGTTGTTTGTTTGATGAGTATTTTGAAGTTGCCAGGCAAGTCGTTGGATGCTTGTTCCCTTCCTTGTTTGGCGCAGAGAAAGACATGGGCTAAAAGGAAGAGAGAGGGAGAAAAAAAAAGAAAAAGAAAGAGACGAAAAGAGCACATTTTGAATATGAATCGCTTTTCCTGTGAAGTTCACTGAAGGTGATTAGCCGAGCGGTGGACGTCTCCGCTTGTACATTTCATTGTGGATTGTGAGCGGATAAATGCATTTTTCATCCGTATCAGACTCTTCCTCCTCTCTCAATGCCAGTCCCAGCCATCAGGCTCTGTTTGCCCTCTAATGAAACATATTCATCTTCATCTCGCTCTCTCGCCGTTCTCAAACTCACTTTACAGCATAGTCAATTAAACCCTTAGGGGCCACTCTGTGCATAAAAGGATATATAATGCTTTGACATTTCAGTGAGTCCACATTAGGCACACCCATAGAGCATTCTGCTTTGAGCTGGATGGGAAAGAGTCAAAGCCAAGCCTAGAGGTAGGGGAAAGCTAGTCAGAGGGATTGGGTCTCTTATAAGCTAGTTATCTCTTAGGATTCAGTTACTTATGCTGATGTAATAGGGCAATTGTAAGCTGATACTGAAGTCTTTCTGTGACCCCCTACACTGGCTTTTGTTCTCATATTAGGCTACATAATATATATTAAAGCATATATAGTGTAACAATAGCCTAATTAATAAATAACTAAAATGGACTGAACTCAATAGAAGAGTGTATTAGTGTTGTGGATCATCATTTGTACTTCTTGAATTTCCAGAATGTCTGTCTAGGAAGTTATCTTGTGTTTTTATCTAAATCCGCGATCAACTGCGTTGCCCACTCGAGATGGTCGCTGCCAGACAGAGATACAGTCACTGGAACAACTGGGGTCAGGGTGTAACGGCGCAAAGTGAGTTTCAAAACAAGCCGCTACCACTGCTCCCGGGGCCTCGTGTGTCTAAGCTGTGTGTAAAGTGTAGGCTGCTGGGCTTGCACTTGATCCTGCGTCTTGATGGCATGAAACAGCTTGACAGGGCCAACTTCTCCTCAAGGCTGAACATCACCTCCCCCTCTTCTCTCTCTCTCTCCACCCCTCCTTCCCCCGTCAAAGCCCCACTGACTTGAGGGGAGGTTCTTACTTGTGTGTGTACTCAAGTGCACACATCACACACTTTTTTCTGCGGGGCAACTCTGTACCCAGTTAGGTCAGAAGTGTTCACTGGAGTCAGTAGTTTTTGATAGCAGTGTTTTATCATTCCATCAAGTCACATCACAGCAGCCATCAGCTTGTTTTGTGTCACTTTTGAGTGTTTTTTTTTTTTTTTTTTTTGTATTTGATCTGGAAACATCTCCAGTTCACAAGCAGAGAGTTGATGGTGTCAGGGGTGAAAGACTTCCATGTTGATAAGTCCACATCTCATGATTGTCATTCAATGCCAACACCATCTCCTACTAATTAGATTTATATGCTTCAAATTTGTTTCTCCACTTGTGTTGTGGTGAGAAACGTAATCTTTTCCTGGACTGCGATCACAGGGAACTTTTTTGTTCTCACTGACACGCAAAATTGCAGGACTTTGATTTGAGACCAGGGTTCACAACCTGAGCCTCGTGTGTAGAGCTGCAGGCAATAAAAGCACTTAAATCAAGGTCTGAAAAACGATTCTGGTTTCAGTTGAATGTCAATAAAGTAAACATGTTGTGTCTTGTGCCTTTTTTTTTTTTTCTTTATCCCAGTTCCAAACCTAATTATGTTCCACTGTAAACAAACTATTGTAATGGTGGATTTAAGAAAACATTTGCTATTATAATAATAAGAAAATTGATTCAAATACTTCATTAGGTTCTTTTCGGTCTAATGGACAGATAAACTACATATGAGAGTCCATACTGCTCTTAAATATTTCCAAAATCCAGTATTAAAATTAAAGCCATTTATATTGAATGGAAAGATATCCAATAGGATGTTTTATGAGTTAAATGCATAATTAGAAAATCAAATCAGACCAATCAGAGTAAATTAAAACCATATTGTTCTGTTCATTTTCCCTCTGGTGACATTCAGATTCCCTGACTTTTCCAATGGAAAAATATGGAAAATAAAATCTTGATACATATCTCATATTTGTAGACATCCTAGAAACATTATGTCCAGTGGAATATTTAGGATTTTGAATGATCTGATTCACATGTTAGGAGTGCCCAAGTACGACAGTAAAAGGTCAATAATCTGACTTATAGGTATTTCAGGAAAACAAATGAAATGCTAAATTAAAAGAAAAACCACTGAATCATTAATTACCGGTATCCTAACTGGCAATATATAATGTGTTTTCCATCTTGGTGAACTACATTACAGAGGCCTGAGAATATGTTGTCGTAGTGCCATCAGAGTCAGAGCTTTAAATAAAATCCAACAAAAACAGATTTGATCCAGTCTGGAAAGTCACTCAGTCTGCCTTGATAGTCAAAATTAAAGATGTGACATGATTTTTAGAAAAGTTTCATGTTTTTTCCCCAAGCCATAGTTTTTAACTTCACTAATATTGCATTCTTTCAATTATATCCTGGTGTCACGTCTGATTGGTAAACTTTTAATTCACAGCAAGCAAGTTGACTTAGATTTCCTATTGAATGAGGGATAATGCAGTTGCGTTTTCGTGGAGGATACTAATGCTGCCTGTTTTGTGGTGGATTGTACGTGATTCCTATTTGTTGATGATGTTTGTTTGTATCAGTAGATCTGCGTGTTTGTGAGTGTGTGTGTGTGTGTGTGTAAGATGGGTAAACTCTATTTGGTATGCCCAGCCGCCAATATGTAGAACAACAGTGCTAGGCCTCTATTGTCTTGTGTTGCTCTATAGGGGTTAGTTGGCACTGCATATGAACAGATGTGTTTCAAATCATTGTTGTTATTTACCAGTGATAGGGTAGAGCTCAAGAACACCCCCCACACCCCCCCACGCCACACACACACACACACACACACACACACACACACACACCCCTCCACACCTACCCCCCATTCTGATTTATTCATTCGGACAATGAATGTATGCAGAGATGCTGAAAACCTGGATCTTTTCTGCACGGATTGACAGGCAAATTTATTATTCATAAAAGCTAATGCATTGTTTCTGTTGCTTTAAATCTCTTTTTTGTTCTTTCATCCTGCTTTTTTTTTCTTCTCTCCCCCTTTCCCACATTCTTCTTGATGGTGCACTGAATTCTCTTAGGCAAAGGTTGGCAGTTAAATGTCTGTGTTGAAATGAGAAGTTTGAAAGACGAAATGCTATCTCTGTATACAGTATGTGTGTGTGTGTGTGTAAACTGATTTAAATCGCTCTTTGAGCCCTACAGAATGGCGCTTTAAATGTTAAATGGGGGTTGAAGCCTGCCTGAACTAATTTGTAGGGCTTTGCACCGTGTTGACATTTAAATGTGATAAGAATAGCAAACTGTACCGCCGACCTATTTGGAAGATGCTTTCGGAATACATTCACATCAGCTGCGGCCTATAATTAATAAAAAAAGACAGGCCTCCCTCGCTCCAGATTTGATTATAATACAACCTTATAAACACACCAGGGATAGATGAGAGGAGACGAAGAAGGAGAACTAGGGGAGGGAAGAAAAGAGAAGAATAACAGGAATAAAAACAAGAGAAATGATGGGGGCAGGAATTAAGAGGGAGGTGGATTGCGAACACCTGGTCTTTGAGGCAGATTGCGTTGGCTGGCTGCTGTGCTATCACATTACTCTGATCCTGCCTCTCTTGTTTGTCAGAGAATTGAGGAGAGGGAGAGAGAGAGAGACAGACAGAGGGAGCGAGAGAGGAAGAGAGAGAGAGAACGGGTGGGGGTCTGCGAAATCAGCATGCAAATAACACCACATTGTTAACTTAATCAGATGCAGGGGGAGAAAATATGGAGAGGGATGGGAGAAGTGTGGTGGGGGCGAGGGGGAGGGAGGTGATGGTGGTAGGGTAGGGTGGGGTTGGGGGGTAGATTGCCAGGGAGGTGAGGCAGAAAGGAAAGAGGGTTTTTTTTTGTGGTGATAGGAGATGGCAGAGGGCATGCAGATTATAACCACCCACACCCCAGCTCCACCCCCCCACCACTGCCCACATCCAACACCCTGAGGCTGCTCTGGAACTTATGGAGGACATGTTGTATCCTTGTGTGTGTGTGTGTGTGTGTGTGTGTGTGTATGTGTGTATATGTGTATATGTGTGTGTGTGCGTGCGTGTACAGAGAGGAAGGATTTTGAGGGAAGCTGATGCAGCCTCTTCAGCGCTCCAGCAAGTGTCATAGGCGCGAGCACTTAGCAACGGGCTAAACGGCTAAGCTAGCTTGTCTCCCGGTCAGACAGCTGGTGTCAGAAATGTTGGTAGCGCTACTGTAAATGTCAAGATATTTCTGGCACAAACAAGGAAAAAAGTTGCAAGGTACAAGCACTGACACTGAGGAGCAGCTGTGTGTCTTTAAAGGCCTCAGCTGAACTGACACTTTGTTTTTTGTTGTTTTTTTTAGGTTCATGCTTGATCAGAATGAATAAACATATAGCATAGTTGCACTGCACAGAATTTCCATGAATGTGTTTTACATATTGTGATATATTCAAGTCACAGCAGATCATGTTATCATCATAACATGATCCATATACACAGGAGACAGAGTGCATGCGTGTGTGTGTGTGTGTGTATATGTGAAAGAGAGAGACTGAATAAAGAGACAGTTACAGGAGAGTCCCTTTGTTTAACTTTGAATATAGATGTGTGTGTGTGTGTGTGTGTGTGTTATTGTGTGTGTATGTCTTGAGGGAGAAGTTCACACAGTGTATTACAAACAGGTCATTTTTCATTATAAACATCTACTGCCTTAATGAACTTAGCCCTCCCCATCAGAGCATACAAAAATGTGTGCCCGTGTGTGTGTGTGTGTGTGTGTCTTTTTAATGAGTGTGTATGTACTATGTAGCCTTTGTTGTGGAAGATAAGTCAGTGACGATGCTGAAGGTCAGGCAGGGCAGAGAAGAATGAGGAAAATGCAGTGTTGGCCGGGACAGACTCCTCCGAGCTAAAGCTGTGGTGCAGACAGACACAAGGAATCCTGGGATAGAGCCAGAGCATACCTTCACAGACTGACACATACACACCACATATTTGCGTTGTTGCATCTTTATTGACGATTCCCCGCATTTATTTGTCATCAAACCTCAACCTAAATTGAAGTTTAATTTTAATCTTGACAATAAATGTTCATTTTCATCTGCCCCTTCACAGAAGTGACAGACTGAGTGTTTCATGTACTTGTAGCGGGTTTTGTAGGACATATAGTATACAGTTTGCTTTTTTGGAAGTGTCCAGGTGTGTTTGCGTTTGAGTTTTATACTATCAAAATACAGAGAATGCGTGTGTGTGTGTGTGTGTGTGTGTGTCGCAGCGTGTTTTGTTTTGTAGTCCGGTTCACACAGAGGCCTGCAGGAAAAAAAAGCCCCTCTGAGGTTTCACCCAACTTCTCCCTCCAGCTTTAATCACGGCTGCCTTTCACCGCGTCGTTGGCATCGATGCAAAAGCTTCCTCACTGGCACGTCTCTTCCTCTTTTGCTCTTTCTCTTCTTATCCATCTTTCGTTTCTTTTATTTTGTCCTGCAAACCTTTTCATCCCCCCACCGTTTTCCTCCATCTCCCCCCCCAAGCCCCATCTCTGATCTTAAGAGCAGTCGCCTCTGTGTTTTTCTGATAAAGTCTGATAGATAAACATGCTCTCTTATGTCCCCGAGGAACCTCCACCCTCTCCTCTGAGAGCACACCCCTGTAAAGCACTTCCTCTACTACAATTAGTCTGTAATAAATACACCCTGGCCTTAAAGTAGATAATGCTCTCACTCTCCCTCTCTTTCTTTTCCTTTTATATCAAGTGCCACATTAGCTTGCTGTACATATTTGATTTTGAAGCAAAAGTGGGAGAGGAAGAGGAGAGTGCCGTGATTCCTTTTTTTTCTTTCTTTTTGTTTTTTCAATTTCTCTTCTTCCTCAGTCGCCACGAAAGTGCATGAGAACAATAGCGGCCGTAAGGCCACTACGAGATATTGTAACATATGCAGAGAATCGCAAGCATTTCCCTCAACTCTCAGCTTCCTGATGGCTTTGACAAGATTAGTTTGCTTTCTTAAACAGGAAGTGTGCTGCTTAAAGAAAGAAAAAAGACACAGCATGGTTACATAATAAGTTTGAGTACTTCTCAGAGAGCTAAAGTTCCCTTCAAACTCCTCAGATTAAAAGAGGAGACGCAGAAAAAAAGTGGGAGAGGGACAGAGAGAGAGAGAGAGAGAGAGAGAGAGATGGAAAGGGGGGAGTTTATCAAAGTGATGGAATAAAGAGAGATTTAACACGGTCATATTAAAAAGACATGCAGCAGTTTCAATATTTAAAAATCCCATTTGCTTCGACAGAGGAGCTTTTTCATTCAAGAGCATATGGCAGCAGTACCTGTATTCAGCCTCTCTCTTATCTTCCCTCAAAGACAAAGAAAAAGAATGGGTAAAAAGGGGGGTGGGGTGGCGGTGGTGGGGGAGTTTGGGGGACTAAAGAGAAAGAGATACTTTCAAACAGACATTTAGACATTGAAGAATCATTCAATTATCGGCAGCATGATGTAAAATAATTACCTGACTCACTTCCTGTAATGAGCGCTGCTAATTAGCCATAGACTTTTGTTTTAGTTGGAAAAAGAAGAGAGACGGTCCCAAACCCCCAACAGCAGAGGAGCTGTGAAAAAGATATGTTGTATACTGAGGTAGTAACCCCACCCTTTCTCTAAATGTATATAGACACACAGACTAAACACATGCTGTGACTCTTTACCATGGGCTCACTTGGCTTGAAGTCACAGTTTACCTCCCAATGTATGCACACACACATCTCGGTAAATAGTCGAGAGTGCACAAAAGAACCTTCTTCTCTTAATTAGCTGTGTAACAATTAAAGTCTCCTCTTAGTAAATTGAACCTTTGTCTCCCTTGCCTCCCGAGTTTGATTTCAGCACCTGTCACAACAACCCCTCCCTTTACCACCACCTCCACCGCTGCCACACACCCACCACCGTTACCTCCACCCGCCCCCCCCTCGACTGTAGTCATTATGCAAAACTCTACCAGAATGCTCCCAGCATGAGTGGAAGAAAACAGCAATTATTTCTGATATTCTCTTATTTAGGCCATATTGACATTCAGCTACTTTTTCTTTCACTACCCGAGAGACAGAGTGAGACTGATCTCGACTTTGTTTTAGTCTCGGGTTCTGAAGCTCGCGTGTCATCACTGCAGAGACATACAGGCAGCCCTGCTGCCATAATGTGACCTATACAGATTTGTGTGTGTGTAAGTGTGTGTGTGTGTGTAGCATTGACACACAGAGCAGAGGGTGACCAGTGATGTAAGCTATGACAGATACACTGTAGTCATTGTCTCTCTGGCCTCTTTCTTCCTGCAGTCTAACCATGCGTGAGCGCTCTACACTACCATGTTTGTTGTCTGATACACACACACACACATACTCAGATTCACACACACACACACACAGACACATAGCATTGTGTCCTGGTTTTTCTGACTGATTTGACAGGAAGAAAAGTTTAGTCACCAGAGACAGAGCAGAGCAAACCACACAGGTACAATAAAAAATACCAGAGCCGCAGTCGAAGCATGAGTTGATGGAGATTTGGAGAGACCACAGTGTTGTTCTGAGGTTTTTGAAAAAGTCGATTAAGAGTTTGCACTTGGTGGAAATAAAACCACTAATGGACCTGTATGGAACCAGCACAGAAACACAAAGATGCGCCAAAGAATATTTATAAAGATAAGAAATATTTTTAGCTGTTAGGAGCAACAACTGATTATCCCTCATTTGGCTAATTACCTTCCTGTTTATGTGACGTTTTTGCGTAGTGCACAGTTAATAAGTTATATAGACATATATTTTTTTGATTTCCTAAGGTATTCAGGCTTTTAAATATATATCAAAATTCGTTTTAAAATTAAACCTAGACCACATTTATAAATGGAATTAAAAGGGCAGTAAATTCACTCCAAGACCCTTGAAACTGTCTAGTCAGAGAAAAATCTCACTCATATCTGCTTTGAGAGGGCAATATTCAATGTTTCCCAAAAGGATAGTATGAGGAAAGTTGTTTAATAATGTCATTGAGAGTTCACTGGCAGCCAGAAAAGAAACGGTCATGTAAGAATAAGCCACACTGTTAAACCCAGGGCCGAAGCAGTGCGCAAGTGTAAGACGAGGCACATTCACTATCATTATTATGTCAGCTGCTGTAATTTCTATTTATTTTTTGGCTTTTACTCGTGTCACTGTACCTTGCTAAAGAGAGAGAGTCTGCTTTACAAATGTTTGGCTCTATTAATCCTGTGCTCATCGCTCTGCTTTATTCGCTGCTGCAGGGGTCTGTCCATGCCACTGCGGTCACTATTGTAGTGCGCTCAGGAGGGGAGAGGTGTTCACAGATGTACAGGCGCACACACACACACACATAGAGACAGAGACATCTGCAGGTCATCATCATCATAGTGGGAATAATACCAGGGATGGTTATCATAAAGGGAAGCTTTGAGCTCCCGGCCGTCTTGGGAAGATGATTTGGCTGGCCCAGAACAATGAACTGTGGGAATCCGCTTGTCCTGCATTGATCTTCCTCCCATGGCATCCCCTGCAAGGCTGTCAGAGCGACGGACGGATAAAAAGGCCGAAAACATTTTTCTTTCTCTCTCTCTTGCTCTCTCCCGGTGTCTTTCTTTTCTCGCTGTCAGGAAGGCTCCCACTGATCAGCGGGGATGAGCTGAAAGTTGAACTACCTGTTGACAGGACCTCTTAAACAGCCCTCAATGACATATTGTTCAAGAGAAAGAGGGAGAGGGAGAGGCTCCTGTTCATCCACTCATTTGTCACTGATCTATTGAGTCTGCGCTCTCACCAAACCCTTGCTCTCTTGCTGTTATATTCTCTGTGTTAAAGTGGAGCAGGGGGTTATGTTAATTTAGTGTGATTCATAAGTTTTACTTAGTTTGATGTCCTGTGTTCATATAAAATACGAAGTCCGTCCAGTGTGTGTGTTTTTTAGATGGGCTCTGCTACAAATGGTTTATGAAAATGCTGCCGTTGTTTTTTTTCAGCCAATCAGAGCGATGCTACTTTCAGGCCACTGGAAACACCTCCCCAAAGGTCCAATATGTAATACTGTATTAAATCTGTATGTGTTTGCTCCTGTTTCTAAGAGCAACATCCCCATGTTTAAAATCAAATCTAGATGAAATCTGATCTCGGTCATGTCTGCAACTCTCACTTTTTTTTCTCACCCTTTTCAAAATAGAACAATCCATTTTTGGAACTTCACTTCTATTTGATAGCGTTATGAGTTTTGATCAAGAGGCTCTAGGCATGGGATGGAGTCAGGATTGGATCTGGTATGGTTTGTGTGTGACTGCCTTCCATGTACAGTTCAGAGTGTTTTCGCCTCATTACAGAAAGTAATAATGCAGTGAAGTCAAAGAGCGAGAGACAGAGAGAGGAAAAGAAAGAGAGACAGAAAGAAAACAAGGCAGATTTTTTTTTTTTATATTGGATTAATTAAATGCTTTGCAAAGACCACCTGCAACAGAACAAAACACAAGCCAGGAGGAAACTTGTATCTGCTCTGCTTTACCTACCGAGCTCTAATTCCAACTAAACCAACTTTTCCTAGATCATAATTGATCTCCGAGTCTTGAAATGATGAGGGTGCTGTGTTTTTACTTTGAAAGCATTTTACTTTTACAGCTTTTTGAACAGATCCAAGCACCCCAGCAACCCTCAGTTCATGCAACATATGGTAAATACCCACATTGTCCCTTCAATGTCAGATCACTGTGTTGGCAACACAGTCGTATCATTTATGATTTGGTGCAAATATGATGGAATTCAACACATTGTTAATAATGATTGATTTGTTTAATGCAATGAGTTTGTTCATTAGGACTTAATGAGGTATTGCATTGTGATTAATCGATGGCTTTTGTGTCGATACATGCCAAAATAACAAAGTAAAGTCCAACTAATGGCTTTTCGATCCTTTAGATTCACCCCCCATCTTGTCTTAAATGCCACAGGAAAGTTCTGTGACAAAACTCAAGCTTGTAAATTCAAGCTTGTAAATTCAAGAAGCATTTTAATATGACTTTATAATAGGTATCTATTTCTAATACTGCAACCGCCTTTCATATTCTTTAATAATTTATATGGTGACAATTAGAGTGGAGCTGAAAAAAATCCCATATGCATTTATGATGCTTGCTGCTATTGATAAAGACAGAAATGAACTGAGCACATTCAAATGCTGAAATACACTTCCATTGTATTACAGATACCACTTATAATTAAGCTGAGGCTTGAAGAGAAAAAGAGCAGAGAAGAAAAATGCATTAAGAAAAGCAGAGTGACATCAGTCTCTGTGTGTGTGTCTGCACGTGTTTGTGTGTGTGTATGTGTGTATGTGTGCGCACATGTATATATATATGAGTGTCTGTGTGAACGTGTGTTTACAGGTGCACGTGGTGCTTTGCTGAATATTAAACCACAACTATAAAGAAAAGAACTTAACTATCGTGAGAAAATGCTAAAGGAAGTCTTTGTGGTTTTAGAGGTATCGGAGGAGCCAATAGTTTTAATGAGGCAGCATTGCTGTACATGCCAGGAAATAATAAGGTTATACAGGTTTGAATAACGGCAGAAAGATACTATAGCAGTGTACAGGCTGGATGTTTTCTTCATAATGGGGTCTACACAGGCTACACAGCCAAGGCAGAGACAATGTGGCCTCAGGTCTTTCCTTAATTTGTGTGGTAAGAACAGCAAACTTGAGCCTTTATCTTTAAGAAGTACCTTGATAATGTGTTGAAGTTTTCTTCTGTAAATTTGATGTGTGTTTTGCAGAAGACTTGTAAAAGTAACGGTCAAGATGATGTCAAAATCAAAAGAGTGATTTCTGTGGACAGTCATTTGATAGTGCCGGGTGAGTTGCAACATACTCACGGTGTCTTTTAGAGGGCATCCGCATATTGAATTCTCGTCTGTAGTCAAAGGGTTGCGTTGTGTTTGAGTGCATGCGTTTCCTCACTTGTGTGTGTGTGTGTGCGTTCTTACATTTACACCAGCCTCAAATTCCCTCGCATGTGTGTGTTGATATGAGCAGAGGGGGGATGTCACATAAGAAATGTCCTTTTTAATCAGGGGAAAAAATATAAAATGACTCGGGAGCAAAGCAAGCATATTAATGTGCCTCATTTGCATACGCTCGTCAGCCAGGATACGTTTATAAAAAAACACAAACTGGATTCGTCAGTTCATTTCACATTATTCCATTGTCTATCTGCCTTTGTTATATGTTAAAGATAAAGGCAGAAATCAAATTGAAGAAAAGGGCAAGCTGCTATCTCCCCAAATGAGCAACAGCTCATCAGCCTAGTTTAAATCACAGATTTCTATTCCAAAAGGCAGCCGCCTCTGTAAAAAAAAAAAGGCCCATTCAAATAAGGTCTTCTCCGATATAAGCACGCCTGGTGATGGAAGCTGGGGTGTCACATAAATACAATTTAAAACCTTAGTTGGTTAAAGCAGTCTAACAAAGTTTTATCTTTACTTACAATTCTCTCCAGATATATTTCTCATAATAAATGCACACATACACCCCAAAGTGTATGTGTGTATATATATATATATATATATAGTTAGTTAGTTGTGTATTGTTAGTTGCCTTATTACTTATTTTTATTTATCACTTATTATTTTACATCATCAGTGTATTAAAATGCTTTATTTCTTCGTTGAGACCACAATCATGAGATCAGTTATATTGAAGTAGGCTTTGACAGGGGCAAATCTCGCTGTTAGACATAGCATGGCTATTATATTCTTGATGAATTCAGTCGAATTGCTTTATGATACTTGTGGGGGGAATTCAAAAGGCTGCCCACAAGTGTCACATTCCTTTAAACACAAGTGGAAGCTGGTCACAGTCTCTAATTCATGGCCTCGAGATAAGAATCCACCATCAACAGTGAGTTGGTGGGGCCAGTGGCTAAAAGAACAGGCACCCCCTATGTCTACTAACCTCCCACTGATCGGAGAGAGAGAGAGAAAAAATTCAAATGAATGAGAAAAACAAATGAGCTACGCACAATATAGAGTCCTCCATGCTTTTAGAAACATACTGTAGGTGGAGAGAGAAACAGAAAGACAGAGTCTGGCAAAACCTCAGTTGCCCTTGGTTTCTGTAAACTGTATCCGTACATGTGTGAACATATTTAATGTGGGTGAGCCCCATTGCTGCCAGATTGGGACCATAAGCTGTCTAAAATGACACAATTTTCTCTTAAAAGTGAACTCACCTAATTCCAGTGCTTTGCACTGCCTCTCCATGAAAGGATTTTTTGATGATTATAATAATGTGTAACAGCACAGTGGCTGCCACTGTTACCAGGCAGCATACTAATCAGTGTAATGAGATATTATACAATATTTTGTTGACCAAAGCAGAACCGTGGTTATTGTTTCTGGGGGTTTGACCCCTGCCAGCAGCCAGAGGAAGTGTGCAGATAGATGTTTATACCTCACCATCTGGAGAGCAGATGGATCTGCATTAAAATCAATGTTATTCTTTTTTTATTATTTATTCACTGATGTTGTACATATGAAATGAAAACACTTACAGTAGTAATACAGCTTGCTCAGAAAGTCATGATATATTTCTGTAGCATTACAGTAACTCAGAACTTTGCTCTGTGTCATGCAATGAGTAGAGTAAATACAACAAATTGTTACCTGCTTATTCTTCTTAGACAGCAGTGTGTGCTTTTGTCTTATCTTTTAACACAGTAACCAATATTTCTCCCCCTGGAAATAGTAAAAGAATTGGTAGGTAGCAAGAAGAGGATAGGCAGAGACAGAATTGGGGGAATGGAAAAAAAAAAGAAGAGCAAAGTGATTCAGATCAAATGTAGCACAGTTCTTTAATGGAATATTGTGCCAAGACAAGTGTCATTGCACCAAGATAAGAGTGTTGTGTTTACTGGAGTAACCCCTTGGTTTTAAGTGCTATTGTTAATATCATAATTGTAGTATTGCGGTGGCTTCCTGACAATGCTGTTGCTCCATTTCATTAAGGCATGTAATTGGAAGGATTCTGATAGGATGGGCACAAGTAGCTTAATTATACACTGCTCATTGTGTTTACAGAGTAATTATTCCATCCAAAATGGTGTTACATTTTGAAAAAGTTCTGAGGAGTCGCAGCTTTTTCCAGGCCCTTGGTGCTGACAATTGATGCGGTACTTTGCGCATCAAAGACAATAACATTCATTGTCCTGTAATGGGTGATGCAGCACAGGTGTTGTTTCCCTAAATGAAGTAACGCATTAGTTCTGACCATGCGGTTGGTCTGTACTTTGGATGGCACTTCAAACCTACCATGGCACAGAAATATTTCTAATTCAGTTCTATTAATTCTAACTTGGCTCTTTCTTCCTGTCTTGTCTTACAGGATGGAGGACTCTAGTTTGTGTCTTGGTGTGTCATCAGCGGTGCCTGATGCTGATGCCCATCTGAGCAGTGCAGTCTTGAATGGCCGCTACCCCATAAGTCAAAAGCTTCATCAGCTTACTGCGCAGCTAGGACACGCTTTTCCTGATCTACACCGCCCACAACAGATCCCCGAAGAGAAAGCAGCAACGCCTTTGGACGAGAAGACCCATCACGCAGCCCTGGCTAGTCAACCTATCAGTAGTCAGATGGCCCTGCTAGCCAATCAGCTCAACCGAGACATTGATGCAGGGGCACTCAGTGGGCTGAACGGACGTGTTGATCTGCAGCAGTTCCTAAATGGCCAGAACTTGGGCATCATGTCCCAGATGAATGATATTGAAGATGATGCTCGCAAGAACAGGAAGTATCCCTGTCCATTGTGTGGCAAGCGTTTCCGTTTTAACAGCATCTTGTCTCTGCACATGCGCACACACACAGGGGAGAAGCCTTTCAAGTGTCCCTACTGTGACCACCGAGCAGCTCAAAAGGGTAACTTGAAGATCCACCTCCGCACCCACAAGCTGGGGAATCTTGGTAAGGGCCGCGGCCGTGTCAGAGAGGAGAATAGGCTGCTGCATGAGCTAGAGGAGAGGGCCATTCTGAGGGACAAGCAGATGAGAGGGAGTGGCAGTCTTCTCCAGACAGCTCAAACACCTCACCTGAGCCTCAACAGCAGCTCCAACAGCCATCAGCACCAAATAGGCTCAGCCTGTGGCCTACTTCCCCCCTCTGGCCTTGCCACTCCAGACACAATTTCCCAGCCGTCTTCTTCACCTAAGCCAGCTGGCGCCCAAGATGAACAGTCCCTGAATCCAACTACAGGCTTCCGCTGTACATTCTGCAAAGGGAAGTTCAAGAAGCGTGAGGAGCTGGACCGCCACATTCGCATACTCCACAAGCCCTACAAATGTACTCTGTGTGAGTTTGCTGCCTCCCATGAAGAAGAGCTGATAAATCATGTGGAAAAGGCCCACATCACAGCTGAGACCACGCCGGGCATGGGTTCTAGTGGTTCTGGTGGCATGCAGATGGCCACCGAGTTCCGCTGCGATGTGTGCGGACAGGTATTTAGCCAAGCTTGGTTTCTTAAGGGCCACATGCGCAAACATAAGGACTCCTTTGAACACTGTTGCCAAATCTGTGGCCGTCGCTTCAAGGAACCCTGGTTCCTCAAGAACCATATGAAGGTACATCTCAACAAGCTGGCCATCAAGAGTAAGCCACCCCAGCCCAGTGAGCAGGAAATTGCTGCTGTCAATAGCATGAGCAATCTTGCTCAAGAAGCTCATGCTAACCTTTACTCCCGCTACATCTCTTGTCTTCAGGGAGGTTTCCTTTCACCTGATAAACAGAGCCTCAGTGAGCAGCACCAGATGTTGGCTAAAGCTGGAATAGCCATGAAGGAAAAAGAAATGCTGGGTAAGCTGCTGGGGCCAATGGCAGGAGGTATGGGCCATGGCCTGGGAGAAAATGAGAAGCGCTCACTCCTGGGCTGTCTAAACCTTGTGCCCCCACTCAAGTCAAGCTGCATGGAGCGCCTTCAGGCAGCTGCAAAAGTGGCAGAGATGGATTCCCTCAGTAGCTACCAAGCCTGGCAAATAATGGCTCGTGGTATGGCTATGGACAGAGCTTTCATGCCTAAAGAGCAGCAGCAGCAGCAGCACCAGCACCATATACCACCCGGGCAGGAAGATGAGATGGGTGGTGCTGGGGCCTTGGCCTCCTTCTCCAAGGATAAACAAGATTATCCCTTGATTTCTTCCAATGATAGCTCCAAGCAGAAGCAGCTCTCTGAGGCCTTGCAGGGGTCCAAGACCTCTAGCGGAGCCATGATGTCCATGAAGGAGGATGGAAGAGGCTTTGATGGTCACCGTGACTTAATGTCTCACCATGGTAGCGCTGAGGCTCCTGGAGCCTTGTCAGGCTTGGGAAGCCCAAACATTGACTACAGTCTCTCTAGCCTCTCTGGCCTAAAGGAGAAGCCCTCAGAGTGCCCCGACTGTGGCCGAATCTTCAGAACCTACCATCAGATGGTCGTCCACTCCCGCATCCATGGCAAAGACAGGAGAGGTGTGGACGAAGGGCTCCAGCAGCAAGGTTTAGATGAACGTCGTGGATCAGCCAGTGACCCTGAGTCCCAGTCAATCAGCCGCTCCACCACTCCTGGTTCATCCAATGTGACAGAAGAGAGCGGCGCTGGAGGAGGACACTCCCAGACTGGAAGTGTTCAAGATGACAGCCCACATCCCTCTTCACCATCCTCAGGTAAGAAACTAAGAAACTAGAGATTTACTGGTAAAATTTGAAAATCATATGCCATTAAGTAATTGAATTGTACTGGTACATAGTTTTAATAAAATATTTCTATAATTATATAGCTACATTCACTGTATATATTATCAATCCCTTAAAGGCATAGGAATAATTCAGACCAATTCTAACCAAAGAATCAAAACAAAGCATTCTCATAGCATACATACTTAACTTTAAATAACCACAGTTATATATGATATACTGCACATGCGCACACACACACACACACACACTCAGAGTATCTTTAGATATACTTTATTTTCAGTTGTATATTGTCTCACTTGTGAGTTCTTATGCTGGACATAGTAACAACTGTCCCCTGACACTACCGTGTTGTTGCTACAATTCACATTAAGCCAAATACAAGACTCCAGAGAACACAATCTAAGAGACCCGCTTCACCATTGCATCCACGTTTGCAGGTTAGCAGCCTAGCTCCCTGTGGAACATGAGTAAAGACTGGGAGCGTAGGGACGAACTTGTTTTAACCACAGCGATTAATAAATGTCTTCAATAAACACATCGGAGACAACCACACCCCTCCCCTCTCCCTACCCTGCAAACACGGGCCGGCCGGGGCTAGATAAGTGTATGTTTAGTGGGATTAAGGGAGGCTCGTTGCTAATGATTACACAAGTTTTTAAAGGTAACTTTCGCTTGCTCCTCAGGGCACTATTCTGGCGTTAAGTACGTGCGTGGTAATTAGGTCACGACTGTGCGATAATCAGTCGGTTTAAGCTAAACAAGACACTAATTAAAGCTATACATATAAAACAGGTCAAAAAAAAATGGTGAACTTAATTTGCAAAATCAAGGATGTGCTTTTAAGTCTTCTGAGAGAAAAATATAAATAAATATAAATATAAATCAGAGTGGCTTAGCTTAAGGCTGTAAGCAACTTAATTCCACCAGTGGAGACGAAATTGTTTATTTATTCACAGAGGCATAAAGTCCTTATCATGCCCGTGTAGTGTGATGGGTTTGAACATGGGATAGGCTATGTTTATTTTAATCTAAGAAATAATAACAGACAACCCCCCACCCCAATTAGGAATTAATGAAAATGAGAGTGAGATAAAAACCTATTTTCTTTATAGAGACTATTAAACATAACACTTTCTCAACAGGGTGGGGGTGTAGCGGATGTAATTATCTTCTGAATTTTAATGCTGGAAGTTTCTCTCCATCTGTCTCTCTCTCCCTCTCTCTGTATGTCTCTTTTGACTCGAGCACTTTGAATCTGATGGGTACAGCTTGTGGTGTTTCAACAGCTTCAGAAGTACTGTATTAACAACGAGTGTGCAGTATACAAAAAGAAAAAAAAAAGTGAATTAAAATAATAATTGACAAATAAAACCAGTAGAATTTACCACCACATTCTAACAAAGCACAAAGGAAAAGCATTAGATTTAGTTGAGTGGTTAAATCTTGCCCCCTAGTCACTATTTTTGAAGGCGGAGGGGAGGATTAAAGAGAAAAAATATAGTACGAAAATAAATTAAAATATTGTATCGGTAACTTTGCTCAAAACAAAGCCTATTCGTTTTCACACCACCCCAGTATTTCCCTTTGTCTAACTGTTTGTGTGTTTTATGTACAGGTAGTTTGCAGCACTCTCACCCCAATAGACCTCACTGTTTTAACGTGTCAATGTCATATGTGAAGCGCTTCCCTTAGACTGTTACTGCAGAGATTGATGAGTGCATGTGCTAAAACAGGATGTCAAACTGAAACCAACCGCTACGGAGTAGAGCAAAGCTGGGAAACACATTTGTTGAGAAGAATAGCATAAAACGATGAACTGAGCTGAATAAACTGTGGGGTGCATTCAAATATGCTTGTTTTGCTACTTCCTGTTTTTAGTTAGGAGTAGTGAAACTTGTCTTTTCTTTTCTTCACAACTTACACAATGTGATTCACATTTCGAGCTCAGGGACTCTCAAATTAGAAGCTTTGATGTGTGAGAAAAAAATGTGTCTGAGTCTCATGTGGAGAAAGGTGTCATGCTTCTCCTCTGCATGCATGTTTTGTTGTCTGTGTGTTTTTGCATGTGTGTCTGTGAATGTGTGTGTGAGCGGGGGGTGGAGGTGGGGGGTAAGCTATACAGTAAGTGTGCATATCACTCTCTTCTCAAGTGAACAGGATGTGGCTACTGTACCACTGTCTTTATCTTAATATCTTATGTTTAAAAAAAAAAAAAAGAAAACTAAACAAAACAAGTGCCTCACAAATCGTGTGTGTGTGTGCACGCACCTGCAACTGTGCGCCGCGTCTACATGCGAGCTTCTGCCCCGCCACCTACCCACAGCAATTTTGAGTTAAACTTAAATTATAGTAATCAACAATAACATCTCAACTGTGAAAGAAGGTCAACTCCGCCGCTTTTGTCTTTGAGACGGCACTTGTTTAAAAGCAATGTGTGGAAAAAAGGGGGAAGTGAGGAAGAAAAAGAGCAGAAAAACAAAGGCCTCTGTCAGAGATGTCCTTTAAAGACCTTTCTTGTTACAGCATAGCTCAGCACACTAACCTTGAGCATGTTTCTCATTCAACAAAATTCTTTATATATTTATTTTTAAAAGAAAACAAAAAGGTAATTACATTTATGCCCATCATTTTTTGTTTAGTTATCCTTGGACTGACTTCACTGCCTCATTATTGTTTCCTGTGATGAACATTGCAGTTGTAGCGTTCGGTAGGTTCAGCAACAGGTAGACCTGATGGCAATGTGGCTTATCGCATCCAAAATAGACTGGCGCGTTGGAAAGCATTGCCTTCTTTTATTATTTTGAATGCAAATAACCCTTAACCATTAAAAATCCCCATTTTGCACGATGGCGTCTCCCCATTCTGCTGCCATGGCACTGGGCTAAATGTAGCTGAATATGTAAAAAATAGGCTTTGCTGTGCACACACGAGGCCTAAAGCGGCAGAATCCCTCCTTAAACGCACTTCCACAACCTTCCCACTACCCCTAAACCTCACTCCCACCTCTTGGCTCAGGGCTGTAAAAGACTCTATACACACACACGCTCTCTCTCTCTCTCTCTTTCTCTCTCTCTATTTCTCCTGAGAATCCCCCATGTCTACATTTTTTTTTAAAAGAGAGAACAGCATTTTAACATGGTGAGGATTAGCCTGCATATCCCTGGTCTTTACTGTGGCTCAAACAAGCAAGCAAAATGCTCGCTTCATACAAATTGAAATTGGATTTGCCAACTTGACGCCTTAGGTTATAAAGCGTGGATATTCATCTAATTGCAACAGTACAATGGGGGCGTAATTACACATGCAGACAAACTGTTACAGTGTAATTACTGTGTCATTAAAACAGGAATAAAGTAGACTGGAACAAGATCCATAGTGTTGTGAATATACACGGTGAGAAATCCAATCTAACTCGCTACTATCAGCTACTAGTAGCCAATGAATTGTTAATGCTGACAATATTAAAGAAATATCATTTTTAAAACATTTTTATCGGCAGTCCAAATATACTTAAGATACATTTAGATCAGTCAAAACCAGAAATACGAAGGCCTGCACATGTATATTTTAAATTAGATAGTTGACAAGTATTGTAAATATAACCTCTGTCAAGACAGTCCTGGGCAAACATCATTAGGACAGTTTCATTCATATATCAATGCTTTGAAATTAGGTTACACTGCAGTGTCTTCCCTGCAATCATACACCACAGCTAGAATAAGGTGACACAGGGACCTGGGGAAACATTTACCACAGCGCCCCAAGTTGGCCACTATCACCATCTGTCTCCAACTGATTTGCAATGTATAAGTTGTAACTACATAACTGCCACAGTGAGTCACTTTACAGAACAATGTTCACTACAACATTATTGAACCTTTTTTATGGTTATGTAAAAGCTCTTTTGAGCACTGAGTGATGGATAAGCTAAGGGAAAGTTTGTGGTCTGGTTTATTAGATAAAAAAGAAAAGTTCACAGAGTCACATGAAACTACGTGTTTATTTACATGTAACCAAAACCATAATCTTTCCTTGACCTTTTACCTCAAGCGCTTGAGTTGCTTTAATCTTAGCGATAGATAGTGTGACAGTCACTCATGTTATCTGCACTGACTGTCCTTACTAACTACCTCCTGGCCTGGGAGTCTGGTGCTGATCCTAAATGTAGAGCGTTTTTCAAAAGAAGAAAAGAAAAAGAAAGGAAAATGTTGCCCCTGGGCACAGTCCAGCCAGTGAATATATTTGTCACAGCAAAGTAATAGGGAAAACAATTAAGCAATATCTAAACATAAATTCTAGAGAGACACAACAGAGTAGATAACAGACAGACCAGTACTAAGGGTCATAATATCCAGGCCCCTGAGTCAACTATTGACTTTTAATCTGAAGAAAAAAGCTACTATGTGCACATTAGTTAGATTTTAAAAGTAGATGTTAGATATCAATCTGATATAATCTGATGTTCAGTTGTTGTCAGGGATTGGTCGGGCCACTTGGGGCCCTGGGCCTCATCTCAGCAGTCTGCTAGATTGCATACACATAGCAATTTACATTAAAAGTGTTTTTGTCCAGAATAAAAAAATAAGGAAAAACACTCCAACACTTACTCTCTCTACAACCATCGCTTTCAAATGAGGCCAGTCTTCTGAGATCATGCACACCATATAATATATGTGTGTAAAACTCTGCGCATTAAAAAATAATGAATAATGTCTCTCGTTTTTCTTTAATTCTTTCCATTTCTCCCCTCTGCATAAATTATTTTGTCTTTGTAATTGACATCCGTTCCTCTACTACTTCCCCCCGTCACACTATTCTTCTTTTCTCTATAATCAGAGAACTCAATGGTTACAAAACCTGAGGTTTCTACCCCCCACCCATTTGAAGGAGCCTGGCCTGTCATATCTGTATTTTTTATGTGTCACCAAACTTAAATAGACAGTCATTGTATTACAGGCACATTCATTCCCCGAGCTGTATTTTTGTACAGTAGGTCAGGACTCTGGTGTCTGGTAAATGATAAAAGTTCTATTCAAACGCACTAATTGTCAGTGTGCTGTGCTGATTGACATGTCTCGGATAAATGCAGACTTAGTATTTTTGTACACGCTCGCACAATATAAAAGGGCAATTTATTTCTCTGTTCTTCTTTCTCTTTTTCCTTGCACAGTTCATTTGATTTCTTTCTTCCTTCCTTGCTCTCTCTTTCTCTCTCCTACCCTGTCTCTCAGACTCAATTTGTAAATATTACCCATGGTGGGAATTAGCCCGGCTTTCTAGATATTTTAAAATTCCAATTGTATTCCGACAAGTGTGTTTGAATGAGAGGAAGGACTGCAAGACTCCGTTAGCTCCTCAGTATTCCTGGGTGGCTATCAGTGGCTAGTCTTGTTCTTATGAAACATTTATCAGGCCGTTTTATGTCTTAATGATCACGTTAGGATTCCCCACTCGGTTATGAAGCCGGGACAAGGAAAAAGAAAAGAGGGAAAAAAAAATCGACTGTTGAGAGAGTGAAGGAGAGGTGGAAAAAAAAATGACACGGGCAATCCAGAAGGGAGAGACTGAGTTGAGTGAGAAAAAGGGAGAGATGACAGGGCATCACATTCCTCAGTAAACAGCATCACATTATGCCATCCACTCTTTTCAACTCCAAATCTTTGCCAAAACAACATAGCGTACCTTTCTCCCAGAACAAGATTCCTTTGGCACACACACACACACACACACACACACACACACACACACACATACACACACCCTTCGTCTTCTTCTGTCTCTTCCATTTCTGTTTTATGTTTTTATAATTAAAACATAATATTTATCTTTCCATAACAGAAGGCTGCCTTACTCTGTCAGGTAGACTGTTTGCATATTAATATTCTTAATACATCAACAAGCTATCTTCTCTGGTGTCATTGCTAAAAGTGAGCAAAAAATAGAGAACGGGAAAGAGAAGTTGACTCACAAATGCAGGAAAGGAGATGAATATGAGTGGCTTTCCACTACAGTTTTTAAATGTAGGAGAAACTTAAAACTTGATTGAACATATGACAGAAAAGGCTCAAAAGTAAGAAAAAGAAGAAGAACAAAAGGCAGCAGACGGCAGCAGCAAGAGAAAGACACACTGTTAACATCACAGTCACAACTTGTACCGGAATGGCAGTGTGTTTACATAGTCTCACCCATAGGATGCACACAAACACACACACACACACACTCACAAACAAAAAAGAATTGCATAGATCTGGTTTAAAAAGGTGTTTGTTGCCGCTTCAGTCAAATCTACCCTGGCTACAATGAAAGTTTGTCCCCCCTCCGATTGTTTATGTGTGTGTTTAAACAGAGGGTTGGAGGGAGGGCATGAGCTGAATGAGGGTGAACGCCAAGTTCCCCTTTCTCTGTCCGGTGACAGCTGTCCGACTCCGTCAATGTGGGATTCCTGTGAAATGAGGCAGGCTTCTCAGTCGAGGAATGCAAATGGGTAGGCCATGTTTGTAGGAGACAGAGACCGGACCGGGCAGGGTGGCGGTAGGGTGGGGTGAGGGGGTGAGGTGGTGGGGGTGGGGGCTTGTTTGAACAAGTTAACTTGGGCATGATTGGAGTTCCTCCTGTAAGTGAAAGAGCAAGAGAATATATTGACCTTTGCCTCATTAAAAATGGAAGCCAGGCATGTGATACTATGACTGGGGAATCTCTTAGCTGCCCCCCACCCCCACCCCCTCCATCTCATCCACTTCTTCTCCCACTTTTTTTTTCCCTCGCTCTGCCGTTCTCTAATTTTTCCACCCCCACACACCCACTCAAACACACACACATACACTCCCCCATCACACACACACACACCATCTCTTCCTCTTAACCCCATTGACAGGTCACATAAAAAGCCTTTTGTATCAACATCAGGGTGCTGACATGAGAGCAGAGAGCGACGTGAAAAATGTGCTCTTTTTTTCTTAGTTGTAGCTATCTCCTCATCACAAAAGAAAGAGAGTTAGAGGGAGAGAAAGAGAGAAGAAACAGAAAATAGAGAGTAGCAGGAGGAAAAAGAGAGGGAGGGAGAGGCAAAAAAAAAAAAAAAAAAAGACGGCAGAAAAGTGAGGGAGGAATTAAGCCCAGGGATTAAGATCTCTGGCTTTGCTTTTTTCACTCTCTCACCCTGCCACTTTCCAATTGTTCTTAAAATATTTGGCAATGTCAATTAGTAAGTGAGCAGAGCTAGCTGATGAACACAATTTTCCAGGCGACTGAGCACCCTATTGTTGTGGAGCGAACAGCAGATTTCTGAGGTCATTATCATTCCCTGTTAGCCGTGCCCAGCTGCTCTCCTCTTGGCTCCAGCCATCTCCGCTCCCTCTCTCCTTGTTCCTCCTACTCTTATACATCTCCTCTCTCCTCTCCTCTCCCCTCCTCACTCCTCTCTCCTCTCTCCTCTTTCCTCTTTCCTCTTTCCTCTCCTCCTTCCTACACCATGTTCACCAGTTCAGAGCTGGTTGATAGCAGGCAGCAACAGGGGGCCTTTCAACAAGGGGAGGGATGGGAGGAGCTGGCTGGTGGAAAGAAAGGAGGGGAGAGTGAGATGAATATAGTGCAAGAGTGGGACAGTATGGCGGGGATGGGGGGGGGCTACAGTAAAGGCAAAACGAGTGAGGTTTGGGGGAGGAGGAAGAGAGGGTGAGAAGGGCACGGAGGCGAGTGTCGTGAAGAAGCGGACAGGCTCGGATCAGGTCGGCGACTGAACATGGGGGGGATGTAAAGAGTGAAAGAGGGAGAGAAAAAAGGGCGATTATCACCCCTGATGCTGTAGTTTGGACCCGTAGTCATGAGAGATGGAGCTTTAGCGACAGTGCCATTGAAAGTGGACAATAGTGAACATAACAGAGAGAGGAGTAAGGAAGGAAAAAAGGGCGGCTCATGAAAACATGTTACATCGTTACATGTTTTCTAATACAACAGATTTAAACAACTTAAGCAGAAGTGCAGAGAAAAGTTTGTACAATTATCCAGACTGACCTCAATTAAAAACACGATATTCTGCATTTAAAGGTTTATTCATTAAAGACAAACACATATTACAAACTTTACAGTACAGTGAACACAGTGCCGGTGAGATTTAAGATTAAAAACAAAAACAAAACGAAACGGAAAAAAAAAAAAAAAAAACTCCACCTGCCTGCTGCTACACTTTAATGTGAAGGAATTGAGTTTTCTTTCATAGAGCACAAAGCATCCAGGTATCTGCATCCAAACATCCAAAGGAGTTGTTCTCTTTTTTTGTTTTTGTTTTTTTTTCTTTTCTTTTTTGCTTAAGAAATGATGAAAGATCCCTTTGAGTCAAAGTACAAAAAGAAAGAAAGAAAGGAAGAAAAAGACGTTGTACATCTTAATGTGTTCCCAGAGGCCTTTTCACCCTCCTCCTCTTCCTCCCTCTCCTCTCACCCATGGGTGCCTTCCCTCCTCCCATTCCTCACGCCATCGTCTTTTTCGACAGCAGATTTACACGTCGGGGGAAAAGCAGAAAACTTGTATTTTTTTTTTTTTCATCTGTTGTCATTATTTATTACGGTGTAAAAGTGAAACCTTGCCCGACTGAAAAGTTGTTGAATTGTTACAAATAAACTACACCCACTGTGTGTGTGTGCATTTGTGTGCGTGCGTGTGTTTGTTTGTGTGCATGCGTTTGTGTGTGTGTGTGAGGGACTAAAAATAAAGGACTAAAAATGTAGCCCTGACTTTTAATTCCGTGCTCAGTTCCACCTCTCGTTCTCTATTGTCTGTCTTGTCCAACCTGTAGAAAAGTTTGTGCAAGTTAAAACTGGTTGGTGGTGGCTTCTTCTGAGAGAAAGAGAGAGAGAGACAGAGGGGGAGAGAGAGAGAGAGAGATAGTGTGTGATACAGAGACTGAGAGGAAGAGGAAGAGAGATAGAGCGAGAGAGAGAGAGTGAAAAGGGTGAGCAGCATCAAAGCGTTGCTCTCAGCTGCAGCTGCCAAGCTTCCTCGTCCCCAGTTAGCAGCCATCCAGCTGTCAGGCTGCGCGAAGAGGAAGAGAGGGGGGGAAATCTCTCACCAGCCATATGGTCCCCAGTTCTGTCGGAGACACTCCACGATCCGTGGGCAAATGGCAAACTCATATATCTAATCAACACTCTTAATATCCAGACCTGAGAACCGGGGTATTTTCAGAGTCTTGCCTTTCAGCAGCATGGCTGGAGAGAGTATTTGGGATATGACCAGGCACTTGGAGTAATGTGCTTGTGGTCCTGTGTAAGCTTTACTAAGCTCTGCACACAGGTTACAGAGGAGTGCTGAGTATGTACACACGCCTGTTCATGCTGATCATAAAACATACTGCTGCCATCAGTCTATATTTTTCTTATTCTCTTATGAAAAGATCGAAATCAACAATGCATTTATCTTCCCCGCCCCGTCTCTGGCTCTCATCTCCAACCTCACTGACTCCTGCTGTTTGCACAAATATAAAAAAAGCAGCTTATAAATATTGTTTCGTTTAAAAAGAGAGAATTTTCCAAGAAACCAAAACCAAGTAGGTAGTGAAGTTTCAAGTAACCACCACTCAAACAGGAGTGAATAGTGAATAATACACATCTTGGTGGACTGGCGTGTATTTATGGCAGTAGGCGGAGTAGAACAGCATTGAACCACTTCATGGTATTTGGCTGGCATTCTTTATTTTTCTTTAATCTCATTTCATCTTTTGAAATCATTTCTCTGCACTGCTGGGCTGTAAGTTGTTCCGTACTGTTGCCAGGCAATAAAAAAGAAATCTAGTATTTTAAACCACTGACTTCAGCTGCCTTGTAATGACCTTGTTAGACCAAACACTGATGAAGGCCTGTGTGTCTTCAACTGTCCAATATCTACAAAATGTCTTCGTCCTTCTGTGTTGTGTAACTTTCTGAGCACTTCCCGAATGTAGTTCAGGATCTTGTGGGTCTCGCCACTTACACTGCCAACATGTCACTTATTACAACCCTGTGGCTCATTGATGTGTTTTCAATGGAGCTGTACCACAGGGAAATAGGATACATCTAGCTTTCACTACTTAGACAATACATGCGAGAAGGATAAATTCATTGTTTCTCTTTTTTTTTCATGACATTTCCTAACAGTAAGAAAAATACATAATTATTCCCTCAGTAAAACAACTTTTTTTAGCACTAGAACTATTGATTCAAGGTGATATAATAGCACATAGACTTCCCAAACCAGACAAACTCTCAAGACACTTCTTCTTTGTCCTCTCTCATCTGAAACATTATCCTGACAGTAATATTTGCACTGGATTGGCTTGAACTCTCCTCTTAGTTTTAGCAGAAGCTGTTTAGCAACTTTAGCACCGCTAGCCCCTTAGAGAGAGAGGGAGAGAGAGAGAGATAGAATGGCCTTGAATATGGCTTTGTGCTGTATCTTTTAGTCGGATGCTACACCTGCTCATCTAATCCCGTCAGGCCTCCCTGCCTCTAGTCTCTCCAGCTGCAGAGTAACGGGTGCCTTATGGCACGGCAAGCCGCACTGAATCATGGGGAGGTTTGTCGGTATTACAGCGACATGGCTGTGTAAAGCTTGGAAACAACCATCACCCCCCCTCACACCCCTCCCACCGCCACCAACACACCCACCACCCCTTCTTTCCCTCCCTGTCAGGACTGAAGAGCACAAATCCCTTTCCCGGTTTCTTTTCAGCAAACAGTTATTAGTGTATGGATGGGGCTCACAGCCCGGACTGGTGGGAGAGCGAGATATATAGAGACAAAGAGACAGAGGCAGAGAGAGAGAGAGAGAGCGTGATTGACGTGGAGGAAGAGAGACAGCAGTGACAAGGAGAAGTAGCAAGAGATTTAAATAGAAATCAAGATACGGACGTGGGAGGCTGGGGGAAGAGAGGGGAGTCATCCAAGTCCCACAAATCTTTGCTCAACCCAACAACCTGAAGCAGAGAGCATTAAGAGGAGGGAGAGCCGGGTGAGATAGCAGCCTAGATGGATATGGTGGCAGCAATGGTTTGGAGGGATGGTAACTTTAATGGCCCCACTGGGTTTTTAATGAGTGTTGTGCCCCAAACAAAACGAGCTAATTAGTGTTATCATCCATACATCAGACCCTACACACACCCATTCGTTCTCAGGCAGACACATACACTCTGCTGTACAGACTCACAAAAGCCTGCTCAAACAATTGTAACCTTTTTTTAATTTCACCTATATTCTTATATATATATATATATATATATATATATATATATATGTGTGTGTGTGTGTATATGTATATGTGTGTGTGTGTGTGTGTGTGTGTGTATAAATCTGTCACTTTTCTGTACATAAATTTAATACACTTTATTATCAAAGGGCAAGATTTAGCCATCACCGATTTACTTCATTCCTTTCCTCTTTGATTATCTCACCCCATGTGGTCGCGCTCTCATACAGATCTATTTCATTCTATTTCATCCCCCCCGCCACCCTCCTCTCCAAAAAAAAAAAAAAAAAAAGCACCAAAGAAACAGACTTTCAAACCCAGAAGGCCGTGCCCTGTTTGTGAGAGGAGCGATTATGTCTACACTGGTTTAAAAAGCAGGATAACATTGCTGCAAACCGGGGTGGAGGGGGTGGCGGTGGGGGAGGAGGGATGGGGGGGTTGGAAAAACAGAAAGAGGGTTCAAGCCAATATCCCGGCATTTGGACTCAAGCCACTTTTACCTGCCTGTAAGCCACGTGTTTGTCACGCCATCGCCTGTGGTTGACCACACCAGCCCCAGTGCCCCCACCCCCACCACACGTTATTTCTCTTGCACTAAGCCTATTATAAAATCAATAAACAATTGAGCTTTTTTCCAGTGCTTTTAAATCTTTTTCTCCTCTATATATCCTCTGAGATGAAGGGGAGGCATGCAGGCAGTGGCAATGTGGAGAGCTTGAGAGGGAAGGGGGAGTGGGGGGGGTGGCAAGAAACAAAAACAGCTTACTAGCCCCTTGGTTTCACAATCTGGAAGTAAAAAGAGTTTTTAACCATCTAGTTTCTGTGTCTGTTATTATCCTAATGTGTTTAATCCAAGATTGGGCCTCTTAGTCTTAAACACAGTCATCAGACAGGGACGAGGAAATAATTCCTTTGCATGAGCTGTTTTCTGATGTAGACACAGCACGTTACTCAGAAACAGGCTTAGCAAGTTAGCTTTTTTTTTTCCCGTATGTTGACCTAATGCTACCAGATGGAGGTTCAAAGCTCTCAACTGGAGTTTCATCTACTTTTGTCACATCATTTTACATCACTTCCCTAGTTTGGCGAGGGTTATAGAAAAGCTCATGGGAAATGATTGAGGGATTTTTAATTGTCACATTCTGCAAATGTAATAACCCTTGAGTTGATAAAAATCAACAAACACCAACACTGACAGCCGATTTTCAAATTAGGCATCAAAAAAGGTGGCGTTTACAGATTTTAATTCCCTCTGTCAGTTTCAACTCATGTTTCAAGCTCAGCGGTGGGGAGATGTCAATATAAACTTTTTATTCCACCAGCCTCAGTGAAGTTAGACATTACAATACACACACACACAGACACACGCGCACACATTCACTTTGTTTACTCCTTGAGTCTTCGTGGAGTGCGATACAGTAATTATCAGTGATCAAAAACAGCGCAGGTTTTTCTGTTGATGCTTTTGATGTATTCATGATATTGTGTCGCCACTTCATCTCATACACAGAAAGCAAGCAATTTGTGGGAAATAAGTTTTGCCTAACTGCTTGCTTTAGTAGATCCTTTGTAGACAGGATGCATTATATTCTACAGATCACTTGTAAGAAAAAGTCAGTATCTTTACAACAGCAGCAGATGATGACAGTCTAGTTCCATATTTTGTTCAAGTAGCAAGTAAATACACCACCTTATTTCCTTCTGTCTTTCTTTAAAAATATTACTGAATGCTGACGTGTTTATTTTATGAACTTAAAAGATAGAGAAGTGCTCACAGCATGTGCAAAAGTTTGGGCTACTATTGCTATCTACTAAGTCAGTACTCAGTAACCTTTCCCTGATCACAGCTTGCAAATGCTATTCTGTTGCCAATAACAAGTTGTTTGAATTGGGAAATTTTAACCCACTCTTCTTTGCAGATCATATCAAGTTCTGGGATATTTTTAGGTCGTCTTACACGCACAGCATGTCCAAGATGTTAACACAGACTCTCAATAACGTTCAGGTCAGGGGGACTGTCCAGGCCTTTCCAAAAGCCTCAGCTTGTTCCACTAAAAAATGTTCATAGTTAATTGTTTGGTCTAATCTGGTTGGTTGGTTGTCTTGACTGGCTGCACAACATTTGGATATAACCCCAAACCATTCCCTATGTTTAAAGGTGGAATTACATACAGCTCCCTTTTTCCTTCTGACACACCTTTGCCGATTGTAGCCAAGGAGCTCAATTATAACTTCCTCTGTCCACAGCACTTGTTTTCCAAAATGACTCCATTATTAAATACAGATGTGGCTACAGATACAGACTGTTGATTTTTCCATGCAGACCCTGTGGCATCATAACCCGCTACCGCTTTTTGCAGGATTTTTTCATATTTGCAGGTTTTTAGATTTTCCTTTCCAGTGGACATGCAGTTTTATCTCAAAGTTTTCTTGGTCTTGATTTACTCGGTTCCCCATAACTGTAATTTCTTAATGATATTTCAGACAGTGGGAATTTCAAACTAGAAGCACTTCTATATCTTTTTATGGCATTTACTTTGAAGGCTTCAATTAGCTCCACTTTTAGATACTCAGTCAGTTGCTTAGAGGAGCCCATGGTTGTTGGGTGTTACCACAAAGTTTGAAGAGTTAGAGATTTTATCAAGCTCTAGAAATATCTTCAGCTTACAAGTCCTAATGACAGTTCTTGACCCTGTCTCACCAGACTTTGAAGTTATGAGACTTGACAAGAAGCACATGGGTCAAACTTTTGTACTTTCCACAATTGCTGGTACTTAATTCCATGAAATAAAAAGTTACGAAGGCTATTTTTCTTTCTATCTACTTGCTACAGGAATCGACAAATTATGCAATGTGTACAGAGAAACTTTTACGCAAAACAATATATTCACAGAAGTGCTTTATTGACATACAGTAAGATAATTCAGCCTTTGCCTTGCTTAGCTTGTAGTTTTCTAGGCATTGGGCTTACACTGATCTACCATGCCTGCTGTATACTGTCCAGTGGCCGCACTTTTGACTGCAACAGATTTCAGCAAGCTGTTGATTACGTCATCTTGGATATTATTCTTCTAGCAAGCCTCCATCTTGGCTGACCCTCCCCTTAACATGCCTTGCTATTGGCTGAACCTCTGCCCCACTCCAAAAAAAAAAAAAAAAAAAAAAATCCACCACACCCTCCACCCCCCACCCCTGCCTTCATTCAGCCAAGCCTTGATTGGATGACTCAAAAGATCTCTGGAAAGCTCTTATCAGGATGGTGTAAATGAGTATAGATGTGGACTATCATGGTCAATCGTCCGCGTTTTCTTTGGCTGCCATTTGGTCTTTGGAGACAGGGCCCACAATGCACCCACAGTGTGTCGATGCTGGACGAGCATTTGGCTGGCTCGGGTTCGTCCCCGACAGAAACCCTGTGTGGGCCACTGGTAGTGACTATGCTTCAGGCAGCATGGTGTGGCCATGTGTGTCACATCCCCCCTTGTCATCCCACCAGACGGAGGGCTGTATCATGGCTATCGTCCTGTCACACTTGGATGATGCTTCTTCGCCTCAGAGTTTGACAGTGACTTGCCTTAGTGACAATTACCATCAGAACCAGCTTTCTTATCCACCTGGTTCAAAAGGTCTGTGTGCTGGAGATTGGCAGGCGTTTAATTTTCCCTCTCTCACTGCTGTCATGCTGTGCTATTCATTTCAGTGCTCCGTTTATGTTTCTATCTGCTCTTCTTTCATTTTGACATGTTAACCATTCAGTCCTTTTTACGTCATGGTACCTCCACGCATGTAACCATCCCTGTATCGATAGTGGGCAACTCTGGTCCCTGTTTGCAGGGCCTCATGCCACTGCATCATACCTCTATTCACCAGGAGAGCTGGAGAAAAAGAAAGCCTCTCTGTAAGCATTTGTCGTCCCTCCCTTTACTCTCTGTGTTTTGCTCCTTCTTCCCCTTATTTCCACTGGGAGGAACACTGACCTCATTTGTGAGGACAATAACCCCCTTGACTTTGGGGATTAAGACATGAAACCTTTGTGGATTAATTAGGTTCAGAGCTGAATTCATTTTGTCGCCATGGAAGGCAAAGAGGAAAGAGGCGGTTATGGGCTGTAGCCTTTATTATGAATTTGCTGTTAGACCAGATAGATATATTAAAAACAAATGTTGGTGCTGATCATATTTAAATCCTCCATCAGAACGGAATTGCTCCCATTCACCATGTTAAGCATTAACACTGGGAAGTAACAGTAACTAAACTGTTAAATCACAGCAAGCATTACTGAGTCTTACACATCAGTGCCGACTTCTAACCCTGGTTTCGCAGTCATGGAGACAATGTGTGCCTGCTCAGCTTAACTTTCTGGCAAGGTTAGCCATGCAAATATGGTTTGCCGGACTATCTCCAATCTGCAATAGGCTGGAGTCTAAAACTGTGCTTTCATTCCTCTAGATCTACTCTTAAGCTTGTCACGCATAATGTAGCAAGTAGCAGTCCTGACAATGCCGCAGGAATCACATTATCTCAGTTGTCTTGGTAACAAAGCAAAGTGTTTGTTTTCCAAGATGTGGTGCAATTGCAATTTAGACGGTTTACACCTATTGTGTTTATTGTGTGTTTTTTTTTTTTCCTTTCCAGTCAAGAGCATATGTTATTTGAATGTATCTTTAGCTCGCAAAAAGGGGCTGTTAGTTAGATGTTTTGTTTACAAAATAACAAAGGTGTTTGTTTCACCAAAGGCACAACAGAAGATGTGTTAATGCATGTTTCATGTCACCTTGTGTTCGCTGTAAATAAAAGCGACTGTTGTCTTATTAGAGTAACACCTTCTGAATGTGACAGCCCCAGGTATAGTTCCCTTATGGACCAAGTGTTGAACATGTGCTTGATGAGATGCCTTTCTAATGAAGCTAAGTCTCACCATGTCTGCCGACTTCCTTATATTCTTTTATCTGCCCTCAAGTTAACATCATGCCATGGCCCGCACACTGAGCATATGTTTATGTTGATGATAAGGTTGTTATAGGAAGTGAATGTCTCTCATATCCTCTCGGTGCAAAGCATAAACCTTCCATGTGAGGATCTTAGACAGCAGTTCCCAGACCGAGATTAGGCCTGGGATTCCTGAACATAATACACAAGGAGATTCCAGATCCTCCTAAACCAGAAGGCTCTTTAGGAATGGGTTTTACCAGAGCACACATGTTATTCAAGGACATTCACACAGACCTCATATGTGTTACAAGTGATGTCTAGATTACCTGATTTCTATCTTTCAACTTAGGTTAATAGATTCACAGTACCTTGCCTCCCCAAATCTACCAACCAAGGACGCAAAGGTTCTCTACATAACACTTTCTGGAGACAGTGTCGTGTTATTTCCAGGTCTCATGTTTTAACCCCTGGGCGTCCATCCAGCTAGGAGAACTTAGCTTCTTCTTCTTCTCCTTCTTTTTCTTCTCTCTGGAGGACATAGGTTTATCCCAGGCTTTCATAGAAAAAGACTCGCATTCCTCCCCAGTGGTCCTCCTCATTCCTCCTATCTTCCGTCTTAAGACATGGAGCTAAATCGAGGCTAAGCCACAAGCCACCCTCATGGGGGGACGGATCGACCAAATGCCACCTCTCCTGGCAGGCCTTGCATGTAAGATGTAATTGTGCTGGTGCAGTGCTCTCTGGGCCAGAATCAGGTATTTCCTATTAGACACAGAGATGATGAGTGGATTTGCAGAAGGAGGATGGGAAAGCTGTCTTGGTCAATCCTCCCTCCTTCTCAATACCTCTGTTTTTTTTTTCCTTTTCTCTTTTGTCCCTCCTCCCTTGCCTCCTGATCCTTGAGCCCAACCCCCACCCCCATTCCCCCCTCTACTTCACATTTCTACCTGTTTTGCTGGTACTTGACAAGACAGGATTTTGTCTTTTGTCTTCCTTGGCATTCCCTCTTTTCATCTTTTGGAGAGAAGGGCAAAAAGAGGATGAGGGATTGAAAGTTTGTGGAGGAAAGTTTTTGGAGGACGTTTCTGGATTATGTTCACAAGGCACAAGCTGCTCACAGTGTGAACATGGCACGTTGTCAATGAGATCTATTTCCATGACGATTATTTTTATACTCCAACAATCAGGGAGCCGACAGCACAGTACCACAGGAGGAAAAAAAAGTCCTTCTTCCAATTCGATACACCCTCTGTAACATTTTAGCTGTAAATACTAACAAAGCCGTGAGGGAAAAGATAATGACAAGATACCAACCTTTTTTCTCTGGCGTTACAAATTCCCATTCTAGCTCAACTAAGTGTCCTGTTGAGTTGTCAAGTGTAAGTGCACCAAACCTCAGGCTGCGTACATCTTCTGATCGGATGCTCTCCACTGCTCAGTGTTGCGGTAAATGCAACATCTGATGGCTTTCTGAAATCCAGTGTGTTGGACAGGTGAGATGCTGCAGTCAGCGTCACTTTTGAGATGTGAGCTAGCACCATGTCACCCTTCCCCATCTGTAAGCTTTCAAAGACTGTGTGCGTATGCTTCAGGAGTCTGAAGTAAATCAAAGCGGTTTTATACACCGTGCATCCAAGAATTGTGATAAAAAACTCTTGTAAAAAAAAAAAAAAAAAAAAAAAAAAGAACATTTGTGCAGTATGAAGGATATGGCAACTAAACAACTTATTTGGAATTCACTGCCATATTCAGTGTCACTATTTGACTTGGTGTTTGGCAGACTAAAACAGGGTACAGATTGAGAGACAGTGTCACAGGGAGAAGGGAATGTCTTGTTCTTCGTCTGCCATTTCGATTGCTTCCACTTATTGCTTCCCTAAGCTTTTCTCTCTTATTCAAACCTGAAAGAAATGATCAGTCACTTACACCTCCCGCTTCACATGAAGCCGATGACAGCTGATGACAGGACATGTCAGATATGTCGGAGAGTCTCGACGCTCTGTACTGTATATGACTCCTCTCCCAATGTCTTGTGTGCTCAGTGGGCTGTTGGAGGGCTTTCCGCTAGACAGAAGGGCTCGGCTGCAGAGTGGGGCTCGAGCCAGGCATCTTGATGATTTTTTCGGGGTGCATCACCATCTCTCTCTGGAAGCGCCAAGTGTGCACCAAGGCCATGCCATTCACTGTCGAGAGTGTGTGATAGGGGCACACCATCTCCCATCTCTTCCAGGCATCTCGGAGCCTCTGAAACAAAGATGAATCTGGTTGCCACATTGAAGACAAACGCTGTGATTTCTGCGAGCAATAAAATTGTAATTCAGCGGAGCTGTAATGAATGCAGTGAAATGGTTGTCTAGTGAAACATTTTGTGAACTCGATTAGAGGTGCTAAAGCATTTATTTGTGAAGTCTGTTATTGCAGACATAATTTGTGGTGGCAGCACAGTTTACCTAATTTTATTTATGTATTCCCTTGGTCAATGTTGTTTCTAAATGAATGTGAGATTTTTGTCTCATTGTCGAGCGCCGGTGCTAGGATTTTGTTTTGTAACCAAATGTAGTTACACGCGACTGTCTGCTGTGTATTAACTAATCCATTCAGCTCCCATGAATACTAGTCAAATAAAAACATGCATAGATTTTAACAAGTGCAAATGAAGCTGTCTGCTCAAATTTTCTGTAACTGATAAATTGTCAGAAAATTCTTAGTCTTAATGGCAAATGTCTTACACGAACAGCTTTGTCCTCCTGTGATTTGACCTTAAAGCACATGTAAAGCTCATTTCACCTCTTTCCCCCCCTGCTTTTTCCTCTCCACCTCCTCCACCACCACCTCCTCCCACCCTCCTCTCCCAAGTCTAAATTAACGCCACATAACAGCGATCGATGGATCCCTGCTAATCGCGTTAGACGTTTTGTTTTAAAATACCAGCGCCCAGCTGGTGGCTCCTAGCACTCATCTGTTTGTCTCTGTTGTGCTGATCTCTGCCTCTCTTTCTGCCTTCTCCTTCCTCTGTCTTTCTGTTGCTCATTTTCTACCGTTGTCTATCCATCCCTCCCTTCCTCCCCCCTCTTCTCTCTCTTTCTCTCTCTGCATCTCTATCTTTCCACAATGTGTTTGTTTTCGAGGCTCGAGGGAGGGGTGGGGGGAAAATTTGGCCCATATCCTAGGTATCACATATCTGACCATATTTCAAGCCCAAATGAAGCATGTTTAAAAAAAAATCCCTTTTTTGCTTTAAAGGTCAGACATTAGTGCTGGTAAAAACTGATCTGTGGATTTATGAATTTAGCCCCGTTGTTGGGGCTCCTTTGTAATGGAAGATTCAGTGGGGGAAGCTTAACATTGCATTGTTTTGCTTTGACAACGCAGCCACGAGAGCCCGTGCAGCTGTTCCCCGTGCTCACAATGGCAGATTAATTAACACAATCATGTGGCGCTGGCTTGGGCTCAATAGCCAGGTCTGCTCAGGGATAGATAGGTAAATCCTATACATGCATTTCCAGACTACTACTGAACATTCTTGTGATGATGTGCCATGACTAGATAGATTTGGTCACTGACTGGTCAGCTGGAGGCATAAAATGAAGGTCTTTTGCTAATTGCACTGATGTGTGTGCTCTTAAACAGAAGTGTGTTTCAGGTCGTAAAATTTGTCCTGTGCATTTTCTCTGTCATTGTTAATGTGCATATTTGTCTGTTGTAGTTAACAGTGAGTATTTATGTATATGCACGCATTTATTACAGAATTAACACTCATGAGTGTGTGTGTGTGTGTGTATTCCTGCTAGACACTCCTCCCATCATCAGGCAGTCTAGAAAGTCACCGCCATTAGATGGAGCCTCACTAATTAAGATTCTGCCAGTCGACCCGTCTCTCTTACTTACTTAGTTCCCTGACATTTTAAACTGTCTATTATGCTGCCTGGCTTTAAGGTGCAATGCTGTGTAAATGGCAAGTCAAAAAATTATGTATCTTTTTACATACAGATATCCAACAGGGAAGGGGAGGAGTGGCGGCGGGTGACAGATCGGTGTTTAAATTATTAGCGGACTGTGATCTTTCCTGATTGATCATATCATGTCGGGTCCTCGCCGTCACTCTATTAGCACATTTCTCCCGTCCTCACCCATACACCCCTCCCATCATCCCTTCTTTCTCCTCACTGCTTTATTTTTATTTTAAATGTTTCAACACAGTTCACCACACACATTAACACACACACAAACACACACACACACCTCTTTTCAGTCTTTTGCATGGACATGACCACAGTTTGTCAATATTTTACCCTTGGACCATCCCCTCTGTTGATATAATGATCACTTAACAGTCAGGAGTAAGGCGAGGAGGAAATTAGGGCGTCGGCAGCAGAGAGGACAACAACACTGAAGCAATTATGTTTCTTTGAGCCCAAGCATTCTCACGTTAATGAAATCCCTTATCGTTAGGGGAAGAGGAAGGTGGGGAGGGGAGGACAGGTGCACGAAATGTACGTTGTTCATTTATCTTATTCTCTGAAATGAACGGAAGGAGCAGCGGGAATAATGTAGAGATAAAGTCCGGGCAACAAGTGTGTGTAGTCTTTTTTTTCATATCGCTGGTCCTGCATTTTGCAATGACAGAAGAAGAAAAGGGAGGAAGGGAGAGGAGTTTGTGAGGGCAATGACTTAGAGGAGGTGGGGAAGAGAAAGAAGGGAGGGCATGGTGTATCACACGTTATCATCTTTCTAAAGGACAAATCGAAGAAACTCCCTGCGCTAACATTTGAAGTATTTACCTTCTTGCAAAATGTCTGCCCTTTTCCTTTGATGATGAGATCAGTCAGCCTTCAAAAGTGACAAAGATCCGGCTGGAGACTTTGTCAAAATGGGAGCAATCAGTAATCAGTGACTAAATTCTGACTAAGAATTTGTGACAGTAATGGCAGCTCATGGTACTGTTTTCCTGTGTACTGAACCATTTTTATAACCATCGAATCAAGCAAATCATTTGGTTAAATTAATGTGTGAAATAAGTCACGCAGTACATCATGATGGACACAGTAACATATAAGAACCTCGTGCTTCAGGGACTCTATAATGACATCTAAAGCAATTACCTTGCATTTTTGGGAAATTAGTTTGTGGTGTTCTTTCGCTGGTTTTCATTAAGCCGTAAGGCGATCCTAGAGTATGAATACTTGGTTAAACACCTTTCTTTCAATATAATGCAAATTTGAGAATTCCCAAGAAGACAAAGTTAACTCTTTTGTTGCCCATAGGCACTTACAGATATTAAGAAATCCTGGAGAACAAAACTCTTAACAACCCTCCCATAACCCAAAAGCTTTTCACTTTGGATCCTGGATCACAATGTCAGGAAAATCACAAGATCACCAGTCAGTAGAAATGATCCTCTTAGGACAATGAATGTTAATACCAAAAAATTGTGCTAACAGACGCATTTTCCCAGGATAAGTGACAAAATTTGACCTTTTGGTAGCACTACATGAAGAATCAGTCAGTCAGGTTCATCCACAAGACTGACTGATGAATTTCTACGTAAAGAAATGAACAACTGTAATAACCATACAACTGGAAATTGTTAAAATAAAAGATTAGTTATATTAGAGTAAATATATTACAGCTGAAAGGACAGAGCACGTGTGCCCAATTGTGTATAAAGCATCTAACAGGAGAGCAAAGAGCCAGTTGTACTTTTATAGAAAAATGATAAGCAACCAGGGAACAGAAGGGGAGGATCGCTCTCACAACCTTTCTTTGGATGGACAAAATATGATATCTAAGGAATAATGCATCCGCTCACTGCTTTCTGGGGAAGTAATACACAGAAGTGAGTTTGCTAATTAAGAGAAAAGGTGAATAAAGGTCAAATGGAGTCATATATATATATATATATGTCTAATGGCATTTCAACTATTTGCTAATACAGTATCATGTAACACGTCTGAACATGGAAAAGATTTATCTTGCTCTCACAACATCCCTAACCCCCAGAGTTAAGACATTCCAAAACAGTTTACTAGAAACATTAGCTTTTTTTTCCAACTTTACAATCTAATATGAACCTTGGATAGCCTATATATGTTTCAGCTGCAATTAATTTGTGTGTGTGACTCATGGTCAAGAGCATACTTAAAGTATTTTTAGGGACGGAGCATGAAAGCAGGTGTGGAGTGAATTTTCTGTGAAATCCGCAGAGGGACAAGGATGATCTCACTGCTAAGATACCTTTGGGATGAGAATACATCGATAAATAAATGCCCCAGTCCTTGTTAGCTGCTGCTATTAGTAGTGTCGGGCTGCAATGACACTAATGTCTGCTTTGGGCTGCTGTGCTGAGTTTCTCTCTGTCTCTCCTGTAAAAGAAGGCTATCTGACTGGAAACAGATCTGGGGCACTGGGGGGGCTGGCCCCAGCTCGTTGGATTTAATGACCCATTTCCTCAGCTGCCTCGTGCCACAAGCAGTTAAATGACAGTCAAGGTGCCCAGAGGTTCCCTACCATGGGACTGGGGGGGAGTACAGAGTACACTAGCAGTAGAGACAGAGTGAGTAATAGAGAGCGACATACCCCGACTACCAGGCAGCAAATCAAAGCCCATTTCCCCAGCAGGAAGTTAACTAGCACCCACCACAGTTTCAAGTCAGATGTTCAGTGCATTCCAGGAGTTATTTTGTGATCAAGTGTTAGTATTTAATTCCTTTGGTGTAGTCAGTCTTTAGATGGCCACCAGAAAGACTGGTTTCACTTGTTGCAGCCTACTCCTGGACAATAACAGAACATTGTCCAATAAGAGACCAACAGCAGGATTTTCCAGTGAAAGAAAAAAATGAAAAAGATATATAGCATTCTTATGTAATGAGGCTATTCTCAGTGAGACATGCTTTCTCTGTGACAGATTTCTGCTACCAGTGCTCAATGGCAAGTGGAATAAAACAGGGCTTAGTTTCACAATTAAGTATCTTAAGATTTTTTTAGGGTTGAATTTTGGAGGTGTTTTCCCAAAAGCATTGGAACAGGAGACGCTTAGGAATCATCAAAGATAAACAATGGCATCACGGAGGCCAATCACCCAGTGGAGATTTGGTGCTAAAAAGAAGAAACAAAAACTGTCCTGGTGTCTTGATTTTTATTGTTGGCACTAGTGAATGATAAACTTTAAGCTGGAATGTAAGAAAATAAAAGTAATGAACACAAATTAATTTAACTGATCCTCTTCTCCTGTTCCTCATCTATTAGCTGAGGAGCTGATGGCTTTTCACGCTGAACAATACTAAGTACAAGATATTTCTTTGTGATGTAAATGTTTTCAGTATATCTTATGGCTAACAAACAGTAAAATATGCAAAGTGCATTCCATATCATCATCAGCACCACACTCTTATTCTGAATAGCTGCCTGGGGACACACATATAGAAATTCTTAACTGCGAAGACAGATCGTTATCAGAAACCAGGGTCTAGTTCAATAATTAAGACATTCATAAAATTTGTTACTTGAAAAGTGTTAAAACTTCCAACTGGCTGTAAGCATTTTAGTGACATAGAAGACTGGGAACAACGTCAGGAAGGTGTAAATTAACAAAAGAAACATGATTTACACCAACAGATTGAGAGAGCCATATACATTTCAATCAGCAGCACTGATGCATATTGCCTCTGGTCGCCAGTGACAGCAGTGGAGGAAGACATGTGTCACCTTGTGTTTTTAACGGTTTGTATCGACTGTGATGTTAGTCATCATCTCATCTCTGTCAGAGTAAATCATGCTTTTGTCTTTATTTAACACAACTGACATTTTTTTTTTCAAACCTCATTCACTTTCGTCGTTAAATGAAATTGTTGTGAGTGAAATGTTCAGATTATCTCCGATAGTGTGACAGGTTTTCTTCAGAACCTAGTTCCCTGAAAAAATGATTGAAGATTTATAAAAATGAAATCATGAAGAAATCTTGTGACAATATGGGAATTTTGTCAATGTCAAACAGCTCTGCACCAATTCTGAGACACAGTGAGTGTCATATGTTTTTTTTTTTTTTTATATTTAAATGAAAGTTTTTAAAAAACAATAAGCGTATTTTTGCCCCATGAGTACAAATGCTCAACTGATTGTCGAAGTATTTTACAATACACAAAACATTCACCCTTAACAGCCAATGGGAGTACTCCTTCCAGAAAGCCAGCCGTGCTACTATAACCACGAGTAACAGCTGGCATCAAGTAATAATTCCATATGTTCAAAACTTACCTGATAGTCCTTATGCTTCTCTGACTTTCTTCTCCCTTTCTGTTCTCTTTCAACATAAGTACAGAAGTTATGTCATACAACTGCAGGTGTCCACAGGAAACCACAGTTAGCTTGACCTCCATTTTGCAATTTTTACTGATGTCAGCGCAAGCTCAGTGCTGATAAGGTTTTTTTTTTTTTTAAAGCTTTTTCCATCGCCCGACAGGAATTTTCAGCTATTTGCATCTTTGCACTGCACAAAAAATTCACTTTGTTTTTGGTCTGAATGCATCTCTTACATATACGTATATCTCGTATATAGTGCGCTCTTACGACATTTTCGCACTCATACGAACAATGACAAAAAATATGTGCATCAGAAACAGAATTATCTCCTTTATTATTACACATGCTCTTGTCTGACTCCTACTGGCAGTTTGATTTGAAATCAGGCTTTATCTTTCTAGTGGTGGCTAATATGGCCACAAGCTAATAGCTGCAAGCTAATAGAGTTGAGTGGGTCAGATATCCTCACCTCCCTCTAACTCCATACCCACAGATAATGTAATAACATCAATTTAATACTTGTAGTCTTCTGTTTCAGTTGGTGTTGCCTCAGAAGACATCACTTGAGGCTCCTAACAAGGACTTTATCACTCTGTAAACTACATCATCTGACTTCCTCCATTGCTTCTGTCATAATTACCGTGGCCTCTAGAGGTCGCCTAACAATGTAAAGGTGTTGCGCTGCTTGCTAAGGTTAAGCATTAGTCCTTTAAACTTGCCTTGCAATCACTGTTGAATTCCTTCTGAATCTGGATTAATCATGTGGATTTTACTAAAATATCCCTGCAGCCTCTTAAAAAACAAACAAAGGGAAAAAGGCAAGAGAGAATTGCAGTTAAACACACAGCAGACGATGGTGATGTGACCTCCTTTTGTTTAGGGCAATAGTGTTTGATTTATAACAATGAGCCCACTTGACCTTCTCCACTAGAGTAGCACGAGACCTGGAGGAGAGACCGAAAAACGGCCATCAAACTTCCACCGCTAAAAACTTGAGCACGTGCTGCCCTATCAAGCTAATGATCAATTATTAATATCCACAATCCTCAGCCTTGATGTGGCGGCGTGGATATAGAAAAGCAGGCAATTATGTGCTTCTCTCTTTTGGGTTTTGGCCGCCTGCATCTGCGGCCTGCCTCTCCCTTTCCATGCGTTGAGCTCCCCTATAAATATATAACAGATAGTCCCTCTTAGCACACCACAAGTTCTTATTGGGGCCCTCTTATTGCAGATATCCAGATCCAGATTAATTTGTAATTAGTCTTGAGTTGTTGAGCCTCTGAAAGATAAAGGATTCCAGCTCCCATTCTATTCGGCCCAAACGCTGACGATCACTTAAAAAGAACAAACGCACTTGCGCTAGATAAAAATAGCTTAAGCTCGGACTTATTTGTTTGGCGACAAATGCCAGACACATATGTCTGAATGGCTTGGGTGATGCTAAAGCAGAGAATAAATGAGTTGGTCTATAATAAACTTGTCATTGTGTCTCTCTGCGTGTTTGTTTGTAAAAAAAAAAAAAAAAAAGGGGAAAAATGCTTAATAATTCATCAGTTCTGCACAGGCAGTCCTGGCGTTTTGTTTTTGTTGTTTTTTGTTGTTATTTTTTTTTTTTTCAAGGCATAAGACATCACTGCTGAAGCATAAAGCAAGAAACAAAGATGCACATAAAAAAAAAAAAAAAAAACAAAAACGGACTGCTTAACTTTTTGTTTTGTTTTTATTTTATTTTTTTTTTTTTTTTTACAGTGTATGGTTCCTTTCAGCAGATACCCCCTCGACAGGTTTCAATTAGGCTTCTGGCTAATTTGACCCCAAGTGTCATTTGGTCATATATCTCTGTATAGATGAGAAATGATGGAGTTTTAAGCAGAATAAAAAAATAAATAAAATTAAATATCGAAATTGTTTTTAGTCATTTAAGAGGACAGGGGGTATAGAGGCAGTGGGGCAAGGGTGGGTGGGTGTGGGGGCGCCTTAGTCTATTAATAGTTGAGTCATCAGTGCCTCAGTGTTCTGAAATGGCAAATTGTTAGATCCCCAATGGTGATTATTACTTTCTGTCAATGACCTTCATAACAAATTAAAATTATGCGACTGGGACAGAGCGTGCTCTTTAATAGGCGTTATGCATGGGTTTGTGTGTGTGTGTGTGTGTGTGTGTGTGTGCGCGCACATGTTACTTTCTGCATGTAAATGTGTGTGTGCGTGTGTGTGTTTATTTGCGGGTGGCCAGAGGGTGAAGGCCTCTAGCATTTAAAAACTTCCCTCTTCTCACTAAAACCAGAGCCTTTCTCCCATTTATTTTTAAAGCGTGGCTTCTATCCCTTCGCTATCATTGTCCCACGTCCACACGAACTTGTTCACACACACACACACGCGCACACACACAGGGAGAGGAGAGATGTTTGCAGCCACAGTATAAATCTTTTTATTTCATTTTCCGAGACACTGGACAAGTTCATACAAGAGGAAAGCGGGACGCGTCCTTGGTCTCTGGATTTACAGTCTGACCGGGGTATGGTGGGAGCAATAGTCTCTCTCTTGCTCTCACACACACACAGACACACACAAACACGCACGCGATATGTATGCATGAAGTGAAGCAGATTTACCCACTTTAGCTCCCCCTCCACAGTGGCCTTGTTAAAAGTGTTCATTGCCTCTTGTGGTAATATATGTCTTTAAGTGCACATTTATGCTCCCGAGCTATCGATCACTGTACATTCCCAACCAGATAATTACTCCACCTTAATATGCACCCTTAATGAGGCTTAATTGATTCATTTTCATTGATGGAGAATAACGCCACTAATGGCTGCGGTGTGCAGAGCATTGATGCCACATACAGTAAAGACTGACCAGTGCCAGGTGGATTGAGGGTGGGATAGAAAGTGGTAGCAGTAGAGCTGAGTTTCATGATTGGACTATTGTGCTTACTGTTGATTTAGCATGCATGAGAATGAATAGGAAATCAATGGTGGCTCAGGGAGGAGTTGTACTTTATTCAGTGTTAAAGGGGCAGTGCAACAGGGTGGCTGTCATCTTTAGGTGACATTATACGTTTACAGTAGCTCGGCTACAGCTTCCTTTGAGTTCCTTTCTTTTTTTCCAATTCGCTTCCTTCCCTTTCCCTTTTTTTTTTTTTCGTCAATATCCTGCCAGGTCAATTTCTCATGTTTTCACTTTGCTTAATCTGAAGTGCTGTGGTTTTATCAGTATTGCTTCCTTCTATTTCTTTGTTTCAATGTATGAGTATTTTTTTTATTTTACTTTTTGTTTTCTTTCCTCACATTTAGTTTTTTTCTTTCCCATTATCCTTTTTATACTATAATTTGATTATTTTTCCTCCAGTATCTTCCACTTTTGTTTCTCTTTCCCTCTGCTTTCCATATTTCATATCATGACATATCGTCTTTCCCTTTTTTGTCTTATTCTCTTTCAAATGTTCTCGTATACTCATTATTCCTAATTCGTTTTTTTTTTTTTTTTTTTTTAGTTTCTCTTTTAGTATTTTATTCAGTTTCCTTTCCTTTCCTTCCCTTCCTTTTCCTTTCCTTTCCCATTTATCTATCAATAGAAAGCCAGCAGTATCCCAGTAAAAGACACAGCAACCTAGTCATCCTTCACTAATGGTAACCACACCACTTCCTGCCAACACAGACTGAGAGGGGGCATGATGAATATACACCCTAATTATTATAGCACAACACACTCAAGCACACACACACATTGGCAAGTGTGTGTGTGTGTGTCTATACAAATGCACAGACAAACACATTAGTAATTGCTCTTGTCTTCATGTCCTAAAAGACACCCACCTCTGTCCCCATCTGCCTTTTGTGCCATCATGCAGACAGTGGTGGACAACACACACACACACACACACAATCGCACACACACTCATACACCCTCGAGCATCATCCACAGCCTCTCAACGAGGCTATGATCACCCTGCTAGAATGATAAAGTTAGTGAGACATCAGTGCTCCCTCAGACATTTGTATGAGCGTGCAAGTGTGTGTGTGTATGTGTGTTTGTGTTGTGTGTGTGTGTGTGTGTGTGTGTGTGTGTGTGCGTGCGTGCGTGTGTATATGTCTTTTTCCAATGCTCTTTGAAGCCTGAAACAGACTTGAAGAGGGGGGGAAACAAAGGTGGGCCGGTGCCAGGCACCATTCCTCTTCCCCTAGCCGGGCAGAGGCATAGCCTTTACTGAGGGAGAGAGCCACCTTCTGTCAGTATGAGAGCAGGGAGGAGGAGGAGGGGGAAGAGGTGGAGGAGGGGGAAGAGGGAGAAGTGGTAAGAGAGAAAAAGCATCCTAAACAGAAGAGGCATTCGTACATCCTGTCCACCTGTATAATAATAAGACTGAGGTTCGTTCCCTTCAGAAATTAAATAATCGCCACAGATTTCACATCTAAGGCGCCTTGTT
>CM028906.1:10972500-11215000 GCA_016801845.1 Polydactylus sextarius
GTGTGTGAGTGAGAGACAAAGAGAGACAGGCATGCAGAGCTTGTGTGTGTGTGCGTGTGTGTGTGTTTGTTTGCATGCGTGCGTGCGTGCGTGTGTGTGTGTGTGTGTGTGTGTGTGTGGAAGTGTGGTCTGGTGTTTGTCCTGCTTCTAATCTGTGTTTTGGATTTTTTAATTTTATCCCCATCTGGGGTGGGCAGGTGGGCCAGTGTCTGTTACACGATCTGGGGAATCTTTGCCAAAAGGGGATCTGTACAGTAGACCGCTCAAAATATGTTTATGAGGAGGCGACTATGGCTACAGTATGGTGCAGTCCTGGACCAAGCACTGGAGGGAATTGTATTCAATTTTTAATTTATTTATTTGCTGTCTGCAGGACGTCTTTTAAACATATTCAAATGAAAATGCAGGGGGGTGGAGTGGCAACGGGACACATTTGATATGTTCAGTCTAACACTGAAATTATGCACTAAGTCACATGTGGTCACCTATGATATTTTAACATAAAATGTATTTGTATTAAATTTCCTCAAAGATTGAGCATTTTTAAGTTGATTGAAGTAGATATAATGAAAACAGACTGGTATTTTCAATCAGTAGAGCCCAGTTTATATTAATAGTCATCATTTTAGTTTTATTTTTGAAGGGATGTCCCTCAGTCCCTTTGGAAAATCAGGCACTTTCTATGTCCTGCTCGCCTCTTTCCACTTCTCTCTCTGTCTGATATTGTTTAAACGTAGGTGAAAAGCGAGATCCACAGTTTAACATCTGCTTTTAAAACCTGTCTCTCAGCTTCTTTCTCCTCGCCAGCGCACACAGAAGGAAACCGTGCACTCACTAAAGCCCAAGTAGAAGCAGCTGGTATTTAGTATCTGCGTATTGTCACAGACTTACATTTAGGTTGCCTTTCGGTTTCAGTTGTGATAAATAGCCTTCAGCCTGATAGCAGCAATGCTGAATGGAGTTGTGTGTCTAGTGTCAGCGTGGAGGGGGGGGGACTTGCTGACTTGGGTCTTTCCATTCTGTAAACCTTATTTGACTCCGCGACAGAGGAGGGGGTGGAATGGGGTGGGGGAGCGACGGAGAAGAGAAAAGATTAGGCTACTGTTAAAAAATGTTCCTTATTGTGTGGCATGGTTGCTTAAGTGGGTTGCTCGATTTTGATTCTCTTTCTTTCTTTCTTTCTTTTGGGTCCTCCCTCCCCTGCCCTCCCCTTCTCTTTCCCCCCACACGCACACACATATGCACACCAAATCATGTGCCAGATTGGAAAATAAATAACATTTCTTACAGTATTTGTGCTTATTTAGGTCACAAACACACACACACACACACGTGACGTGCTGAGTAATTTTAGACTGTACATTTCTTTTCTTTAACCTGAGCAGAGAGAGGTCAGAGTCGCTTCTGCTCGTACACATTTCACACAAAAAGAATAAATCCTATTGACACGAAAACAAAAGAAAGCACCACAATTTACCCCAAAAAAAAAAAGAGAAAAAAATCTTTTTACTTCGCTGTGAAATGTGTAAATCTGTCGTGACAGTTCTGCGTTGTGCGATTTGATGACGAACCTTCTGCGCAGTAACGTCTATCAAATCTTATTGGGACTAGATATATTTTTTGATTTAACGGCTTCGGGATACAAGATGTATCAAACATCTGTTATGTATTTCTTTCAAGATTTTTTTTTTTTTCAGGCCCCTTTTAAACTTCGCACTGTTTCACAACTGTCAGCACATCACAGGCTCTTAACCTTTAGTACAACGAGGCCAGTGTGTACAATCTGATGATGACACCCTCACCTCAGATTATGCTGCTGTCAACACATTCCCAGGTTGTTGCCACTCATCTTTAGATTCACATTCAGAAGGTGATTGTGTTGATAACAGACTGCTGCCGCAAACTAAACTGCGCATCATCATTTTTTTCTTCCTCCTCTTTCTTCGTCGTCTTTTTTTTTTTTTTTTTCTGTGAGCAAGAGAGGAAGTGGCAGAGGGTGGGGTCAGAACCGTTATCACCCTATCATATCTCTGACAACTACCTGTCAAAATCAGGTCGCAGGAAGCAATGCGAGGAGATCCTGCAATGCTGACATAGCCCAATTTGTCTCTCTCTTTCTTTCTGTCTTATTTTGTATTGTTAATTTTCACCGCAATCCAGCATATGCTTAATAGGAATGATGATGATAGCAAGGATAAAAAAAGAAGAAGAGGAAAAAAAAAATAGGAGGAGAAAGGAGAGGGTGGTGGTGGTGGGTGCAGGTGGTGAGGAGGGGTGTGTTTGAGTTGAGGTGTATGTGTGGGGAGGGGGTGTGGGGGTATATCTCAGGACTATGGTGTTTCTAAAGAAACTGAAAAGCTTATGAACTGTCAGCGTTCTGTCAGCGAGGAAAATAGCGCGGCCCGTGAACCTGTTTGATGTGTTTGACTTTGTGTGGCGTTCGCACATTTGAGCAAGGGAAACAGGGGACAATGACAGAGACAGACAGAGGAGAAAGAAAAAAAATGAAAGAAAAAAATGTGTTGTGATGTGTGGAGGGGCTGGTTTGAAGTGGCACTCAACACACCTTCCATTTGTCTCTCCCTCCTTGTGTGTGTGTGTGTGTGTGTGTGTGTGTGTGTGTGCTCCAGATGTTGGGGAGGACTTGGGGAAGACAGCCGGGACGATTCAACCGCCTCTGCCCCAGCACCGCGAGCGGAGCATGGGCTCGTCCTCCAAGGACTGTCCCTACTGTGGCAAGTCCTTCCGCACCTCCCATCATCTCAAAGTTCATCTGCGGATACACACAGGTCAGTACGTCCAAGGATATCTCTTCCTCAGCCAAGTCCACAAGCACAGAGTGCATTTCTCCAGCAATTAAACATTTATTGTACTTCATGCAAAATTTACTTTGCTACTTGTACTGACATTCCTTCTGGGGTTAGACTGACATATTGGTTTATGAATATTGGCCTAATCAGATATTGGAGTCAATCTGTCTCTGATATGATGGATATGATGCAGATTAATTGATTGCATATTAGTTTTGTAATTGATGAATACTGCATTAACAGTGTCTAGAAAAAAGCAACTTTAATCTGGATTTATTTTAATACTAGAATAAAGCGAAATATCAATATATCTAAGAATATCTAAGAAATATACTCTCCGTAAGCCTTAGTTAAATCACAGTCCTGGTCAGTTCATCAAATAAGTGAAAATGACAAATGAGTGAAACGGTAATGTGTATTTCCTAGCAGTGTCCCTCGGTGTGTGAGGCTTTAGGCCATTGTTATTCTGTTTTCTCATACTCATCATTTCATTGAGCTCTAATTAACACAACAAGGGTTCAGTGTCCTCTGATGACATCACTCAGAGGGCAATTTCACACTCGCTAACTCTGAATAACTTTCAAGCCAAAACAAAGATGGACTGTCCACAGTTTTGGGGGGGACATGCGTGAGATGATGTGCCTAATAGATCCAGCTTTATTTTTCTGTCACGCATCTGAACCCCTCAGAGCTGTGTATGAACTGTCTGCCCATACATCTCGCCAACCCGGAGCCCAGGCAGTTCCTGCGATAACCAGTGAGCTGGGCATCGCTGGGAGGTTAAGGCTGCAGTCAGAGTAATGATGTGGATTGTGGACAAAAGCCAGGGTTCTAACCCTCTGCGAGGTACAAACGCCCCACTGACTATCCAGGTTAAAGTCACAATTAGATCACACAGAGGACACTTTTCAGCAAGGACACCTGGTTCTAGCTGGTGGGCCTGATGTGGCCTCGGCTCATCTCACAGGGAGTCAGTGTTTCCAAACTGGAGAGAGTGAACTGTGATATTTACACCTTGCCATCTAACGGCTGGTGAGCAGTTACTGGTAATTCTTTTCAAATTCTTCATACACTAAAATGGAGTTTAAGATAGGAAAAGAATGTGGTTATAGAAAATAAACACAGCACACTCCCCGCACCACTTTGACTTACACAGATTTACTTTCTGTCTCACTACATAAAGGGCACACTGCTCCCTGCAACAGCACTTGCTGTTGCTGGCATCAGACCTATGTACAGTAAATCTTCAGGTGCAAAATGGTCTGGTATGAACATAATTCTTATACGGATACTGGGCTGTTATTAAATTGCCTGGAGCCAAAGGTGATGCCAGTCTCTAAACCCTGGAGAAACGGAGGAAAGAGAGAAAAATACAGTAAATAAAATACACTTTGCAAAGGTTGTTACTTCCATTTGAATGGAAAGAGCCACGTAATCGCCACTGAAGATACTTACCAACAGATTACTTGGATTCTCTGTCATTTATGTCTTAGTTCTACATTAGTACATGGATATATCACAATAGGAAGGACTGTCAAAAAAGAGGCAATAAACTGATTTTCTGACAGTGAATTTTATCAATGGACTTCCACAAACGTAGGAGAAAAAAACATCCTGACTTTATGAGAAATCATGATAAATTTCCTCTTCTGTCTATCAATTATTTGTACTTCTGAGTTCCTCAAGATGTTCTTGAAGAGCTGAGTTTGACCGTCTTGACCTTTTTCTTAGTTTCTACACTTCACTACCAAGTAATCCTCGGGTGCCAATAGAGACGGCAAGGCTAAAACGCTCACAACTGAAAATGGAAATCCCTTACAGCTGAGAAAAATCAATGCTCGCTTTTCTTTTTAGTCTCCTTCTCTGTCTCCTTTGGTTTTTTTTTTTCTTTCTTCCTTCTTCACTTCTCACTTAAAAAGACAGAACGAGACCACCAGTGCTGTGACCCCCTGTTCCTTAATAAGAGACACATACTATACCACAGATCTGCAAAAGGAACTGGATAAAAAGCTTTATCTTGAAGCATGCTAACACATCTGGTGAGTAGTCTCATAATTAAGATCCCCATGTTAAATAGTAACATCCAGGTCACAGCCATGCTGTGATAGAGATGATGGTGGTTTTTTGGGAAGCATCTGTTATCTGGTGGTGAGAGAGCTGAGTTATGTCTGCTTTGAGTAGTACAGTAAGGATACCCATGAGGGCCATATTTTATCATGGGGAAAGCGGAGACCTCAGACCAGGCCTGGCGTTAATTCCTTTGGCAAAACACACACAGACAAGCAGCCCCATCTAATTTCATCCACACAGTGTATTTTACATGTATCCATTCATATCTCAAACATACAACAAAATAAACGTTAACGTGGAACCTCATGCAGCCAGAAGCAGAAGCAAGTAGGGATAGAAAGGATGTTGTCTTTTGGACTGGAATGTATCTTTGGAAGTGAGCCTATCTAAGCATAGGTTTAACGTAGTCTTCTACACATGGAGAGAAAAACAGGCTTGATGCATCCCCAACATGTGGCCTTTAAATCATTCCTATAACCTAATCATACCAGCTCCACTGTGACATCCTGATTACATCCACAAGATGACTTTTACAGCAGCTAAAGATCCTCTCTGTGCTCTAGTGACAATGCAGAGAAATTTGCAGATGACAGCCGAGCTCCCCTTCATCCGTAATGCAATGTGAGTGACACAATGGAATTGCCTACCAAGCCGGTCGAGGCAGCATTGTGCAACGCAACGCCGAGATTAATGAGCGACTAACACCAGCTTGAAAGGAATGAAGTGAATTTAAATTTCTCCAAAAGTTAAAGAGCTAATGTTACAGTATTAATTTCCTCTTGAACAGTGAGTGGGAAAATATCCATTAGCAAAATTAACCACAGTTTTCTAGGTAGCTAACATTGTGCTGCTGTGGCGCTACAGTGTGGGGCCACAGCTAATGAACACACTGCAGAGGGTGATATTTCATTATACAAATTAATGCTCACATTTTAATGGGAAAGTCACATAATGAATCTAGGCTTCAGTGACAGCAATTAGAGGCCCAGATTGTCCCCTTCTGGACAAGGCACTATTTAGCAGTAAGCAGCTGTGTGTAAAAAATAAAAAGGTCCTCGCTCTTGACAATAGCCACACATAACTTCAGGCAGAGCTGCATAACCAATAAGAGTCCCTGCTCACCTTTAAACGATGAGAGCTCTAGACAAAGAGAGGGAGAAAGAGAAAGAGGAGAGGCAGGACTTGCCCATGTCACTTAACCTTAACCTAACCTTGTAATCAGGATGAATCAAGAGGGACCTGTGATCTCCCACTCCATTCCTCTCACTCCTTTGTCCCCTCCTTCCTCCTTTTCCACTATCTCTTTCCTAATGTATATATATATATTTCTCAGTGCTCGTTTTTTTCTCTCCATTTCCCACAAAGTATCTACAGTCCAAGGACACATTCGATATATTATATTTTCCTCTCAGTGCATACTTACCAGTGTATGTACCACAGACAAAAAAAAACTATTTAAAGCTCATCAGTGAGACACTGTTGCACTGGGTGACATGTTCATTCATTACAAAAAACACAGCCACCAAAATATATTTTAAGTCTACCCTGGTGCTATAAATGCTTACCAAAGCACCAAATGTGTATTAATCCACAGCTAAAAATAGTTCCCCAACAAATGGACTATTTACTTCAGTTTGAGTAACATTTGCACAACAACTTTTATTATATTTGTGAGCTTCTTTAAATATGAAGAGACATGGAAGGGACGGGAAGGAGGGAGAGCGGGGAGAGATGGACATTACTTGTTCTTTGTCGTGAGATTTATTCGTCTCTTTGCCTCGTCCTGTATTGTATCATATTTGCCATGGGGTGTACATATTTATATAAATCTCCCGAGTGCGTACACTGTGCATGTATGGTGTCGCTTTCTCCTCGAAGGCAATTGAACTGTTAACCCTGACAGTATTAAAGGCATTCCCAATCCACCGCTGACCACTAACTTAAGCAGATATCAGCTTCTATCCATTATGAAGTCTCTCAAACATCCCACATGTGTCTTTTTTTCCATCCCTTCTGGCCAAATGGAAATTCATCCAGCATGTCATATCTATCTGAGCCGTTTTAATTGCCCCTCTGTACAGGTCCGGGGTATTTATCTTTAGCTTGTTTCTATGGTGCTGTCAGACTTCACACAAAGCCAGATGAAATAAGCACATGCAACATGAAGTGCAAACATGCTGCGGAGGAACAGATCCCAGCACAGCAATCAGGAGAGGGATCATTTATAGCCACAAAAGTGTCACTTAGATGTTTATGAGCTCTAGTTTTTCAAGTAAAAGCCAAGACAGCTACAGTGGTGCATTACTTGCCCATCCATCATTCACCTTTGTCAGGAACAAAATGTCCAATAGTGCAACAAAGTGAAGCAGGACAAGAGCAAAAAGGAAAAAAGAAAAAAAGTTTAGCAATCTATTTTTAACTCCCAAATAGCAATTTCCTGGTTTTGTGGTGGCAGTGATCTGTCATGTGGCTGGGAGGTTGTGCTGTTTGCGCTGATATCAATTAAAAGTGGATTAACGGGTACATAATGACCTTTAGCAGTAAATTGTGTGTAATGTTGCAAGGCAGGATACAGTATATTCCCCAGATGTCACACCAGGCCCCTGACGTATGATGGAGCAGATGTCTTAGCCAGTCCAAATGGCCCTCTAAGACACAAACACACACACACACGTACATACACACCCACACACACTCAGGCCGACACACATGCATAAACATGTGTTCGCACACATTCCAAATGGCACACACACACACACACGTACGTAAACACAAGTAGATGCAGAAATGCACTTGTCGTCTCTCACTCGCTCCAGATATATTTAAATTCTTAATTTTAATAAAGGAAGGGAATGAACCAATCACTCTCCGAGGGCATGTGTATTTATTTTCAGTTTACCCTGCTCTGTAAACATCAAACATACAATCTTCTGTGATTTTCATTCTCATTTTAGATGTGTGTGCTACATTAATCTTTATTTTCCTCTCATGAACATTAACAACCTTTTATAAGGAAAGAAAAAACAGAGTAGGAAAAAAAAAGGATCAGATCAGTCTAATTTCTGTCTAATTTGGCTCCTAGAATATCATTTTGTCCAGTTAGAGGAATTGAGAATGATCATTTGCATCAGGGACGTTTCCTTATTAAATCAGCACTGAGCCTCTGTTCGGCAGCTCACAGGAGAAGCACTTATTGGGTTAAAAGCTCATCTCATATGGTTTATTTTAAATATACTCTATGCTTCATAGCCACTCTAGTGTAAGAGAAAAGATATCAAATCACTGTCTTTCTATCTATAGTCGGCTCTATCTGTCTCTCTGCATGCTCTTTTTTTTTGTCTCCCTTATTCTTTGTCCCTCCTCTCTTCAGCATTTCCACCTTCAATTTTCTTTTGTATACCCTCCTATTCTTTTCTCTCCTGTATCAATATTGTATTGAGTTGGTGTTTGTGGCCCTTTATTTGAGAACTCTGCAGTAGGTCTGCAGATCGCAGAGTCTTTTTCTGGAATGGTGCCCTCTAAATAATGATAAATTACTTGAGCAGTATGCCATTTGCTAATTATATCCATGATTTACTACACAGCCCGACTTAAATCATTCAAGCCAGCCTTGCGTAACAATGCCTTTTTTTTCTTTTATAAAATGGTTTCCATGTGTATAATCTAAACATTTTAAGGCCACGTACTATATATATATTTATGCACACAACACCGCAATCATCCCTTTTTATTTCTTTTTCCAACAAAAGCCATACCCGTCTCGTTTCTGTTATCCGTTTGACAGAAAATTCCACTCTGGGAACTTTTTATATGTGTACATTAAAAAAAATAAATAAATTAAAAAAAAAACAAGCTTAGCATTTTTTCCCCTCTCTGTTCATTGTTTAATGAATCCAAAGCTGGCTCAGATTCCAAGCCTATTATAATTGCTAGCAGGATGTGTTCTATTTCAACATAAGTATCATTCCAATGGAAGATCCACTTCTGGCAGAAAAATGCTGGTGTTATACCATTATCAAGAATATTCATGAATATGGGTGAGCAGCATAAATAAATATATGTAAATGTTACACAGCAGATTCACCCCTCTTTTACCGTAATATAAATCACTTTGATCCGTGTATCCTGTAGTGAATCATATTGTTCTTTATCATAGGGCTTCACTGCAACAAGCATGTGGTTCACATATGTCGCCTGCACGTTTCCTCCCCTCTCAGTTTTTTTTTTTAATACTCATTGACTTAATTTTGCATTGTAGTGCATCATCCATATTTTGCTCTCAGTGCACTGCAGTGTGGCAGTGGTTGGGGAGATCTTAAGCCGTGGCTGATTTATGCTTCTCAAGATAAACTGCAAATAGGGAATATCTGAGAAATTGCACTCTCATCGTCAGGGCACAGGCCTGACAGCAAACAAGGCCAGAACAGAGGCATGATGACCCCACTGCAGGAACGCCCACGTGCACTCTCTCTCACACACACACGCACACACACAAAAGCATGCACATATATGCACATACTGCACAGAAACACACACAAATGAAGACCCAGTCCCACTCTCAGCCCCTACTCTTGCACCCACACACACACACATATACACAGATAGAATCGAGACAGTTTTGCTGTCAGCTGAAAATATTATCTCTTATAGTGGACTGAAAGCACCATATGGTGAAATGTTTTTTATTGTGCTGATGTGAGTGATGACTCACTTGGCGGGACTGGATCAAGCTGGATCGACCCATATTCAGATGCCTACTACACATCCCCATACACATGCGGTGACACACACACACATCAAGTGGAACGCAGCCGATGACTGTGGCAGAGAAAAGACATGGGATTGTTGGTTGGATGCGGGATCTTGTTCATTGTCACTTTGGTTTGCAGTTTATTTCATTCTTCATATTTTGCTGCTTTTGTTTTATTTTATTTATTCACTTCGTTCTTTCTTCTTTTATGGTGAATTTAGAAGCTGCATGTGTTTTGATGCCAACTAAAATCTAGGCAGTTGCAAAAATATAGTCTTTTTTTCATGGTTTCACTTAATGAAATGCATATCTTTTTTATGAGCTCTACTCATTTGACCTAATTTTCTTTGTTCAGGGAGGTTACATGACCCTAGGGTCCACATTCCCTGCTCCAATAAATAGATTTTGATATCCAGTCAATCTAATAATCAGGTTAATTATTCACTGTTTTCCCTGTCTTTCCCTTTCTGTTTCTCTGTCTCTTTCTTGACCTCTCAGGAGAGAAACCCTACCGGTGCCCTCATTGTGACTATGCTGGCACCCAGTCTGCCAGTTTAAAGTACCACCTGGAGCGCCACCACCGTGAGCGTCAAAATGGCTCCACCACCTCAGGCCCATCCTCTGGCCACACCACCTCCTCTGACCACAAAGAAGATCATGGGAAGACAGCCGGTGGCGGTATCTTCGCCCGACCAGATGTCCTCCGCAATGTTTTCAAGGGAATGCCTCCCAACCTCGACTTCAGAGCAGGTCCATTGCTGCCACATCAGTGGGCGTCAGCTGGCATGATGTCTCCGCATGACCGAGACCGTGAGCGTGGAGACCGCCGCTTTGACTCTGCCTCCTCAGCTGAGAACATGAAGTCTGCTGATGGCCCGTCCTCCCTTGTCTCAACAGCAACAGAAAATCCCGCCAGCTTCTCTGACCTGAGCAGGGCTTACCAAAGCATGATGGGAAACGGAGTCCACTTCCAAGGTTCTCTGCAGGCCTTTATGGACAACTTTGTCCTCAACTCTATGAAGAAAGATATGAAGGACAACCAGAATCCAGTCCAACTCCAGACCCAGCTCTACCATGATAATGGTGAGCCCAAAGCCAAGCGGGCCACCTCAGCTGAGCAGGACAGAGAGGAAAAGGCTGAAGTCAAACAGAAATCAGAGCCTGGCAAACCTGGGTCCCAGTATGAACCACTTGATCTGTCTGTGTCAGTCAGGCCTGAGTCTGCATCCGGATCTCTCCCCGGCTCCTCAGTCACCATCCATGATAATGTGGCATGGCATGGCTGCCTTTTCTGCTCCTTCTCCACCTCCTCACTGGAGCTCATGGCTTTGCACCTCCAGGCCAACCACCTGGGTAAGGCTCAGCTGCAGCGGTCTGACACTGGCAAGGAGCTTCATGGAGAGACTTCACCTGCCACCTCCAACATTCACTCCACCAACACCAAGACATCTGGTGTGGCTCTCGACAAAGATGGAGACAGAGATGGTGAGAAGAACCCGGGAGGGTGGAACAACCACATGGACCAGCCCTACAACCCCTTCCAGAGTGATTTCTACAGACGGTTTGGTGGCTTGTATGATGGATCACCAAGGGTTCTGGACCTTCCCAGCCAGGCCTTTGCAGGAGAATCTTCAGCTGGAGATGACCAGATTGTTGAAAGGGGCTCTGGTGGAGATGCTGAAGAGGACCAGGTGGGATCAGATGATGAGGTTGCAAAGACTGGGGTTCACAGTGCAAGTGATACCCCCTCAAACACCCCCAAGAGGCAGCAACAACAGAATCACTCTGATGAAGAGGAAGAGGAGAGAGGAGTGGCTGAAGAGGAAGAGGAAAGAGATGAGGATGGGCAAATGGACATAGAGAGAGAGGAAGGAAGAAGTCCAGCTTCAGACCACCTCCAGAACCACCCCAAATCTCTCCAAGATGACTCCTCTTTGCCACCAAGAAGTGGAACCAGTCTGGCAGCATCTTCCTCCACCATGACACCACTTTCTCTGGTTCCTCAAACCCAGGGCCAAGGTTTGCCACTGGAAAAGCAATGGCAGCAGGGCCTGGGCCTCCTGTCTCCTGGAGGTCCTCCAGGACTGTTGAAGGCTGAGCAGCAGACCCACCTAGAGCAGCAGATGAACATGCTGTCTGTCCTCAGAGCCTACAGCAATGACAACATCCCTGCATTCAACGGCCTGGGAGGCGGAGCAGGAGGAGCACCCACGGGGGGCATGAAGAGGCCAGATGCATCTGGTGAGTGTGTTTAACCTCTACTTACACTGTAGCTTTAGTATAACTCACACACATATATACTCAGAGATATGTACACCAGGAGAAATCACACATATAAATGCTCATGAATACATATGTGTTTGAAAGAAATTCAGTTTTTCCAGCACTAAACACACAAGACAAACATATACATTTTTTTTCCCTGACACTCACAAAGGAATCTCAGACAGTCACTAAAGGTCTCAAGATTGGCTCTGAAGTGATTTTACCCTTATTTCAAGCAAGTTTAGAAGCTATCAGCCTGGCGACTAGCAACAGATTAATCTTTATTACGCGTTTATATTACTGGGAGTGCAGTGCCTCCCTCCCACCCCACAGCATGGAGGGAATAACCCTGGATGAGTCAGAGCAGGACCTCAGCTCCCCATGCCATCTCCTCCACATGTCTCTTAACTATCTTAGCTCTCATAAAGCTGGCTCCCAAAAGCCCATTACTTTATAAGACTCGTCGATCTATGACCCTGTGAAAAATGAACTGTCAACTTTCATGATTCTGCTAAGGTTATAGCTGCTCCTTGAGACTGAAGAAGGAAGTCCTTTTTCTTTTTCCTTTTTACAATGCTCTTTTGCTGTTTAGCGGTGCTTGCTAAAGCGTCTCTAGCCCATAGGAAGAAAGATTAAAACCACGGTTGGTGTTGAGCTGTGAAACACTGACTGAATTTTCTTGAAAAGACTAATTTAGCAATAATAATAGTAATAGTACTGACAATAATAATAATAATAATAATAATAATAATAAATAATGAGACGTGATGATTTTTTATGATTTTCTGATTTTTTTATTAAACAAACTATAACAGACTGTGATAATATTAGAATCCCCTCATATCTTGACATTGTTGAAAGCATTCCAACAAAAGAAAAACAGAAAATGTATAAATATGTATGTTTTATTAAATGAAGAAATGCCTTTGTGTGAGAAAGCACAATTGCAAAGATTTCACTATATAATACAGACACCTTTTTTAACACCTTCTTGCTGCTCATGACTTATTGTATATCCAGCTTCCTTGAAATAGATATTTACTGTTCATCTCTATATGGTGCCACTGGAGAAAAATATAAAAGATCACAGGAAACACGAGTAAAATCAAGATAGGTGAGTTGTTATACTCAGTCTGACCTTGTGTGACTTGCCCTGCCAAACTCCACTCTAGTCCCCATCATCAGCTATACATGTGTACTGTTACAGTGCTGGACAGTATGTATCAGATGATGTAACACTGTATCCTATATTGTGCATCAAGCAACACACTCCTACCGATTTACAAAGCTTTGTGTATACATGACATTGTAGTAAAGACCAAGCTGAATTCACCATGACTCAGACTGATACCCTTAAAGAGAGATGTTATAGTTGTGTATATTCGCACTGCACACTTCCTATGGAAGCTCAGGTTTCTTTATACAGGCCAGAGACATGCAGTTAAATGAGCTGCAGGCTTCTGGATGCGGATAAGTGTGAATGCCAGTATGTTTGTCTGTCAGTCTTAACCTGTTTACCTTTGATGGATTGCATGATATAGCCCCCATGTAAACCCATAGCAATAATACAATGATATGATATGATATGATATGATACTATTACAGTCTCTCCACTGCAGCCACATGTACTGCTGTTAAAATTACATTCATTATGACTACTACAAAAACAGCTCTACCTCTGCTGCTATTGTAAGTGCTTTAATAAAAGGTAGTATTACTACTTATACTGATATTGATATGACTGCTGGTGCTAATACTACAAAGGTTATTGTTTTTATGTCCACTAATCGGTTGCTAGTTCGATTTTTTGGCTCCTCAAGTCCGTATGTTGAATTGCCTTTGGTTTAGGTACAAAACATGCAAAACTAGTGGTGCCTGTAGCCAAATAAATGTAGTGGGTAAAGGGTAGAACAGTGCCTATCAGTATTGTTGATACTACCATTTTCAACTGTCACTACTACAGTTGATTACTGCCAGTTTCCCCCACGCATACTACATTTATATGATAAACACTGGATTAAACCACACTTGTTTCATAGTAAAATGCACTACTGTGGTCTCTCTTTATGTGGCCACTTGTAAAACCCCCATTTGTTGAGGTAGGTAGTAGGGGGGCGTCACCCACAGCCTCAAGAGCAAGAGCCACACACACATTCCAGTGTTATTTGACGGGTGGAGAGGGCGGGGGTGGCAAAGACGTCCGTAAAACTCAATTCAGACCTGGCAAAATGTGATTATCTGGAGTGGGTTTGCATTAGGTTTGTATGCAAATACGGCATAAATCATTAATATCGAAATTCTTCTCTGAATCTATGGGACTTGTTGTAGGGCACGCACTGCATGTCTGGAGTGGCCGTCTCTTCATTTGTATGCCCATAGGTGGGATGGACAAAAGTGGGGTGCAATGCACATGAATCTACTTGCACTTTGACATCTAACAAATCTACACATATATGATCCATGCACACAAATTCACACGTTCATAGTATTAAACCACACCTCCCTAAATTGGCCCAGGAATCAATAAATGCCATTAACAGCAGCAGTGGCCCTGAGGTCTCTGTAATCAGACAAGGTATCTGGTTACTGAGGTACAATATGCTGTGTAAAGATTGATATGAACCCGCACCATTTGCTGTACTGTAGATGTGCTTAACACAATCAATACTTGGCTGCAGTGGAGACCTATCTATAGCCATGCATTATCAAACATGAAGTATTACATTATTCAAACACTGCTATACATGCCACGACTGCTTGCGAACACTGCTCCTCACATCGTATTAATTACATTACCTTGAACCTCCAGCCACCCCCTCCCCCCACCATTCATTTCATATATCTAATGTCGTCCAGAAGTTTTGCGATTGACAGACGGGAGAGGGTGGTGATGGAACCGCAGGACTTGGACGAGCATGTTTAGAAAGCTGCTCGTTGAGGCTGAGTACTTCTCGCAATTTGAGAAGTTAGGAGAGAGAAAGAAGAGATGGAAACACTGTATGTTTTCACATCAATTAGACCCATCACTCCCAATTTATAAGAAGTCACATGTGCTGTTGTTTGTCAGTGTTTGCTGTTGAGAGAGTCACCTCCCGGATCCACATTAAACGATGCTGAAAAGAGAGCAAAAGTGTTTGTAGATGTGTAGAGAGGATGGTGATAAAAATGGAGCCTTTTGGACTGTATGTAATGACTGAAAGTGTGCTAATTTAAGCATTAAATAAGCTCTAAGTGCCAGTTTAACAACACTGATCACTGATCTGAAATGAAAACTTTACAAGCAAGAAATCAGATAACCTCAGTTGTCTTTTTGTTTTCATGTTGTTTTTTTTTTTTTGTATTTTTAATTTTTAAGATCTTTTTTCTACTAACAATTCCATCTCTCAGCTTTATTTTCAATCTTTTGCAACTACTCTACCAGGCATAATATATCAGAAAGATCATGTTTTCCAGAGACATCTGCTTCAATAAACTGGAACTCTGATTTTACAAGGCACTTTTATGATTTAAGCGAGAGTATGGGTACAGTTTTACAGACTAGCTATTTACCCACCTTTGATTAAAAGCAAATAGTAACACCACGGGTCTGGTTGTTGTTGAAAAGCAGACAGGGGAATGTAGATAACACATAACAGAGGAAAGAATTAAATGGCACAGCCTGAGAGGCGAATAAAAGGTCAGTTTTGACCATTTAGAACTATGATGTAAGTCCAAAAAAAAAATTAAGGTTTAGTCAAAAGAATAATTGATATCACAACTAATAATGACTCGGATAATGGCCTTCTCACCCTTTAGCATTTTAACCGTATTATTGGGCACATTTAAAACATAATTGACTAATATTTCTATTTACTTTTCTCCTCACTCTGATGTCAATGAGTTTTTGTCCTGCATCCTGTAAATGCACCACGAGCTGTTTCACTAGTGGCCAGTTATCTCTGTCAGACTGCACGCCTTCACTGTGAGAGGTCTTAACCCGTGAGCCCTGAGGTCATATCAGAACAAAGTGCAAGAACTGTACAGACCGCACACGCACATGCACCTATGCATCTGTACGGTCATGAATCAAAGGCAGAAAACATTTGAAGGCATGCTTGCATGCTTACAATAAAAGTCTGATATCTGTGTGTGTTTGCACAAGCGTGTGTGTGTGTGAGTGTGAGAAACCAGTTCTGTAAAGCAATGATGATAATTAAAGACATATGGTGGGATTGGTGGGCTCGCTGTGAAGCACAGATGTAGTGGATCACAGTTGGCATTACTGGTGTAATTTTCACTTTTCCTGGTTTAAGTAGAAGAAAGGTAGGCATAACAAATGACGCCTCTCATACACACACACAAACACGCACACACACGCACGCTACTAGTTGCACATATGCTGGAAACACAGACACAGTAACCAAAACATCATTCACCACAATTATTACAGATTATTGAATCCAAAGCCTGTTTACCAATCTGCTGAAAGTGATTTTTTTTTCAAATGATATAAGTACAGTATGTTGGATTGGTCTCATTTTCATATGTTCTCTCCTACCAGTGAATGTTTAATGCAAATATCTCAAAAATATTTATTTTTACCCAAATACAAAGATTTTCTTTTTTGCATTTTGAGAATAACGTTTAAATGCTCAGAGTAAAGATTCTTTTTTAAGATAAATTAAAGTACTGTATTTGTCCATATGTTTCTACAAAATGCCTTGTGTAGATGATTTGGTAAAAATGCTTTTCAGAATTAGTTCATTTAACATTCTATTTTAGCGACAAATACAGTGTGGTAGTTAGTGTTAGGACTTTTGTCTGTTGTCAAGAAGAAATGTACAAAATTAAGATGTGTATAAGTAGTAGACTATATATTGTATAACAACAAGATGGTATATGACAGGTGGATGCGGTGTCTAAAACACAGGCGTTACTGCACCAGAGCAGTGCAGTCTCAGCACTGACTGACTTGATTCTATTTATTCCTTATATGTACTGCTAATACTCCTAGAGTGAGCAACAAGGAAGATGCAGGGTAAACCAGGGTAAATCCTGCTGGCAATTTGAGTGGAAACGGTGGAAAAACACCTGAGGATCACATGCAACATGCAGACTCACAAACACAGGCCACATCTGGCTGTCGGACTCAAACTCAAACTCAGGGCTTTTTTCTGTTGTAACTCAGAGGTTGAGGTGTAAAAAGAAAAGAAAAAAAGGAGAAATACAGCACAGCTTTAGTTGCCAACAATGTTAGTGACAGAAACCATCACTTACTCCAAACTTTCCTTTTATTTCTTTCTGACTGTGACTATGTAAGCTCTCTATTTCTCTATCTCTCTCACATACACACACACATGTGCGCGCACACACACACACACACACACATATACAACGCCATATTTAAAAGTTGTGATAATGCAGAAAATTGTAATTGCCAATAATACTGTCCTCATCAGGTGGTTAATTATCATGAATTTAGCAAACATGCACGCACGCACACATATATACACACACACCTACACATAAACATTCTCACAAAATGCTTTGACAAGTGGAAAAAGTGCTGCGGTACTTATTGCTCCCAGACACCCCTGTGTTTACCTACATAGTGGTAATTATTCTGTACACTTAAAAGTAGGTCTGAAAGTTCAAAAAGGTGACACCTGAGGAACCTAGAGGAAGCAGGTGGTGTTTATGTTCTAATTTACACAGTATCTATATTGAGAACAGACAAATAAAGACTGTGTAAAGCTGTTTATATATTTTAGACAGCAGACTAATCTTAAACCAGATGAACGTTTATCATACTTCGGTCCTGCAACATTAGCTTTGTTTAGTGAGAGATGTGAGAGGTTTTCCTTTTTTTCGGTTAAGCATAATTTGGGTTGTTATTTTGTACTCACCAAAGTCATTGATAAGATCTGCTGTATTGCTTACTCATCAGATGAGGCTAAAACATGCTGTCATGTGATCAGGGCATAAGGAAAGAGATAAACTGAGCATGTTTATATAAAGGGAGTGACTGTGGTTCAGGAGGAAGAAGCACTAATCACAAGGTCAGTGGTTCGATTCCCAGCTCGTCCAGTCCACATCTCGAATTGTCCTGAACATACAGAAAATTGCCCCTAATGGCTGTTTCATCAGAGTTAAATGGTGTACAGATGTATAAAGGTGAAATATTGCAAATCTTGTATGTTGTCCAGTTACCTGACCTCAGGTTTATTGTCTATAGTCTCTTATAATCTCATTTCTTTGAAACCTAAGATGTAATAAAACAAAATGATCACTGTCTTTGCCAAATGCCCCACATGCTCAGGTCAGCAGTAACAGCGTTGGGTCAGAGAGCGTCGTAGTTGAGGCTCGTACTTCTCAAACTGCCGCTCGTGTCACTGCACCAGACTCTCCAGTTAAATCGTTTATTCGCAGCAGATTCAATTGCAGGCTCGCAAAGGTTCTTGTAAACAGCTTAATCTAATTAAAACTTCAACGGGAGTTTGACCAATATCTGACTGACTGTGCATTGAAGCTCAGCCACTGATGTCTCTGTGTTCAGACCAAAGCGAGTCCATTCACTCCAGCAGCCCTTCCTCCTTCTCAGATCTCTGCCTTCACTTTCCCACACTCTGGGATCCTCCCTTTTCTTTATTTCTCGCACTCTGTCTTTCCCTCTCTCTCTCTCTCTCTCTCGCTCCTTGTTGCTGGAGGGCACGGGCTTCTCCTGTGATTAAGCCGTCTGGAGGTCTGTCTGTCTGTCTGTCTTTTATTGAGAAGAAGAGGAGGACGCCTGTTGGTGATATATGCTCTGCCCAGCTTTCTCTGTTACACCTCCACCCCACGCACGAGATGACAGCTTTGAAAGGCTGGTGAAGGTGCCATTTCATATGTGCAACAATATTACCAGTTTAACTTGAGCAGAGGTGAATTATCACCTTGTCACCCAAAAGTGCAAATAGTGTAGTTTTCAAAGAGCAATTAAGTGTAATAGCTGCTGTCAAGCCCTGGGGATGGTACCTGTTGCTCTCTCTCTCTCTCTCTCTCTCTCTCTTCTCTTTTCTCCTCGGCAGATGTGATAGCTCTAAAAATATTTTCCCCCCTCGCTAATTCCCCAGATATCAACTGCTCGCACCACCCGCTGAAAGGTCCTTTTTTGAAAAGGCTCTGTATTCTTCCCGTGATACTCTCTCTCTTTCTCTCTATGTGTGTCTGTCTGTCTCTCTCTCTTTCTCTCAACCATCTTCACTAATAACACCGTTGATATTGGCCACATCACATTTCCTGGAAGTGAAATACAGTGAATACGGGGCAGTATCGAGTTGCCCTCGATAAGGAAAACGGAGACGAATGCTGGATGATTGCAAAGTTACATGACAATTATTCTATTCATTATTGTAGAAACAGGAGTGAAGACAGCGTGGGAGCTCGTAGGCTACAGGGAGACCACATTCATACACTCTATGTATATGTGTGTGTGTGCGCTCACGTGCAAATCAGATGTTTTTAAGTACAATATATATAAGCAACGCTACATACCCCCTTCCCCCCCTTCCCCACGCATGCTTTATCGCTGTATCACATTCAATATTGCAAAACATGAAACAATGGGTTATGAATTGGCCTTCCAACCCAATATATTTGACATGATCTCTGCTTCCCATCTCGTTAGTTTGCTGTTTGTTTCTTTTCTTCCCTGACTCCTGTAGACTTTGTTCAGTTTGAGTTGCTCCTCTTAAGAATGCAACGTTCCCTTCCCCAGGCGCCCTGGAGATGTGAGGAGGACGCCTCAGAGGAGTTGTACTCATAAAGCTCCTCATCCTCCGAGGGAGAGACAGAGAGACAACACAGAAAGAGAGAGAGAGAGAGAGAGAGAGGGAGCAGAACCGCCAGGCAAAGACATGCAGGCATAATAACTACACTTACACAGCTAGTCGACACATAATGAGACAATGCTGCAGCAACTTCAAGGAAGAACACAGATATATAAAAAACAACAGAGCAAGGCAGGGGGAGAGGGAAACTGGGGGTTGAGGGGAGTAGAGGGAAAAAAAAGAAGAAACTATGTCAACTTTTATTTCCTCTGTTATTCCACATCAATGGATGCGTGCAGCGATACTAATAAAAACAAAAAAACATACACAGGTATAGACACATAGGAAGCGAGTTGGCATGTTTGAAAAAGCTCTGTGGCAATTAAGGACAAATAACTTGCATTATTTCCTGTAGTGAAGGATGATCCCGACCACTCGCTAAAAATGTGTTTGATTTAAACATCAAAAAGTGCCAACGAACAAATAAATAAGACTCGAATAAACAAAGTTGCGCTTCGGAAGGAAAAAAAAAAGAGAGAAAGCGGGAGGGAGAGAGGGAGAGAAGACAAACCGCAGGGGGAATAAGAATAAGAATAGCGAGCATCGAGACAAATAAGCCTGCAACATTATAACATTAGCAGTTAGAAAATACACTTAATTCCTCGGCAGAGATGGATATAAACTGCATTGTTGCGTTGCAAATCCCAGCGACCGGATTTAAACTGCTGCATTGTTTTATTAGGGAAATATGGGGGTGGAGGAACACCGCTCGTTCTAATTACAGTGATTTAATCAGGATTAGAGAGGTTACCTGGATGAAGCTAGGGGGCATCCATGGCAAGGGCACATGCTCTCAGACAAACTGGTTACATGCAGTGGGATGTTTCACAGAGCCGGGTCCTTATCGAAAAACTCATCTGCGACAGTGACTTCAGCCTCTGAAACAATGACTTTCTTTGCTCTTGCATGAGTAAACACTGGCCTATTGTTCTGCCTCTCTTTCTCTCCTCTCTCTCCCTCTCTCTCTCTCTTTCTGTCTTTATTTCATTCCCTGTTTTTTTCATCCTGCCTAGTTAAACAGCAGGCAGAGGGAATCCATTTTAATCTGATTAATAACTTAGTTGATCACATATAACCCAATTTTCATTCAGAGCTGCCCTTGTCCGCTCGGCCACGCCCACGCTGACCTTTGGAGTTGCCACGGTAACAATGAAGCACAATAAGCACCATTGTCCTATCAAAAGGAAAAAAATCTGAAGATGTTTTACATCATTACAAAAATTGAATGTTGCTATCTTTTTCTTTTCTTTTTTTTAAAAAATGAGATGCTTTTCAGAAAAAGGCCAGGCTTACGATTGAATGAATCAGTCTGTGTGTGTTGTGTGTGTGTGTGTGTGGTGTGGTGGGGGGTGGGGGGGATTCCAGTTTCCTTGGTCGCAAGGATGGGAACAACTTTTGTCATGCATTCACAGTAATATGAATCGTCCTTTTAAAACAGATATGGTTACATATTAGTTTTGAAAGGTACAGTAACTGGTTCAGCGTTAAGCTGCCCTCCAACACTGGGGCTCTTTGTTCCCGGGCCCGGCTAATAACTGGCCCCTGATCCTCATCTCTTACTGGTTGCGGAAGAACACTCAACTTTTTTTTTTCTTCCTCTTCTTCTTCTTCTTCATCTTTTTTTTTTCTCCCCCTCCCTCCCTGAATGTATCTTTGATTACAGTGTTATATGAGCTTCGTTTTGTCATTTCAATTTCACTCAATGTGTTTAGCGCTGAGAGATTTGTATTCAGGATTGGCAATTATGATTAGAATGCCACAAAGTAAGCCTTGTGAGTTTTTGCAATGACAAGTGAGAGAGAAAAAAATATCCTTCCTCTCTTTCTCTCTCTGTCTCTCTCCGTCTTTTTTTTTTCCCTCTCTCTCGCTTGCACACATACACACACAGGAAATATGAATCAAATATTCATGAAGTGGGCTGAGGTTCTCATACACCCATATGCTTCCTCGTTCAAGCAGCTTGCAGTGGACAGAGGCATCCATCCAGCTTGTATGACACAGCCGAGTGTGACAGAGAGCATGACAACACCCCTCCGCCACCTATCACCACAACCTCTGCCATCACGATAATCATCAAATAGGTCACAGCAAACATGCGCACCCTCTTCATCTCTCTTTTTCTTTTTCCCTTTGTCCTTGTTGCCCTCCGCTGTACCCCATGGCTTTCTCTTTCGTTTAATAATCTGCTGTGAGAGAGATGAGTCCTTCGAGCTCTGTGATTCACTGGCCAGGAATCCTTGTAAAATCAGGGCGCCCTGCATTTGCCAGTTTCCAGAAATTGTAAGAACTTTATGGTTTATAGTTTTTTATTATGTCTCGGTAGGAATGAAAAGGGTGCTGTGAGGGGAGTGTGTGTGCCTGCGTTTGTGAGTGTGTGTGTGTGTGTGTGGGATTAAAACTGGAGGGATTAGCACCATACTTTAAGATAAATCTTTTTAATGTGAAACCTCATCCCCGCTCATTCTGGGGTAACCACTCTTATTAACTGCTTTTCTTTCACTCCCTTTTATGCGGCCTATTTTTTCGCCGAGCAACTTTAAGTACAGGCTTTTGGACACGGCCGCGCACTGCTAACTCTGCCAGTTACACAAACAACGTCCCTCTTTAAGCTTTTAAACACAGAACAATGGCAAAGCACATAGCTGCGCACATTAATGCTTTTGTATATGGGAGGGGTAGGAAAAAAAATAGCAAGAAAAGCAGAGAAGAAAAGAGATAAGCAGAGCTTGGCTGCGCTGCCCCTCCATCCATTTCTCTGTTTTCTTTTTCTCCCTCAATCTATCACCCAAAAAAAAAAAAAAATCTCTTTCCATCATCATATCCAAGCTGATCTGTATGCGTCAGGGGCTAAACAGACAAACATCATATTCTCAGTCTCCAGACTCTAATTGACTGAACAAGGATTGGTCACACTTTTAAGAAGCGTTCCATAATGGATTTCCATGTTTGTGCCTCTTTTAACTGGCAGCGCAAATGGAAGGCATAAATGTTGTCTTTATTACCAAAAACAACAGCCCCTCTCTGTCTATCTCCTTGTATCTCTCTTTTCTTCTAAAAGATGATATCAGTGCGATGGCCGGCGTTCGACGCAAGGTCACCGCTGTCCGACAGATGACAAACGATCTCAAGATGGCCACATCATCTGTCCTGTAGCTGTTGGCCACCGAAGAGATGAATGATCTAAATGAATCTATTTTTCCTGCTTTTTTTATTCTTCTTCACGTCTTTATATTTGATCATCACATCATCAGGGTGGTGGTGGTGATGGTGGTGGTGGGGGCAACAGCAGCCACCTGATTATCCTCGGCTTAGAAGTAGCTTCCAGGCCAAAAGCAGACGAGGTGTGTGTGTGTGTGTGTGCGTGCATGCGTGTGTGTGCGCATGCGTGTGTGCATGTATGTGTGTGTGCGTGTGTGTGTGTGTGTGTGTGGGGGGGGGGGTTTGAACAAGAAGAGAGTAGTTAAAAAAATGCACTTATCGTGTTTCTGTATCAGGAAGCAGACTTGGCAAGAGAGTGAGATTCAGTATTATGGACAAGCTGCTCATCAGATGGGAGTTGGGTTTATTTCTGTGGCCCTCCCTCCCCCCCAACTCCCTTCCATCCATCCATTCCTCCCTCCCATCCTCTGCCACCCCTCTTGTTTGCTTCCTATCCAAGATGTGTGTAGTTTTCTCTGACTGGACAGCTCTATCAGACATGCCCAGAAGAACTTGGCGTCTCTGCACGGACAGAACTTTTTTGTTGTAATTTGAATTATTTCCTTAATTTTCTCTTTTTTTTCCCCATTTGTTTTTCTTCTTCTTCTTCTTCTTCCCTTCATCTTTTGTTTTTTCTTTCTTCCCTTCGTTGTTTTTTTTTTTTTTTTTTTGTTCCTCTTCTGGGCTCATTATCTTCAGTACATAGCACCAGGTACAAACGCTCGTACACACACACACATTGAGCCAAACTCCATCACCAGCAGTGACGGCCACTTTTGACAAAACACCAAACGCATTTCTTAATTATCTGACTTCTGTCTAATACCGTTGTCATCTCTCAGACAATCCCTCTCTCCCTGCTCTCTGATGTTGTTATTATGTTCTCATTTGGACGCTGGCTCTCTGCAGGTAGTCATTCCCCCACCCACCCCCTGCATCGAGCCCCCCCTCCTCCTCTTCCTCATACACGTGCTTCACCTAATTCTCATCACTCATTGGTCTGCAAATAAACTTTTCTTTGTCCTCTTATGTTTGCAAAAAGTTTTTGAAAAAAAAGAATATAAATGGTATCGTTTTTGTCTAAGATCCAAATTAAAAATTAGATCTATAATAATATATGATAATTGCAAAGTATGGGGGGTTTATCTAATAATCAACACCAACACTTCTTCCTCTTCATCTTGTCCCAAATTAAATAATGAAATAAAACCTGGCTTGTTAATAAAACAAATACTCTGCAACTTTATCAAGAGAGCGAGTCAGAGACAGAGACAGCAGGCACAAGTCTTTTCTTTTTTCTATTTATTTTTTTTCTTTTTTTTTTTTTTTTTTTTTTTTTTTCTTTGTGAAAGAGCGCCGTCAGCTTACCTGAAGTTTTTAGATGAACACGTCTTTTTCTTCCCGGCTTGATCGTGGGTTCTTTTTCATCCCCGTCAAAGTCTTAAAAGTTTACAAAGATAGAAGCAGGACACTATTTAAATTTACTGCAACTACCAGGCCTTTTTTTTTATGTTTTCACTGACTTCATGTATGTTGAATCTACTATGCTACTATAGTGGATTCACTCACACAATAAAGTGAGCCAAACTAGTCTATTGGGTTTTTTTTTTTTTTTGGTGGAGCTGAGGGGGTGGAGGGGTTTGAATGCAGAGGTTGCAGTATTGGATCTTACACCTATTGAAGCTGACGCAGTATAACAAAGCGTGCAGGGCCAAAAGTAATGATCATATACAAATATCAATATGAGAAAGAATGTGTGCTAAAGAAGACGCATGGCTATTGATGTTTAAATAACTGTAGTGTCAGAGAGATGGAGAGAGGGGGGAAAAATGTGAATCATATTTTCTCACTGCGTCTTGTGGAAAAGAAAAAAAAAAAAAAAAGCACCTAATCGAACACACCCGGCGAGGCACAAACAGTGAAACCAAGGGCAAGATAAAAACAGCACCTCTCTGTCTTTTCTTTTTTTCTTTCTGCCGGCTGTAACGTAACGACAAATAAATATACGATCAGTTAGCACACCATTTCTGCTGCGACCCACATTATCTGTCTCTTTTTCTCTGTGGAAAGCAAAAAATAAAAAATAAATAAAAAGACAGAGGAGTGTTTGACAATGCAAACTCCAATGATAAAAACCAGTAAAAAGTTGTATCTTCAAAAGTGATGTTTTTTTTTTTCTTCTCTGTCCTGCTCCTGTGTGTGTGTGTGTGTGTCTTTTAATTTGTCTGGGCATACGCAGCTGTATTTGCATTTCAAATACTCATATTTGAAGAGGGTGGTTTTAAATGCCAAGACGCGAATTGATGACAATCACCTCGACTCAGAAGCATCGACGAGAAACCCTCCCTCAACGCCGCTGACATTAAAACTAAACCAACGGCCGCAACACAAACACAATACAAATATATATTTATCTTCGCCTGCCTCCTTTCTTCTTCCATCAACCTTTCTCTTGCTCTTCCTCTCTCCCTCCATCTCATTATTTTAGTATCACTTTACATTTGAATATCAGTTCCTATACTCGCAGGGCAACAGTGTGTGAGCCGCCTCTAGCAAACTAAAATAAGAGAATAATCAGCGGGGTTCAGAGTGAGGAAGAATTGATTCAGCAGCAAACAGTCGGGGTGCACGCACACTTTCACACGCACACACACAACACACTCGTGCACAGCCTCCTCCCCTTTCGCTGCCTTTTCATCACTTTTCCATATTCATTTCTGTAATTTACAGTAAATCCAATAGCTGTCAGTCATACACGCACACAAATGCACAAAAGGGGTAAAAAAAAAAAAAGAATTAAAAAACACTGTAGATTTACAGCATTGGGAAACAGCTGCTGCAACATTTACAGCAAAGACCACTCTAAAATATTAAAGATGTGTCATCACCGGCGTTCAGCCTCTGCATCTGTAACCATCTGCTTTCTATTAAAACATTACACCCAAAAAAAAAAAAAAAAAGCGCATGCAACCCACTCGCTTGCTGATGCTATTTCCAGCTATTTTGAAAGGGAAAAAAAAAAACTAAAAAAAGTGCAGGAAAAATGGAAAAACAAGGTCAAAATCGTAGAATATCTGTCAGAATTGTTGTTCGACTTCGTGCTGATATTAAAGGCCACAGGACGGAGACGGATCAAAGAATACACGAGTGCAGAAGTTTGAATCAGCAGCGGAATATGAGTTCACACAAAGCAGTTTTTCACCTGTTTAGTCTGAGATAAGTGTTCCTCACTGAAATCAATACTGTGTCACCGCAATGTTTCTTGGTATATTCTCAGGGCTTTTTTTTTTTTATTATTTTTTTTTTATCTGAAATTATTATTTTTCCTTTCACAATTGTATTTTCTGTATGATGAATAATAACTGGAGGTCACATCCACAACCCTGCTTTTGATTTATTTCATTACATTACTGGTCCCGTCCGCGTGTCCTTGAGCAAGACACTGAACCTTCAAGTTGCCATGACTAAGAGCATCAGCTAAATGTCTAAAATGTAAAATTACAGTCCTGTCTTCCTTGATGTCCTTGGGTTACTCAGGGGTGTGGAGGCGTAGAATGACTCAGACTGTTTGGGGCGATGACATCTGTCCTGTTAGAACAGATAGAGCGAGGAAGGGGGGAAAAAAATGAGTAGAGCGAGAGCCGGGCTTCTGAAAGCAGCGCCGCAAAAAATATTATGTTACAACCGAACAGAGAGAGATGGGAGGAGAGACTTATGGGCCGAGTCAAAGGTAAACAATTACAACATCGTGAGTCACTTTTTTGGAGCGCGCCTAAAGGAAGATCATCTCTCCCACTTAATAGGTAATTTCCTTTGTCTTCTGAGGATCATATCACATGTTGTTGCTTTTCGACGGGGTGGTCTGCCGAGGGAAACTGCAAAAGAGGAGAAGAGAAGGGAAAAAAAAAAAATTACAGAATGAAACTTGGCTGGAAAACTTTCACAACAGCGTTCCTTGAGAAACATTCTGTTCAAATTAAACAAGCGCCTGTTTGCGAGGAATGTAATGACAGATTCAGAGGGACATTTCCCAGTTTATGTCTCCTTTTTTTTTTTGATATTTCATGCTTTCTGTCATCTTGTCTGTGCGAACCTAGTTGTCCATTTTGGGGCTGTCATCTCTTCTCCCTGTCCCAACCCCCACCTCCCCCTTTCCCTAATTCATTTGCAACCACTTTTTCCCTCGTTTCCTTTCTCTCTCCCTACATCTCTCCATCACTCTTCCCTTATGATGTCACTATCTCGGTGTGAATCATTAGGATATCAGTGTTCAGCCAGTGACAGAAAGTGCCTGATTAACAAGCTCTCTTGTTTTTCCTCTCCTCTTTATCCTCTTCCCTTTTTTCTGAAACGAGGACTCCCGCTGCTTCCAACGACATTTCTCCTCGTTCCACCTCCCCCCTCCTCATCATCCCTCCTTCCCTTCTCTTCTTCCCTGTCGTGGATGGCAGGGAGTCACAGGTGTGTGACAATAATTACACATACACTCAGAAAAAAAATAATGTCGTTTCCTCCATTTAATAAGTTTGCAGTAAAATAGGCAGCGAGATAGCGAGAGAGGCAGAGAGCTCAAATCTTATCGGATACCCCAACCTCTAACTTAATCATATGGCTCTTAAGAGCAGCCCGCCACCAGCTGGGGCTCCGTAATATGCATGCAATATGTGTGTAAAATGATACGCTTTAATTTTGAGCCCACTTTAAGCAGCAACAAAATCTGTTTATATGGGAGACATTTAAAAAGAAGAGAGGGATGGAGGGAGGGTAAGCAGAGGATTGGGTTAACTCTTGCTCTCCAGGCCTGACAAAAGCCATCTGTTGGGTGTCAACTAGTATCACTGTACACACTGTAATGTGAAGAGTGGAGAACAAACGTGGGGGAAAAGTTTGCTTACTTTTTGATATAAAATTAGATGTAAACTGAGTTCCCAGTGGCACAATCTGCCATTTCCTCTGTTTTAAAATCCAGTTTCCCCCCTTTAATGTCCCCTGAAGTTGCTTTAAAGCCAGACTGAATGCTTGTCTGTCTCCATATGTCATGGCTGTGATTGACTGTTGAGCTGTCCGGGGTGTCCCCCGCCTCTCACCCAATGTGAACCGAGATCCGACTCCAGCCCTCATGCGACCCTCAAGGATAAGCGAGTGTAGCTAGTCAGTCTGGTGACTTCATGACTCTTCAATGCTCAGGCTGCTCTTACCCTGATATTTTAACTGGCAGGTCGTCCAAACTAAACAGTAAAATAGGTGCTGTATGACACAACCTTTAAAAGTGACCCGTAACAGTGTTTTCTCATCTTTACAGGGGCAACAAATGATATTGTTTGTCAGTGCAGTTTCGAATTAAGATTCATTTGACTGTCCTCTGCTCTGTCTTCACTATCATTAGGCTGTGTTGAGAATAAAATGTTTATGACTGATGGTAGAGAAAGATCTTTGTTTGGGTTTAAATAACTAGAAAGATTTCAGGGTAAAAGAAAGTTATAATAGAAACTTTCCAGGACCAGGAAAGAAAAAGGAAAATGTTGATTGCTACTGTTCAACAAAACCTTGGTAATTCTTGTAAACTGGCCCTAAACAGGTCCTATTAAGGCAGTTGCCAATAGACCATCCTCTAATTTCCACTACTGACTTAACAAGTTTTGATAGTATCACATCCAGTATAATATGGTTTTCATAAAGTGAAGTATTCAATCGAAAAATCCTAAATAATAATAATAATAAAGGTTATTAAAGTCTATCAAATGGAAACACCTGTGGTGGGGTTCAAGAATTTAAAAAAGAATTCTCTGTATTTGGAGACAGCTAAATAACAATCTCATTGGTCATTTGCAAGCATCGACATCTAGCAGTCGATGGCCTTTTCAGTATATTAACCTAAACAGCACATTTGCATTCCAGTGATAACGCCTTCTAGTGGTACTCTTAATTATGAGAGGGGAATTTGATGTTATTCTATATCAACAAAGTCAAAGGAAGGACTTCAGGAAGAATGGATGGGTCAACAAGGGATTTGTCTTTAACGGATGATTGCTTTTCTTTTAACCGTGACTATAATCATTAACAGTGTTTATTATTGTAGCCATGGCGACACAGGTTGGCAAACTTATTTTAACCCAAACCATGATATTTCTCTAATCCCATAACCAGTTTCGTTTTGCAACAAAAACCAACCAAACCATAACAATAAAACTATCCACCATAAAAGTGTTATTTTTATCAGGTTAATTATATGTGAGATGTTTATCATGAGACATTGTGGACCAATGACAGATGGTTGTTTAGGTTGGAGAACTCGATGTGTATTTACATTGATCAATTACTTGTGTTGATTTGTGGGTTGACAGCTGAGTGACAAATGTTAGACAGGAGCTCAGCTTGCGCTTTGTACTCAAATGGAAACACTTTGAAACTGATGACCAAACTAATGATGGGTAATGACTGCGTTGACATGGGTTTTGGGAATCTCTAGGGGACAGGAGCAAGTTAGACAAACCGAGCTGCCATTTGCTTGAGTCACACCATCAAGAGCATGTGGACCTGAGGTATAACCAAAGGGTAAGAAAGCAACAACAAGGCATTCAAGGACAAGGGAAGCAGAATGCTTACAGGGAAGGAAGGAGAGGAACGGGAGAAAAGAGGAAAAGAAATGGAGGGGAGGGACATGTGTAAACTTCAAAAAGCCTCTGACGGCTGCTGCTGCTGCTGCTGCCGCCAGCCCTGACCATTCTGCAGATGCTTTTGTTCCCCGCTCGGTCTCGCTTTCTTTTGCACCCTCTTCTCCGTGACCCCCCTCCTCCTCCTCTTCTCCTCTCTTTTTCGCCTGATGTCTTTGGTGATCTAGTGCAAGAGGAGCGGGGGGCTATCAAAGCCACCGCTGTCTGTTACAGACTTCAAAACCCGGGGCCCCCGTCCGTCCGTCAGCCCCAATCATCATATCTGCGAGGCCCCAACAGAAAGCCTCATACACTAGAGGAGAAATATTTGATCTGTCCTTTTTTGCGAGGATCAACAGTCACACAAATGACAGGGGGTTCTCTGGCGTTGCAAAGCGAGGAGGAAGGAGGAGGGAGGAAGAGGAAGTGAGAAAACTGGAGGAGGGCAGTGGATGAGGATGTGTATCATGAGGGAGCAAAGGAAAAAGGAAAAAAAAAAACTCCCCTTCACTACATGAAGCCCCCATGAACCCCCACATCCCCCCGATGATTGCTTTCATACAGTATATCACATTTGTACACTTTGATATTATTCATATCTGAGCTGGATCCATATTGGACACAGATTTTATAAATAGCTCAGGGGAAAACACCATTTGTTTTTCATTATTATCTTGAGATTTTTCCTCTTGATTCTCTTAATTTTCTTCATTTGTCATTGCTTTTCTTCGGTACCTTTCATTAATCCATGCATGTGTTGCACTGTAATAGGAAATTAAATTAGTGAGATATAGTGCAGGGTGAACCTACCTAATCTTGTTTTTAACCCTTTCTCTTATTTTTATTTGATGTGCTTCTGGGTGTAGTGCAAATCTACCAGTGAAATGTCTACCTGCCAAAACTACTGCATTCTTTAAAAAAAAAAAAAAAAAAAAAAACTACAACATACAGGTTATTTTTAACCTTCAGTACTCTCTCCAACCCCTCAGAATTAAACGTCTGAATTAAACATAGAAATTATGGTCGAAACTAAATGATATATAATTTTGACAAAGGTAAAAAAAAAAAAAAGAAGGAAAAATTAATGACAGTTAATAACAATTATTAATTGAGCTCATTCATCAAACACAAATTCCCAGACATTGTTGCTTCCATCTCCACTGTGGGGGATTTGTTGTTTTTCTGTCTTTATTATGACTAAATTGAATGTTACACTGATCTAGAAGGGTAAAAAAAAATAATTAATGAACATTTTATGATGAACAATTTTATAAAAAAATAAAGTAAATGATGAAAAATAAATAAATAAAAAATAATTGATAAATAAAAAAAGCTGTTTATATATATATATATATATATATATATATAGTAGTGTTATATGTGCTATTTTTTAAATACCTATCTGACTGCTGACATTTGCGAGCACCATCGGCGCTTACCAGGCTTTTTATTTGTCACTACGTAATAACATATTAGTGCTGAGAATAGACTAATAGACCTGTATCCATCCATGTATCTATCAGTCTATTTAGCCATCTATCCGTCTGTCTTGCTGTCATATGACAGTTATTTATAGACATTATCATGTGTGTCTCCAGGAGACGGCTGGTATAGTTAGCTTTTAAATCCTGTATGTGAGATCAGACTACATAATTACCTATCACATTAAGTCCTTTATGTCCACCAGACTTAGGCCTCTCTCACTCTCTCACTGTCTGTCTCTATGTCTCTCTGCCTTACACACACACTCACACACACACACGGAGCAGCAGCAGTGGAGCAGCTGGTAGCATTATTGACACACAGTGTGCCTGGGGGTGGGGGGCGGGCAGAGAGAATGAGGGAGAGAAAATCAAATGGGTAGAAGACGAATATGTGATTGCACGGAGAGTCTACGTTCGTGTAGATCGCTAACTCTAGAGATTTTTTTTTGCTTTATTTTATTTTGTTTAATTGACCTGCACACATACACACATTAGAGAAAATCACAACTTCCCAACTTGCACCAGCCCCCTTTTGGCGTGAATCTATTCAGACAGACTGCTATCAGCGACGCAGGCATGTCACTCATCACCCCATCGCATCCAACAGAAGAATCAGCAGGACATCGTGTCAGGCTTCGTGAAACACACACTCACACACACATGCACGCACCAGCAGACACGCATGCACATGCCAAGCTGCAAGTCCGAGGTTCATAAGGTTGAATGTTTCCAGAGCTAATCGGCACACGTCTTATGTCTTAGTACAGTACATAGCGTGATGGAAGATTGTACCAGAGTGGACATTTGTTAATCTGCCTCTGTGTGTGTGTGTGTGTGTGTGTGTGTGTTGCATTGCGTTGCGTTGCTCTGCCTGTCTGTCTCTTATTATAAGATCAAGAACATAAGGGCTGATCCACACAGGTGCACTCTAGATTAACAGACATGCAGGGATATAAAATACATCTCACCCTGGCACACACACACACACACACACACACACACACATTAGATACACAGTAAGTTTTAAAATGACAACGGCATGTAATATTCTGTTCTGTTTTATTCTCTGGATTGATTCTCTTGTTTATGCTCGTCATCGGCTCCAACTCTATGAATTTATCATGTTTTACTAGAAGCAAATTTTTTTTTGAAAATTTCCCTCCCTTATGTTCAATATAAAAAATGCATACTGTCTATACTGAATTAATATCACAACAACTGTTGTGATACACTCTTTGTTTATTGTGAATATCGAAGGCTTCATCGTACATCAAAAATAAAATCAGTTGCAATAAAGGCTTTTGTAAATTTCACTAATTTTCAAGGCCTGATTTTTTTATAGAACCGTTGTTGTAATCAACGCTTTGCGGTGTAGAGGTTTGAGATGATGTTAAAGGGCTGTGGAAATAGAAGTTTTACAGCAACCTTGCTCGAAAAAAAAATAAAGAAAGAAAGAAAAAGAAAAGGAGAAAAAAAGTGTTTTCATTTTGACAAGTAGAGACAAGTCCAACTCTGAGTATTATAGTCTCAAGGGAATTGGGTAAAGATGGCAGGTGATCTGCACTGTGTGTGCATATAAATGGGAACGTGTGAGCCATTGTCATCGCTTTCAGCAGCAACAAAACAAATTAATTCTTTTCTTCATTGAACGTAGAAATTTGGGGTGTCACTCTGCGCATGTGTGTGTGTGTGTGTGTGTGTGTGTGTGTGTGTGTCTACCCATGTTTTGTGTGTGTGTGTAGTAACAGATGTCCACCCAGTGGCTGCTGGGAAGGCACTTCACATTCTACATGTGTTAAGTGACAGTGATGGACAGCAGGTAGTCCTTTTAATAATTCAATATATTTTAATCTTCTCTCTCTCTCACACACACACACACACACTCTCACTCACTATATCTGTCTCTTTGTCAGAAGCCAAATAACATTGTTGACAAGGATATGATTACACAAATTGGTATCAAAAAATAGAATTTGATATGGGGTGAATGTGAACTGTGAAATGTGAGTGTATATAACTCTGGCTATATAACGCGTCCCTCACATATATACTGATACGATTTTCCGTCTATTGTTTGATTTGATTGTCTCAGAGCTTATAATAAAACAAACACAAACACATCAATGCAAAGGAGCACGTGCAAAAATTAGAAAAACATTTTTTTTTTTCCCCGTCTGCTCTCGCGCATCCTAAACATTATTCCATTTTTACAAAAGACTAAAGGAGAAAAAAAAAAGAAAGAAAGAAAAAAGCAGTTGCAGAGAGAATGAGCCACATCCAGTCAGTCAGTCAGTCACTCAGCCAGTCAGCCAGAGACATAGACATTTCCCCAACACCAGGATGCGGGTAAGTGAGCCTCAACTGACCAGAAAAAATTTGCCTCTGTCTGTTAGACACGTAATGGAGTCATTTAACTAGTCAAATTAGGAGCCGGCGAGATGCCGCATGCTTCATTACTGGGTTCCAATGGGCACTGCTCTACATTTACGTCAGAAATGATTTCAGGGCAAATTAATGTTTTTATTGTCCTGCGGAGAAAAAAAAAGAAAAATACATCCACATACACAACGTAGACAGAGGGTGACTCTTACACATGTATGTCTACATTCTTGTGCACACATGGCTCAGAGCTCAAAATGCAATACAACAACACACACAGGTTGTTTGCACACACAGTGCGACTCAGTCACACATCTAAAAGATCAGCACCATCTAGAGGTCAGAATCAGATATTGTCCTCGCCTCACGAATATATTAAAGCGCTTATTATTTGTCTCCCTTCTTTGGAAAAGCATTGAGAAATGTTCCCAGCAGCATGATTAGTTACACACCAAATGATTGTTTCCTTAAAGCCATTTATTGAGAAAGACGGCATTTGTTGCCACAAGTGTGCAGCCCATGAATTATGAGTGGAGCTTAACATTTGTTGAACCGTCACAGCATTTTTCTTTCTTTTTCTTTTCTTTTTTTATAGGAAAGAAAGCATTTGGTAAAGGTGGAAATGTTGTGGAGAGGAGAAAGCGAAGGGGGAGGAGGAGGGTGTTTAAAACAAATTTCAGCAGGCAAGAGGCAGCTAGTTAGCTATACTGATGATGTGAGTGACAGCTATTTAGCCTGGCTTGATCCAGCACTCCCTCTCCTGACCTCTAAATCAGAACCAGGTGATGACGGAAATAGGAAATAGAATATATCCACTGGGGAGAGATCAAAGACCGTGTGTGTATGTGTGTGCGGGGGATGAAGAGTGGGAGAGAGAGAGAGAGAGGATGGGGGCATGCATGTAGATCTGCTCCTTGTCGACAGGGAGGTCTGACAACTGGGATTATTGATGACAAGCAGAACCCTGTTAGATTCCGAGCACCGGCACAGACCTCTGGGATTTTGAGTCCTTGTCTCGCAGACCACCGACTCTCATCAGCTGAGCAGTGAGGAGTGAGAGACACAAGTCCGCCGTTTCTCCAGGCCTTTTGAAACTTCACTCAGATTTCAGCGTCTCTGTAACGGTCGAGGCTGAAGTTTGCCTTTAATGGTCAGAACCAGACCAGGTTCAGTCTGCGCTCTTTTCCTGTGGCGTTTTCTTTTTGTTGTTTTTTCATGCTTCCCGCAGCTGCTTGTATTTATGTTATCAGAGATTACAGCTGCATTGTTTGAAGTTGACTGACAGCCAGTGATATTTATGCTTATGCGTAACTGTGTATTTGGATTCCTTTGTTTTTGACAAGACGCACGCATGCGCGCGCACACACACACACACACACACACACACACACACACACACGTAAACACACCAAGACGCACCGGTGTAAAACGGCACACAAACACAAACACACACACACATACACACACAATGAAGAGCAACACACATACGGACACACTCCCTGTCAGCTGCCGTTGTTCTTGACATTCTGTCGATATCATTGTGTCCAAACGCTGGGTGTGCGTTTGATGCGGCTCTGGCCGGAGCACTCTGACGCACACACAATGTTCTAAGACCTACACATCTTCTCTCTGTCTCTCTCTCTCTCTCTCTTTCCCTCTGTGTTCAACCCCTCTTGTTGTTCATCATCCTCTTTCAGACTTCACTGCTGTCCCTCTGTGATAACCAGCCATCCAGCCACATAGGTTTGAGTCACAGAAACACGTCGACAAGGCGCCGTCGGACTGAAATGCAAATATGTATCTTTACAAGAAAGTGAGGGGTGGTCAGAAAAAGATTAAGTTGTTTGCTACATTTAATGTGATATGCTTTTGGTAATTCTTAGTTTCTTAAATCCACCTCTGTGTAGTTCTAAGACTGTGTCTGCGTCTAAAATCAATCCACTAAAACAAACAAAAAAAACCCTGATAAACCATCTGGCTTCAATCCATCTGACATTTAGAAACCACAACTTCCTGTTACTTGTCAATGTACTAGACCACAATATCGGTCCATTTACAGGTCTCTGGTTTAGATTTTACAACTTTTTTTCACTTGATTTGAACAAAACTGTCAAAATAAGCCCATCCTGTGTCTAAAACTAAATCATCAGAATAATATGCCATTCTCTGCAGGTGCACATAAGGTTTGTGTGTTAAAAAGAGACCCATTTGCCTCCATACGTGTTTCATTTGTTGGCATGTGGAGACGCACCAATTGATTTCTTCATCCATCTTTGGTCCAGCAGACCCAATTCTCTCCTCCATCTCTCCCCTTCTCTCCCCCTTCTCCTCCCTATTGAATAAACAGAGGCATTTTATAGACACAGGCCTTGATGCTGCGATATTGTTTTTGACTCTCTGTGTTATGTATCGATCAGCAGCTCTCCTGTTTATCTGCGCGGGGGTTAGCTGCTAGATGAATATGTGTGCGCACAAACTGTCTCTCACAAGCATGCGAACACTGAGGCACACACACACTTTGTGGCCATTCGTGCGGACGAGACATCACTGCTGTTGCCACATTCTGCAGTTGAAAGACAGAAGTGTGTGTTTATATCTGTGTGAGAGAGGAAGAAAAAGAGTGTGCGTGTGTGTGCAGGACATTGAAACATTGACATCTGACTACTGATTCCTTGTCATCTTATTATTACCCGTCCACTCTACAACCAAGGCATCGCGTTGTTGCATGTTTTTTTTTTCGTGCGTAGTTGAATTACTCAGGCAATGACTCCATCGCTAATTATAGCTTTCCACTTGAGCAGCGACACAGAGACACGGGTCCTTGTGTTAACTTCTCTGCAACTCAAGAGTGTTGTGGTTATCAGATTTACGCATTAATGCACGGGGGTTCAGTTCGGTTTGGTAATCTCAGCTTGTCACTTACTTGGAACTGGAGTCTGTGCAGTATTTTCAGTGAGGTAGAATACTTGAGTAAATAAACCGAATTACACTATACTTCTTTACTATTTCCCTCAACCCTGTTGCTTCCTGACACAATGAGGATGCTTCCTCTCCTCCTCCTCGTTTTTGCCTTTGTCTTATTTTTATGCATTTTATTTTTTCCTTCTCGCTCAATCTGCCTGCCAGAAACTCTGAAAGCTCTACCTCAACTTTGCGCTGGCAGAGCAACCCTTTTGTAGCTATTTTGCGCTCTAACGAAATCACTTTTTGTGCCATGAAGCACATTAAATAAACCAACAGAGGCTGGATTGCATCTACAAATGAAGATAGTTTTGATTTTTGTGTTGTTACAATGCTACATGTGGTAAATTTAACACCCTGAGATATCACAATATCGTATAGAACCACCTCCTGAATCAAAGAACCTTTGAAGATTTCTTTCTTTTTTTTGGGCGCGGAAACGGCAGAATACATGGTTGAGTCCGAGCACCGATCGAGTCCTGGCTCAGTTGTCCACTCTGTCCAGAAGGCAACTCCGCAGGATGTTAGCCGTCTCAGCATTCTGGGATAGCTGCCCGGGGGTCCCGGATGACCTCAAGAGTTAAAAGCAAACAGCGGGAGAGATAGACGAAGGCATGGAAGGAAGCATGAAAAGTGACACAGAGACAGAGAAAGGAGTGATGGAGGTATGTGAATGAAGGCGTGGACGATTGGGGGGAAGAGATGGATGGTGAGAGATTTTTCAAGATAGATGGGAGGAAGGATGGAGAAACTGGAGAAAGATAATGATCAGAAGATAATAGGTAGATATCATCATCAAAATATGGACATTGAGATAGAAAAGAGAGCGAGTGATAGAGAGAGGAAGAAGTGAACAGTGCAAAATAGGATCAAAAGTACTATAATAAAAAAAGATCTAAAAAAAAAAAACTTTTAATGGTATTTCTTTCCTTATAAATCTGTTGTGACAGTTTTTGTCTTTTTTTTCCAACATGACATGACAATCTGAAATACTATTCCAACTGAAGTATGGAGCGGAGAAATCGTAGCGTATACGACTGTGGGTAAAGGTGAAGTGAGGTGAAGTGACACGCACTAATCATTTAAATATAGAAATAATCCCTCGCTCGATGTCCTCTGCAAGACATTCAGAGTGTTGTTAGAGACAAAGAGTAGTTGTGTAAGGAGTTAAAGAAAAGATTAATTAAAAAAAAAAAAAAAGACTTGAGAGACAAATTCAAACCAAAAGTTTCAGATGCTGTTTTACCATCTGATAAGTTGAAATAAACTGACCCTTCTATTGCCCAACAACTGGTGACTGACCTCAGTAATACTCTTGTGTCTGAATGGGGGGCAAATTCCTGCAGCTAAGATCCCAATCTAAAATCTCAGGGAAAAAGAAGCCGAAAACCAGAAAAGAGGAGGCCGTTATGTAGCAGTGAACTAAAGCTTGTGTAAGTGTTGGTGTAACGTTCGCATGTATGTCCACGTACTTTTGAAAAGAAAAAAGGAAAAAAAAACAGGAAGAGAGGAGTAATTAAAGATAAAAGGAACAGACTGTGTGTTTGTCTGTGTGTGTGCAAAAGAGAGAGAGAGAAGAATTGAGAATGTCATCCCTCAGATGGACCTGGTGAGCGACACGTCATATCTGTCATTTCCCTCACTGGTGGCCCCACCCGTTTTCCCACAGTCCTCCTCTCCTTGGCCTGATAATGACGCTTAAGAAGGTAATGGTGTAAATGAAAGCTGCTCCCTATCTGCATGTCTCTCTACCTCTCTCTCTCTCTCTGGGGAACAAAGAGGCCTTATTATGCCTCCCTGTCAGTGTCACTCTGTGTCTCACCACTGTACAATCACTGTTTTCAGCAGCACTACCAGCATGGGGTGAATGGAGAGAGAAAGAGAGAGAGAGAGTGGGCAAGACAGGTGGAGAGAGAATGGGAATGTCTCTCTCCAGCAGCAGTATTCAACACTAGTTATCTAGGAGTGGTGCTTTTTTTTTTTTTTTTTTTTGGTTTGAAGCGCCCTGTTCGTTTGTTGAAAATGTCTTTGTGTGCAGCTTTCTTTAAAAAAAAACGAACAGGCAGTGTAATTTATTAGAGGTACGCATTCACATGGCACACATTGACAACACACACACACACACGCACTCCTTAAGTCGAGCGATATCTTCTTATTGGGGAATCTTTCAATAAATCAATGTGACTTTAAACACATTTCCCAGGCGACGCGGCTGACCTGATAAGAAGTGAACTAATCTCTTTTGAGGCTGCCGGGAGAGCTTTGAACCAAATCTACTGTGCATCTATCACCAAGGTTATTTGTCAATGGCTGCTAATCCCAGGTAAATTTCCCTGGTTTTATATCAGGGGTTCTCATGTCTGAAGTTTCTTGGCCTTGGGAAAATAAGAGAGCGGGCTTACAGAAAGTAGGGGAACAAAAGAAATGTTATGGATTTCAACAGCAAAACAATGGTTCAGAGGAGGAGAGGGAGCACACACACACACACACACACACACATCAGGATCCGGATCTGTCTTAATTATTCTTTAGACATCAAAATCAGAATTGAGTGCATTTATCTTTATAAATAATTTGTAAAAGCAATGTTCATACAAGATCCAATCGGCAAACATCGTTTATAGTGGTAATTACACTCTTTTTTTTCTCTGTGATAAAAACTCAAATTTGGAAACCTCATGGATAGTTTTACATTTCTTAATTACAAAACAACAAAATCTTCAACTTTTTAAATTTTTTCTTCTTTCACTTCAAACAATTGACTGATTTTTTTTAAAAGATAAATAAAACACATAAATATAAAACAAACATTATTTAATCAATTGGATTTGTATAGTAACAAATCACAAAACACATTTATCTCAAGGGATTTAATTCGTTGAAAGATCATTACATATTAAATAATACTGAGCAATAAAAGTCAAAGTAACAAGTTTTTTTTTTTTTTTTTAGATGATCGAGTTCTCCCTAAAAACTTTCTGAAAACCAAAATGCAAGAAAACAAGAAGTGTGAATCTGGTAAATTTTGTTGGGCAGATGATCAACTCTACACTCTGTAGTTACTAGATTATATCTGTTAAATATTTACCCCAGAATGTGATAACCTCCAAAAACTGAACTCATTTGTTCTAAAAAAAAAAAAAAAAAAAAAAAAAGGTCATGAAAATTGTAGAGACCCCTGAGGATTCTCTGTAGGGGTCAGTGAAGAGGCCATGAAGGGGTTAAATACATGACTGTGCCACATGCTCACAAAGTTTTAATTCTATCTGTTATGTCTGCACCCACTTAAGGTCAGAGCACTAACCCAGGAGGCAGGGTTTTGCTTATATTTGTATAATTTACGAGCTCCCAATTAGCAAAGCGGGCAAACTAATGATTGTGACCGACGTCTGGTTTGTAATGTGAAAAACAGCCTGTTGCGCGCAGCTCTGTTATCATCATTGGAGGCGATAAGTTTTTGTCTTTGCCGTTTTCCCGTGCCGCACTACCTCATGTGGAAAGAAACCTTTCTTTGATTTCCTTCCTCTTTTTTTTGCGTTTTCATTTTCATCTAGTCCCCCCCTCCCTCTTCTTCTTTTTGTTCTTTTTTTTCTTCTTTCCATCCCTTGAAGTCTCACCCCTCCTTCCCCCCCATATGCGTAGAAGATCATGGAAAATCACTTGCCATATCTGTCATCTGTCACGCTCTCTGATGAACAGTTTTGATCTCTCGCCCCTCTGTTTATGGCCGTTGTCAAGCGAAAAAGAGTCGTAGCCGAAAGTGCTTACACCAGCGCGTAAATAGTTTGACGTGTGGCTCTGTAACAAAGTTGTAGGAGTAAATAAGGAACCAAACAACCACACAGAACTGCAATTAAGTTGTACGTCTGCATTATGAAATGTTTGGAGCAGCTTGTTCTTTTACACATTTCCCATTCTTGATATCATAAGTATGTATTTCTTTGTTCCAAAGCCTCGCTGGCTATGAAAGATCAAAGTGTAAGCACAGTGTATTATGGAAAGCACACACGCAGACACGCTGCATGGTGGGATATGTGGAATATAATGTGATTGCTGCTCACTTCTTCCATCGTGAGGTCATCGTGTTAAGGTCCAAGTGAGATGACGGATTTGTTAGAAAAGAAGATTTTCACAGCTGAATGGAGCAGGCTGCAAATGTCAACATTCAAATCTATACCACCTTAACACTCAATCAACACAGCGGCTCCTACAAAACCTCCACAAAGTTCACCTCAAAGTATCAGTAACAAAATCAGTTGAATATTCTTCTTTGACTAATTTTATTGTATCTTTTCTATACATTACCCTAATATTCAGACCGACATTACAGGCATCTTTGGACACTTTAAGATCTCCACTGTGGGATTTTAAAATAAAGTTCTGTGGCTTTGAACAGTGTTTAGCTGTGTGGCATATGTTTGTAAAAGAGCGCACGGCCCCCGCTGCCAAGTCACTGCTTGTGAAAGGTTTTTTTTTTTTTTTTTTTATTGTTTTGCTCTCAGAATACAGAATACAAAACAATTTGCCAACAGAGGGAGAGAGAGAAGCTCGCAGCTTTTCAAGTATTATCTGTGATAACCTGCAAAAAGAGTTGATTTTAATCTCAGTGAGGCCTTTTATTGTTAAATACAGTCATGTGTAGACAAAACAGATTGTATCGAATACAATAATAAGAATGAGAAAAACTCTTAAACAGTGTAAAAGTCTGAATCAGTCAAAACACAATTCCCCTTGGTCTTTTTTTTCATGCGTTTATTTTGTAAATTCATTTTTTAGGTAACAATAAGATGTCACATTCGGAGCCTGTGGAGCCTAAAAAAGGATTAAAAATACATTTTAGAGACAGATTAAAGTATTAAATCCTCATGAAAAATAAAGTTCTGTATTGGCAGCTTCAAAATGAACGTAGCAATGTGAACGCTGGTCGTCAAAAAAAAAAAAAGAAAGAAAGAAAGAAAGAAAAAAGCCCAGATAATATGAACTTAAGTTCACGGTTGTTTGGACAGCTCACAGACACATCAGCGTTACTGTCCAAGACAGACAGCAGGCAGAGGAAAAGGCCTGAGAGGAAATGAATGAAAGGCAAAATGGAGAGAGAGAGAATCGGTGAAGAAGGCAAAGATGAGGAGGAAGAGTAAGTGTGTGTGTGTGTGTGTGTGTGTGGAGGGTGGGGAGTGGGGGGCTGATCTTGGAAAGGTTTCGTATATCATAATTATCCCGTTAAGTAACAGCGGAGCGGCCTCCCCGGGGGAATTCGTCTTAAATGGAAGATTTGCAAGGAGAACGGGTCAGAGAGAGAGAGAGAGGGAGAGGGAGAAAAACGGCTTCCAGTCGGCAGGAAATCCTGTTTACATTTACATAATCATATCAACACTCACTCCTTCTTCTTCGTCTTCGTCTTTTGAGTACTGGGTTCCTCTTTTTTTAAGAAAGAAAAATAAATAAAAAAACAGAATGGGATGAGAACAAATGAGGGAGGGCTTTAGGCTGCTGCTTGTCAACAGTTGTTTTATTTATTTATTTATATATTTTTTTTTAGCTTACTCTTATTTTCTTAAAAGTGCTGCCAGTGTTGGCAAGAATGCCTGTTTCTTTTTTTTTTTTTTTTCTTCCTTTTTCTGAAATCTCTTGCCAACACCTCCAACCTCTCTGAGTCGTTCCACCTCGTAACGTGCGGCACGTCGTCTTTGAGCACGGGGGGGTGTTTATCAGACCACAACCTTTTGGCCTTTTTCCCTTGTTTGTCACGTTGAAAGATAAACAAACAAACAAACAAACAAAAAAAAAGAGCTTAAGCATAAATAAGGTATGGTGTTGCCGGCTGCGTGAATCTTAATTGAGATCTGCTAAGAGCAGGCAGCAGATGTTTATAGCAGCAACTGTTGAATCATCAGAGACCACTGAAAGCCTGTGAAACCATGTTAAAAAGAAACCAGGTGCTGCGGCGGTTTTTTTTTTTTTTTTTTTTCTTTTTTTAATTTCTCACTTTCTCTGCCTTTTTTTTTTCTCACTCTCCCTCGTTACATCATGGAGGAGCGATACAGTGATGTAAATGCGTTGTGTGCAAGCGAGAGAAAATGTAGGAGGAAGAGAAGGAGAGAGATGAGAAATAATGATATATGGGTAATTAGCAACGCTAAAGTGGGGTAAAGTGTCGGCATCTTCATGTATCTGCCAACGAGGAGAAAACAAAAAGAAAAACATGTCTTGAAGTTCACCTTAAACAACTGGAGCCACGCTGACTGCGCTGCATACATTTATACATTTATAACTAGAATTTAGATACAGAAAAATAGCCTAAATCTCTGCTCTTATCCATGTAAGACATAGTTATATTCATAACTAACAAGATATAGGGAAAGAATTGTGTGTTTTGCCATATAAACCCTGAAGTTTTTTGAGCACTTTAAGTAATATATGTATATATATTATATGTATGTATATGTATATGTATATATGTATATATATTTGTGTGACTGGATTTTTCTTTCTTTTGCCTCCAGAAAGGGTCAAAATGTATTAACTTGTTGTTAGGACCCGTGTCTACCATTGTCAACTATTTATTCTAGAAACAAGCCCAACGTGAGCACCACGTTAAGTACTAAACCTACAGTAGCTCCTATTGGCTGCTGTGTCTATACACACACACACACACACACACACACACACACACACACACACACACACACACACACACACACACACACACACACTCACTCACTGATCTAGAGCCAGTACTCACCTCTGACACAACGTAGCTACAGTACAACCCTGTGTGATGCTATTTGCATACGCCTCCATTTACTTCTCTCTTGATCAATGATAAAATACGGTGATAATGAATGATGAAGCACAAGTGCAACATTGGACTCAGATTAAAGCTGTTCCAGGAAACATTGGGAGTAAGCAGTAATTGAGAACTGTTTCAGCTTCCATAAATCTTGACAGTCTTGCCTTGTAGAGCTTTAACATATGGCAAGTGCCTGCAACTAATATACTAAATTGATGCCCATGTTACAGTTGTTCACAGAGCCTGTATGGCCTCCTCCTCCTCTTCCTTCCCGTTGAATCCAACCAAACCAGCCGCTCCTTGGAGCCATCTCCGTTTTCACGTTCTAAACTGTTTTCACTTATGTGTCTGCGTACCGCTCAGAAGCCCGGGAGAAGCCTCGGTGTACAATGGACGAGGGAAAGCAGCGGCGGGTTATAAATGATAACTGCTATAGCTATAACTCTTCTGTTTGTCTGCCTTGTCAGTGTCTCTCTCTGTAGAGACTCGCATTCTTTTCTTCTTCTTTTCTGCCCATTTTACCAGAATTTAGTAGAGATACAAGACTGTGAAGGGACTGACTGCTGAGATTCAAGGAAGAGACTCCAGAGGTGGAGGGTACTGACTCACTAGTATCTAAATTTAATGAGAGGCCTGATATGTTGGCTTCATTATTTGAGGTTGAGATTTATCACTCAACTCATGTTCTCTATTTTCCATCTGTGTCTGTCTTTATGAGTGGGTATATTATAGGCTTTAGCAGGGCAACACACTTACTGTTGCCCTATATATGCATATTGCCCTATATAATATTGCCCTATTTGCTGCTGTGTCTCTAGTTCATTTTCTCCTCCTTCCATGTTCTGTGATCTACATACATCCTCCATACTTTGTCATCAGGCTCCTTTTGTCTGTCCGCTCTCTTCCTCTCTTGCAATCTAATGGATGAGTTTGGCAGGACGCGTTTCAATGGCCCGATCCACCGGCTCATCCTCCTTTTTCCTTTCCCATCTCCCACCTGGCTTCATGCCACACTGAATTAGCAACCAGATATGTCACCACCTCTGCGCTGGTGCGGATAACACACCGCCGCCGCGCTTTTGGGAGGGCCACGGCTTGCAGATTAGCACCTACAATTAATGCAAGTGACTCTGAGGAAGTCTGTGTTGCAATATGTCTGGTGTTGAGTTGTTTGTTGGTGCTGTAAAAAAAAAAAAAAAGTAGTAAGCAACAGCTTACTTTTGCGAGAGACCTTGAAAAGGAAACACTTGTGTGTCTATTAACATTTAGTTTTAAATGTTAATGTACTGCCTTGTCATGACCTGTGAAGGTCATGACAAGGCAATACAACACAGTGTATCAACACTGTTGCACATATTAGCACTCAACTTTTCACTGACTAAGGCAACAAAGGCTCATTGTTTGATTTATCATCAGACATTTCACAGTTTGAAATGAGTTTATACTTTCTATCAATCTCAAACTCATGGAGTTAATCTTCCAAATACATGAAATAAATCAACACGTTTTAAATCGTCTTCTTCTTCTTCATGTAATTCGTTGTAGCTTTTATTAGAAGTTGTAGTTGTAGCTATTAAGATATTAAGTAGTTGATACATTTAACATCAGATAAACACATTGGCAAAGATGCTGTGACATGAGGTTGTTCTACTCAGAGGTCCACAGGAGTAGCCTTTACCCTGTGTCCGTGTCTCCGAGGTCGTGTCAGTGTGTGACCGTCTGTCTCACCTGGTTGACAGCTCAGGAAACTCACAGCGGCAGAGTCCTTGTTTTCTTCGTGTGAACAAGAAGGCGACACCGTGTTACGGAAGTGACAGACATCACACACAAAGTTGCAAACACACACAGCCACACCCCAACCATAGAGAGAGAGAGAGACAGAGATAAGTTCTCCAAAATAAAAGCCTTCATTTGACCTTGATAGAACCAGGGGCACATGGGTAATCTGGCACTTTAATGATTTATTTCTCTCTCTCTCTCTTTTTTTTTTTTTTTTTTAAGTTTCACTCTTTCCGTGCTCTCACTCACTCACTCTCTTTGTGTGTCACAAGCATTTAAGATGTGGCCTTTTTTCCCCCTGCACATTCCAACGCCATTATGTTACATTGTTGCTCAATAAAAGGCCGTATTATGTTCCATCCCCCCCAGTAAAAGGGCAGAAGTGGACCCAGTTTTTATCTGCTGAACGAATCAATCAGGATTATGTCAGCTGAAAAGAATCACAGACAGCAGTCGCCAGGCACTGTGTCTCTGGGTGTCTGACTGTGCGTTAGTGTGTACCCCCCCCACACACACACACACACCCCCTCCTTGTTTCTCTGTGTGTAAAGGATTCAAATTTTTCACAAGGCAGAAAAGCACTTGTTGGTTATATCCGCATGTCCAACTTGGCGACGCAGATGTCATTTGTATATGTGTGTGTGTGTATCTATGTATCTATGTATGTATTTACCCACCCCAATCACGCTTACCCCCACCTAAACCTATCCCACTCTCTCCTCCTCTGTGGGAGAATTGGAAGGGCACTAATTATCATTTCATCAGAAATGATTAGGAGATCAAACAGGGATCGAATGCCATTTCCTTCCATTAATACGGGGGGTTTAGAGTACCTGTCATGACTTGGCTTGTCCTAGGGCCTGTGGAGAGAGGGAAAAATAATAATAATGGGGGAAGAGAAAGAGAGAGAAAGTGAGTGGGGGTAAGGGTGGGGTGGGGGGCTTAAGAGGAAGGGAGCGAGGGAGGGACAGGACGGGACAGGCGTTTGGCTGCAGAAAGAGAGAGGAGCTATTCATTTAAAAGGCCAATGGATTTTGCGAGTGTAAGCTGAACAGCAGAAAGCCATCATCTGAATAGGCAAAGATAATTAGGACTACTATTTTTCTTTCTTCTTTCTTCTTTTTTTTTTTTCTAAAGATGAACTGAAGGAGTCACTGTGGCACATATTTTGCTAGTGAAACTGTATTTTCACCGAAGACTTTCTGTGATATATCTAGTGATGTATTTTCCCTCCCCATAATCGTATAAGACTCAACTTTTTTCAAAAGTTTCAGGCCTGAATGCAAAAGCAGGGCACGACTGTGATAAGTGACGCTGAATCGGCACCTAACAAAGTTAGATGTTTCCATTAGAAGATCAAACAGACTGGAGGTGGATATCTGGGAGATTACCCAGAAGTAGCAACGCAAAGAAAAAAAAGTAGGGGGCAGAACGGAGGGGGTGCACGGATGAGGTTGTGATTGTTTCAGCACGTCAGATGAGAGAAATGTCAAAGACAATATGAGAGATGACCTCTGTGTTCATTGCCCATTAATGACCCTGCAGCTCCCAGCTTCATTTTCCCCTCTCATCAAAAACATTAAAAAAGAAAAAAAAAAAACATTTCCTCCTGTCTCCAATAGTCATTTCCCCCCGCATTGTATTTATGTATTGAAAAAAAAAAAGGTAATAGATCAAGCACATTCCATTATTCTCTTATAAGATCATTAGCAAATATAATTAGATATGAAAGAAAGTAATTTGGAGAGGAGAGGGGAGAAAAGCGCTATCAGGCAGAGAAGACAGATTGTAGCATCAGAGTGTTTGGGCTTAAATTGCTCAGCGGAGGTATTATCAAGCCGGCAATCTTTTAGCCTCAGAAATAGTTTTGGAGACAGAGAGCGAAAGATAGAAAGAGGCCACTAACATTCTCTTCATTGTGTTTTCCCAACTGCAATCAGTCTTTTTTTTTTCCTTTTTCTTTTTTTCCCTTCCCATCCTCTGAATCTTTTCATCCTGTCGCATGCATCACCTTGTACTAGACCCGAGAGTTTGCAGCGAAACACAACAAGAGTTTATAAAAAGAAAACAAGTTGACATAGAGTCATCACAGAGGGAAAAATAAAAACACACACACACACATTATAACAGACGACAGGAAACAGGTAGCCTTTTTAACCTGCTCACTTGCATATATTGATTTTGACTTTTGTGTATTATTTTTTGGAACTTTAAAAAAAAAAAAAAAAAAAAAAAAAACAGAAATCAGAAATAACACACAAATAGTGTTCCTCCTTGAAGTCGCTTTGTAAAGGAACCTTTTTTTTTTTCTTTTTTTCTTTTATTTTCTCACTGCACATCTTGTCGTTCTCTCTCACGCACGCCTCCCCGCCCTCCCCCCCCCACCCACCCACTCTCCACCCGCACACAGGAGTTTTTCGTCACTCTTTGTTGCACCTTAACACCACACTCTGTTTGTCTAATAGGGATCTGAGTCGAAAGCAGACTGAGAGAAACAACAATCCTGCTGCGTCTCGCCACAAATTTGCTTTTTTTTTTTTTTTTCTTCCTTCTTCCCTCACCCCTTCTTCTTCTTTAGTAGTGCTTTGAGGGATCGGGGGGGAGGAGGAGGAGGGTGGAGGAGGGAGGGTGGGAAGGGTGCAGAGGAGGGGTGGCAGGGTGGATGTGGATTTTTCTAGTCTTTTGTGTGAATCACAGGGAATGGTAACTATAAACATCCTGTATTCATTAAAACCATCTAAAAATACAATTTTTTGTTCGGGGGAGGGAGGGGGGAGGTGGTGGCGGCGGCGGCGGTGGTGGTTGTGTGCGCTCACTTCCTTGCCGCTCCTCCTTGGTGTATACAAGCAAGCCGTGTTATGCCTGGTGCCGCTCATATTTACATATTTATAAATACTGGGCTGTACAATGTGACGGGGCTGTGCCAAGAACAACACTTTTCTGCTGGTGTAGGGCCCGGAAGCCTGGGAGAGGGAACAAAGGAGCCACAGCCACCTTCAGTGGCACAGAGGCTGTTCACAGAGCTCCACTTTACACTCTGTTAAAGTCCATATGGGCAGAGATGATCACATGTGATGCACTGATGTTCCATGCAACATAACGTCACTTTTTTTTTTATTAATCAATCCAGTTCGACAGACAGAAACTGCGTCAACCCGTCTCACAAGTTTTTTTCACTTCTCTCTTGAACTCTTTGTCCAAAAATGAAGCAATATCTTCTCGTGACCTGGTATTCATGAGATAAAGATCAGATCTAAATCTGTTAATTAAAAAAAAAACAACCCACCCCCCCACCCCCACCCTCCAAAAAAAAAAAAGAGCAAGAGAGAGAGAAAAATGTGAGTTTTCCTATTTTGTTCATTATTTTTGTGATGCTCAAAAGTATCATTGTGCACTCGGGTTAAGAGTTTTGGGCTCTACTCCTAACCCCCAGGCTGGGAACCACTGCTTGCCATGCAGATAGTTTTGGTTTTATTTATGTCTGCATCTGTGGTGCTTACAGCATTGAAAAAACAAAATATAGTTTCCAGAAAGAATTTTAACACCACTGTGTGTTGAAGTCTTTCCAGAAACTATATTCAGTGAACTGTCGACGGTCTGTTCACTGGAATATCCAGTGAGTTGAAGTAGAGACAGATTTCTCTTCAAAAACCTGTCAGAATAAAACCAAAGTAATAATGCGTGGTTAGAGGCAAGGTGAGAAATGTATGTTGAACTGCTTGAACTGACTCTTAAAGTGACGAGTTTGAGAGAAAAGCTTTGAATTGGAAGTTGAACAAAATGTCACAGGAGGACAGGTCGGATCATTTTAAATTACCTATCAATCTACAAAAAAATCTTTACCAGCTAAACACAAACGATCGCAAAAACAGAGAGAATAAAGTGTGGAGCTGTTTGAAACACAAGGCGTCGGCATTTCTTTCTTTCTTTCTTATGCACTTTGATGTGAGACCGTCTTTATGAATGTGCCACTCCGCCAGTCTCGTCTCAGGAATCACACGGCGTTACACTGCAAAATGCCAGCTTTGGACTTGGTGAGAGCCTGTTGTGTGATGTTTATACAGACTGCTATTAATGTCAGGTGCTACATGTGAGACCACACACTTTCACACAAAACACACACTTGTTCTCACACACACACACACACACACACATACACACACACACACACACACACAAGCTCACACACATGGTTCACCGTATCCCAAGGCGGTCCTCGACACATGCTCAGAGTGCAGTGGTATGCCATTGTTCCATCCTCCTTCCCATTTATCCATTCTGTTAAGCATGACACATGTATTAACAGTGGATGGATCCCGGAGCTGTGTGTCCTCACACCATATGTTTTCCTTTCCTTGGTCGTCTCCTTCCCAATAACCACCCCTATTGCCATATGTTATCTCAAAACACACCACTAGAGGGCAGACTTACTCTTTCACATTGTGTTTTAATAGTAGATATGTGCCGATTGATGATTGCTGCCTCTCTGTTGTTCCTGGACTTCATTGTTTTTTTTTTTTTTTTTTTAATTTAAATATTGCTTTTAACACTATCATGATACCCATCATGTCCCCATCATGTGTGCACACTGCAGCATCAGAGCAGGTTCTTTGAAGGAAACAAATAGATAAGCCTTGAATTTGTGTGATAAATAAATGCCAGGCAGGTTTTCTGTGTCTGTGAGGTGCATCTGCCGCCTGCCCGAATGGGAAATTAAAAACTGTGAGGGGAAGTTACGCTAAATCTATAAAGTTGGCCAGGAAATCTCTCCCCCTTCGCAGCGGCAGTTGTTTGGGGAGAAGGAGCACCGTGCTTAAATAATAACATTCCAGGTGGCTTAGTTAATGAACAGTGAAAATCAAATATGGGGCCTAATCTGGAGCTCGTTACAGGAAGTTTCTTTACAGGGATGTCAAAGGCAGGAAGTGCCCTTGGGGAGACTAGACACTTTTTGAAGCCTCAAAACAAGGAAACTTTATTTTATAGAAACTTCTAGTTCTGTAAAAAAAAAAAAAAAAGAAAGAAAAGAAAATTGTCACAGTAAAGCTTAGACACGAACCAATAATCTTTAATATTAAAATCCTCTTCTAGATTCACTGAGTTTTTTTTTTTTTTTTTTTTTTTGGAAATGAGCATTCATTTTGTAATGATATGTAACACAACCGATGCTGAAACTGAATCTCCATCAGATCGGAAATGACAGTGAATGTATGCAGAAGTGTGCTCGGCGTCTATGCGGAGAACGGCGTCTTATTCACTGTGTTAGCTTGCCATCTTGTGGTGAAAGCTGGTCATGAAATCATATCCGTTCTCCGTGTGATGAGAAAGCAGCAGTCAGTTGATTTTGAAAGAAGAACGAACCCTTGAGTGCACACAGCTGAATATTCACACTGAGTCATGTTAATGTGTTTTGTGTGATATAAACTATTATAAGTCTGGAATAGGAATCATGTTTTATCTCAGATGTCCCAGTTTTTTCAGTCAATGGCTCCACCAATATCATTAGAGTAAGAAAAAAAGCTATTTGTAATTATCCTTTAGTATCAGCGGAGCCATTTGAAGTGAGCAACATGGAGTATTAAAAAACAGACGTACAGTAAAGTAAATGTTGGTTGCACTGTGATGTTGAGGTTGTTAACTCGGCGCGCAGACAGCCAGAGAGTTATTACTCAGCGACAAATCTAAGAGATGTTTTATCATGTTATTAGCTCTTTATTTTCCGTCTGTTACAGTGGCACTTCCTTTCATTTCGATATCCATTTCCATCCTTTTGCAAAAGCGCAGTTCAAATAAACCCGTGTTTTAATTTGGTTTTGTCAGATTCATAACGCCACTTTAAAAGAACATGACATGCAAATGTGTTCCACGGTGTTTTATTGCAAAATAATTTTCTAAGAAGTTGCTGAGGGAATGAAAGTGCAGGAAAAGGAGGGGCGGGGGTTGGGGTGGCTGTGGAAGGGGACAAGTTGTATTATTTAGTGGCCTCTGCAATGGGACCTAATTACAGTTATGCATTTCTTATTGTGCCACCGAGTCTTAAAACTTTTTTATTAGAATTACTCACTTCACTTCTCACCCACTGTCACACTTCCTGTCACACTTATTGAGCCAACCAACTTGCTTGTAACAAGTATGAAACTACTCCAGTTGTCATAACCGTAATGTGTTAGCGTCTCGTATCATTTTAGAAATGATTATCTCACTGAGCGAGCTATTGCCATCTCACAGCGTAAAGCTACCGTGTACAGAAGATGCAAAAAAAAAAAAATTAAATGAAATTGGAGAAGAAATAAACAACAGATTTGCACAGCGGATGTAGCAATCTAATGAAAGGTCTGCTGACCTTGCTTACATGAAATGCACCTTCTTACCTCGCTAATATTACTTACACTGATTGTTGTAGCAGGTGACAGCATGGACGCAATAACAGGAACATGCTTGAATGCAATGCAGACCGATAAGAAGCTTATGTTTTTAATTTCAGAGGATTGAATTCAACTCAGACATTGTTGCATTTGAATGTATTTCCTGTTGTTTCGCCCACTCGTTATGTTTAGATACTACCCATATATTATTGATGTATTTGTATTTACAGCACAACAGATGACAGCAACAATACTACCTTGAATCAATCAAGGGACAATTTACTTGAATTAACATTAACCAATATTTTGCTGATACTTTTTCTTTCATTTGTTCAGGATTGAAGATATTTCAAGAGCCACATAAATGCAGTGAATGATGTGTAAAAACAGTGAGCCGCATTTCAGTTTCAGAGCGTTTTATACTAAGGAAATGGTCTCAAACACAAACTGACTATGACATTTACGAATTATTCACTACTTCCTTTCACTTTCATTGTATTGGGGTGGACACACGAATTCAGAACCTGGACACTTTCCTATAATTTGAGTGAAATGACCCTTTAACCTTTAAAACCTTTATTGTTTGACACTATTGGCCCCTTATTCAAAGGTGACACTCACAAATTCAAATATATTAATCCACCCATTAGGCCCTGCTGAACATGATCATAATACAATGCTGTGTGTGGGTGTGTGCATGCGTGTGTGTCTGTGTGTTTTGTTTGTGTATATCTGTGTGTATGTGTGTGTATTTGTGCAGGGTGGGGTCGGTTTGTTGGGTCCGTGGTGCTAATCTACCTCTTGTTCTCTCATTGGCCGTAGTGCATCTGTGGGTGGGAGAGGAGGACCAGCCCATGACCCATGACCCCGCGCTGACCCACGACCCCAACCATCTTAACAACGACCTTAACCACCCTAACAACCATAACCTAGGCGACCCTGAGGGGCTGGATGCCCAAGCTGTAAACAAAGACTAATGGCCCAGACCGGAGCAAGGCAGGATGATGATGATGAGGATGATGGTGGTGATGATGATGATGATGATGAAGGCGATGATGATGAGGAGGAGGAGGAGGAGAAGGAGGATGAAGGATAAATGAAGGAATACACTATAACAAAGACTTTATTTAAGATGAAAAAACACATACTACCATCAGAGTCAAGATAAGGCGAGAACTATATGAAGGACAGTTTGGGGACGGAGTTACAAGATGATGGACCTAATGGCTTTTGCAAGCGTTTCTTGGACACTAAACAAAGTGACGGCAAATTTCCTGTTTTGTCTCCTGTGGTCTGAATGCCCCTTGTCTTTGTTGTCTTATCTCTTATATAATGTCTTTTCTTGTTTGTTTTTTATTTCCTTTAGTTTTTTTTTTTTTTGTTTGTTTGTTTTTTTCTTTTGATCAAACTACCTGTCTGATTAGCAAATTACTTGTAACTGGCCCCAGAATTTCTGATACATTCCTTGAGCTAGAAAGGTTTGTCCTTTTTTCTGTTTGTTTTTGTTTTAGTTAGGACTGAAGTGTTGTGCTTAATCAAATGCTTTCAAAGACTTTTCTCTCCTGTTAAATGATGAAGAAGACAAGTTATTTCATGTTTCAAGTCCACGGACCACCATTATATTGTACTGGAATGTATTCTACTGTAGAATAGAAACTCAACTTTACCGGACTGTTGACAGAGACCAAGCACATTTCCTGTCAGACCAGCCACTTTTGGCTCCTCTCCTATCAGCTGTCATAGAGTCAGTATTTATGTCCCATGATCATACATCATCACTGATTATGGTTAATGAAGGACAGGGCACCATTTGACAATCTACAACATGAGTTTGTTTCCAGATATGATGTGATATCACTGGTAGAAAAAAAAAGAAAGAAAGAAATGAAAAAAAAAAAAAACATAGCTGACTTTTGATGATGATGGTGGTGCTAAATGATAATTGTGAAGAGGATGGAATATTCAGTCTAAATGTTACTTACAATACTAAATCCCCTCTCCATAACCAGGCCAATGCCGGCCTTTCACCCCGCCTTATGGCTTCCTTTGTCTATTTTTCTTGTTCTGTATCATTCATTCATCACGTCACCCATAGATGATAATGTACATAGAGAGATATACAGTAGTTAAAAAAAAAAAAAAAAAATGAAAACAAAAGTTTTAAAAACATTTGAAAAACAAAGACTCGACAGTAGCGTGCACAGCCGCCACGTTCTGGAAAACAAAAAAGGATTGGCGTTGTTCTTCTAGAGTTTGACAGAGAAGAATAAAAAAAAAAAAAAAAACACAACAACAAACGAGGGAACTCTTTCTTTCTTTATCGCCCTCCACCCCCTTTCACTTCATCTCTCATGTCAACCTCAAGGACTCTAGTGTTGCAGATGTTTGTAAAATACTGCCACCGATCATTGTTGCACAGTGTTAATGACTACTGAAAAATGGTTTGATGTATTTACTTTAAGATGAAAAAAAAAAAAAAAAAAAAAAATAAAACACCAAAAAAAAAACAATAAAAAAAAAAAAAACTGGGAAAAAGACATATTGTGTATAGCCTTAGATACAAGTCATCTGTTATTGCTTCTACAAAAGCTATGTCGCTGTGCTAGACTTTAGGATGTAGGGTTGATTTTATTTTTAATTTTATATGTACTGTACATTAATGCCTTCTCCATTTACTGATCAAAAACTAAAAAAAAAAAAAAAAAAAGAGGAAAAAGATGACAATCGTCTCCTGTGCTGCAAAACATATTTGCCCCCATATATACAGAACCCATTATGAATAGAGGGACTTTATCCTTTCTTATTTCTTTCATTTGTTTTGGTTCTCAGAAGTATTTGGCACTGTGATAGTATTATAAATCCAACCTATACAGTATAAAACTAGCTAACTAACTAAACTGAAGGTGTGTGTTTGTGTGTCCCTTGGCTTTGTGAAATGTTTCTACGTCCTTTTTTGTGAACCCAGAGAAAAATTCTAAGTCGGTATATACAGTCCAAATATAATAATTCCTATTTTTTATGTTTGATCAGCCTCTATACTGTATGTGGCTTTGACAAATTGTTACCCAGATTTTTTTTTTTTTTTGTTTGTATGCAAATCCCCTTTTGACCTGCAGCATAGGCCCATTACTGCTTCTCCTAGCAGCAGCATGATTCAGTGCTCCAACTCCAACTCAAAGAGATTTCGCTGCAGTACAGCCTGTTTGAATTTCTTTCTGTATTTTTTTTCTTTTGTTTTTTTTTTTTTGTTTGTTTTGTTTTGTTTTGTTTTTTTTGTAACTTAATTCATGTAGATTACAATTAACCATTCTTTCATTTTCAATATACCAGGAAAAGAGGGGATTTAAAACTAAAATAATAACAGTGAGACATATGAAAGTGAGAAGTAATTGTTGTAGGGAAATGTAACAGGGTGTTTGAAGGGAGGAATTCTGGAAATGGGGTCTGAGTGAACCAATCAGACTCATATCGCTGGAGGCACTGACCAATGGCTTTGACCTCTGACCCTATCTCTGTTTTCCAGGGGTGTAAAGATGAGAGATTAACGGCGAGAGTCTTGCTTGGACTCTCTCCTCCTCTGAACCAGCTATAATGAGCATTCCACTTCACATATTATGTACAAAACCTGTCTTGTGAGCTGAACACTCTTTATGTTTTGCTGTATCCTCATGGCAGATGCTTCGTTTTGTAACTACTGAACTGTACTTATAATAAAAATAAAATGTATTCAAAGAAAAAAAAAAAAAAAAAAAAAAAAAAAAAACAAAGGATTGTCAGAGAGCAACAGCCTGTTTCATGTTTTTAATTTCTTCATTTCTGACAGAGCGAGAACACAAGGAAGGTGAGCCGCCATCACCGCCGCCTCCTCCTCCTCCGCGATGGAGCGGTGTCACTGTATGATGAGAAGTGGGTAAACTGTTTGGAGAGTAGTCCATCAACTTCCAAATACGAGTTATTATCGCTCAGTCAGTTTGATGGCGAAGCTTCACGGACTGTGATCATGATGGTGAATACGCACAACTAAATTACTGTCTGCACCACTTTGTCTCCCAAAGGTGCTCGAGAAGTAACTGTCGTAAAGCAATGTGATGATGAGAAGCACATGGGCCGATACAGCAATATGTAAATGGAAGATTTAGAGATTTAAATCACATCACTTCACTTGCAGAATACATACGTGTAGCTGAGTATCAGAGAACTGTGTCTCGCTCCTTTCAACTTTTGTGTGGTCCATTTAATCTGTCTATTGTAAAAAAGACAGCTAGAGGTAACATAGCAACAGACTTCGGCAGCAAAGTAAAAATTATAAAATCAGACTTTGCCAAATTCTTGCTAATTGACCCTACAAGTGCACTAAAGACTAAAGCACTAAAGTGTGATAAACAATCCTGTGTCTCAATTCAAGAGAACATTTTACCAATATACTCAATATTAATTTTTTTTTTTTCTGAATTGTTAAAATCAATAAATTAAGGGCTTATCTTTGTTGTATGAAGTATAGTTAGTCAGTATCACTACATGAAAGTTGAAAGTTCTGATTTGAAACCTTTATTTAATTCTCGGAAAAATACATTGAGGGCAGCCCTCTTTTTCAATGCAGCTGAGATACAATCGATTGAATAAAGGCATAGCCGATCAGGGCTAAACATAGTCTAACACACAAACACAGGGCCATACAAATATAAAGTTAAGATAAATAATATCAAATAGATAAAATAAATAAGATAATTAATATGCAATTTTCCCGGAAAAAGTAAAACCAGTAATCACTAAAAGATTAAAGAAAACAGACTGGGGTAGGGAGTTTTGTAATTAATGTCTTGAATTGCTTGTACGAGAGACTCAAGTTTAAGGGTGCGTTGGATTAAATTCCAAGACATGGGGGCATCAAAGCAGTAGGCTAGCTTACCTAATTCGGTACGAACTTTAGGAACTGTAAGTTGAAGATAACTGGTAGAACAGATATGATAGAGACCTGATTGCCAATTTAACAGAGAAAAAGTGTATGATGGGAGTTTGACAATGATAGCTTTATAAATGAACACAACCCAGTGTCTAAGGCGCATGTCAGTTGGAGATGGCCAACCAATTTTATCACACAGAATGCAGTGGTGGGTGTTATAGCTAGCACCAGTTGCAAATCTAATTGCGGAATGATATACTGAGTCAAGGATTTTAAGTGAGGAGAAGGTGGCATTCCTATAGATTATGTCACCATAATCTAGCGCAGGCATGAAAACAGCCTCAATAATCCTTTTTCTGCAAGACATAGGGAGGGAAGTTTTGTTTCTGTAAAGAAGCCCAATCTTTTGCCTCAACTGCTTTTCATACTACTCGGTATGAAAAGAGAAATTGAGTTTCACATCTAGCCAGATGCCCAGATATTTATATACTGATACCTGTTTAATGCTACAACCAGTTAAGGTGCTTAGATGTAAGCTGCTTGAGTCTATGTTGTTTGCTCTAGTAAAATAACATAAATTTTGTTTTACTGGCATTTAAAACCAGTTTAAGATTGAAAAGGGTTTCTTATAAAGCACTGAAAGCTAATTGCACATTATTACTTGTGAGTTTAATAGAGTCAGCAATACAGTATAAAATGGTATCATCCGCGTAGAGATGGACATGGCAGTTATTGAGAGAGAGGCTATATGGTCCTAGTATAGAGCCCTGTGGAACACCCTTTGTCAATGGCAGGAAGTGAGACTTAACACTTCCTGATTTTACACACTGGGACCTGTCATTAAGATAGCTCTGAAAGCAGTCATTGGCATTAGAATCAAAACCAATGTCTATCAGTTTTTGTCAAATGTGTCAAATGCTTTTGACAGATCTACAAAAAGTACAGCACAATGTCGCTTTCTGTCTAGAGCCGATACTATATCATTTATGACCAGGGTCGCAGCAGTGATTGTGCTGTGTTGTGCTCTAAAATCAGATTGGTGCGAGTCTTGTACAGAGTATCTTGAAAGAAATGTCCTCCATTGGTTTTCAGTCGGTGATTCTAAGATTTTTGATAAGCTGGGTATTTTAGAAATTGGACAATAATTATTTAAGTCATTCTGATCCCCACTTTTATACAGAGGTGTTACATGGGCCATTTTCCAAACTAGGGGGGTGTGCCAGAAGAGATTGAGAGGTTAAAAATATGAGTTAATGTGCTGTGATAAGGGGAGCAGATAATTTTAAAAGAAAATGGTCTAAATTGTCCTCACCAGTGGGGCTCCTAGGGTTCATAGTATTGAGTGCCCCGAGGACTTCAATATCAGTAAAGGGTATTAAGGAAAAAGAGGCAGCAGGGCGTGAGGTGCGTGCCAGGGCAATACTAGAAGGAGGGGCATTTTCATGACAGATATTGAAGTGATAAGACCCGCTTAAGTTATCCTCAAAAATGTGGCCAGCAACAGAGACGTGCTTGTTAAAGACCAAGCAAATCTCTATAGGGTCTTGAAGCCTACATGTGTCAGATATTACAGATGTGGGAATAGAAGAAGTTGAGTTACCACTGATATTAAGTATATTTCTTTCAAAATGTATTTGCTGTTGAGTAAGATATTTAGAAATATACATTATTTAGAGAAAATTGGGTATTAGAGATCAGTCTGATATGTCTACAGCATTACTGTGGGAATACATGAAATCCTTTTAATTTAGTTTGTGTCCAACAGGGTTATGAGAGCAGCCTGTTGTTGTTTCCGTCACTCTTTGAAATTAGTTTCAAAAATCTGATTTTAGCCAAAAGTTTCCCTTCATAAACGCCTCTTTGACATACTTACGTTTAAAGAAAACAAACTCATGATTCAAATTAACCTTTGAAGAAAGTCCAGACAGTCACTGTGCAGTTTTTTTTAATGAAATGATGAAAAGTATTCATCACATAATGATCAAGGTTTAGAATAACAATATGATTTGATCTTGTTAACTTCATTGTTGAAGACGTTAACAAGTGTAAAGACCAGATGTTTGGGGTTATTTTAAAATATGTTTTGTAATTACAGCTGGTTAAATGAAAGGTAAAGAGCAGCATCCACATGTGTCAATGGGTTAAAGGTCAAGAACTTCAAATCTTTATTATATTCTAGAACAAATGTGTGTGTGTGTGTGTGTGTGTGTATCTTTGTGTGGACATGCTCATGTACATAAATGTTGCAGTTTCCCTGTGGTAAGAGTAAAAATGAAACAAACCTCCCACACATGAAAACTTAACTCAGCACAGTTTTCTCCTCTCACAGCCCAGCTGCCTCAGCTTTTCAAAGGAGGAAATATTTTACAGTTTCATTGCCCCCCTCTGTCATCCGAAATCTGATCCGCGCTGCATTGATGGAATCCGTATTTCTGTTGCGCTTAACATCAGGACCCCAAAGGCTGCTGAGCCTCTGGGAGGCTGCCCAGGTCAATGCCTGACTAATTTTTAAACGGATCAGCTGCACTGCACCAGATGTGCGAAGGGAGGGGGGCCTCATGCCACGAGTCTCCCAAGTCTGTTCCCAATAAAACTCACATCCGGAGAAAGTAACTGTTTGACTGGTTTATATCCGCACACACACACACACACACACACACACACCAACAACCAAAAGAAGGATGTTTCTGATGGTTGGATATGAGACTGAGCAGGAACAATCAGGATATTCCTTGCTTTCTCAGTGTGTATGTATGTGTGTGTGTATATACTGTACAGTCAGTACATGTGTGCTTGTGTGTAGGGAGGAGGAGTGTGGGGGTGCAGGCATGTATGAGTGTGTGTGTGTGTGTGTGTGTGTGTGTGTGTGTACATTTCAGTAGGTGTGTTTCTCCATGTAACAGTGCACATGTGTCTGATTAAAGAACACATTAGGTCATCTTTCATTGCATCCGGCCTTTTGTGTGTGTGTGTGTGTGTGTGTGTTTGTGTGTCTTGCGTGCAAGCTGCTGTTTGTTACTCAGCTGAGCAATCTGAACATTTGAAGCGACCCCTTTCACAGAGTGATGAACACCACTCTTTGCCCTTCATTTAACTCCCTCTCTTGTCATTTGCTCTGTCTTTCTCTCCATCTCCGTCTCTCTCTCTCTTTCTCTCTCTGTCTCTCTTCAGTATCCATTTCCTCTCATTTTCCTCCACGGCGTGTTGTGAAGCCGTGTGTGTGTAAGCACATGTTTGTGCATGCATGCTGGTGTGTTTTATAATTGTCTGCCGTGCGTGTGCACAGAGCCTACGTGTGGATTGATGTGTTTAAGATGACGCTCTGCAGCGATTGCACTTTCTTTGCGTTCGGTTGGTTGTCGGGCAGATGGTGACCTGCAGATGAACCCATCTTTCTGCTCATTTGTTCAGCTGCCTCTAATTTTCCCTCCTCCTTTACATCAGAGTGGCTGGGCTGTAGTTTGACTGCAGCTCTCTGCTCGGACCACTAGAGGGCACAGCAGACCAGGTTTTGGTTCAGAGCTGCCGCACGTTCCCAGTGAGGACGTTGCATGTTGCATTGCGGAGATAAAACACTGAGTGTGTTCGGAGGAATTTTGGAGTGTTGCAGCACCGACTGTATTGTTTAAATGTAAATACTTTTAGAAAAAAGAAATCAGAAATAAGCAGTTTTTCACATTATGTCTTCATCAGAATCTAGAATATACAGGAAAAATAACTGCTCATAAACTTCATTACAAAAAGCATAAAAACACAGCTAATAATAGACTAATAATTATAATAATAATACAACTAATAATTGATATTCTTTTTGATGCAAAATTTTATTATGGAGTCAGACATTTTTAAAATCTGCCAGCGTCTTTGTCTCCATCCACTAACAGGGGGTCAGAGAAAGACTCCTGCAGCAGGGACTCGCTTTTAGCAAAAAAGGATGTTATGTGTCAGACTTTTCTGCACGTCGTCGTATGTTTCCTGCTGCACTCTTCACACATACAGTGCGTCCCCATTCTCCGACTGATACACACAGTATTTATGTTGCTCTCCACATTTTTCTTGAACCAAATACAGAGTCAAATTCTCCAGTTTACGCCACACATAGATTATATTTCTGTCTAACATTAGTTTAGAGGTGAGTGTCTGCCACATGCTGTGTTTTGTTTGGGGTTTCATTGGAGCGGTGAGGTTTTTCTTTTCACCCATATATTCTTTTCTATAGTTCAGACCTGTGTGCTCTGCTCAGAGAGTTTAAGTTTTTGTTTTACTAAGTTCTTTGATTTGGCTCCACCTCTGTGTACTTTTCCACTTCTCCACTCGTGTTAATGTAAATCATTTTGTCATTACTGTAAATATTATAAATACACCAGAATATGAGAAACCCCAGGGTGTAATCTATGCAAAAAGACCGGTGTGAAATAAAAGAAGTGCGTTAGTTTACAAAAGTCATGAGGCTTTATTATTTCTGTAACCGAACAACCGAGTTACAGTCAGAAATGTGACTCAAATACATTGTGTAAATGAAGGGATTTATTACTGATACATATAATACTGAAGTATGCAACACAAGTGCTGACACAATTTGTCAATCAGCACAAAATTAACCACCATCTATTTCCCTAAGTAATAAATCCCTTTCAAACTAAAAATCCATCATCTTAAATGCAACAATTTCCTCTAACTCTACAACTGTCAGAGGCACAAATCAGCCATTAAAATAAATAAATAAATAAATTAAAAGTTTTTAGCTGTTATCTAACATTTAATAACCAAATGATGATAAGTAAAAGAATTGAAACAAGTATCCAACGGCATGATCAATAAAGAAAATGAGGTGAGTTGCTGTCCTGATTTAAAGCAGATCGTATATGAACAAATGCTAATGTGACAGCTTGTCCCCTTATTCTTGTGCATCCTTCTGTTTCCTGCTAAGCATCTGTGCTTATGTTTGTGGGTGTGTTCGTGTCTGTGTGTGTGCCCGGTAAAGTGTGTATGTGTGTGTTTTGGTGAGCGTATGCGGGCTAGCGTCCTATGGCCTCCCTCGTTCTCTCTCCTCAGCTCTTATGAATCGATGATCATGTGGTGTAAGGGAGATAGATGGCCCCCAGCTCCATCTTGTCTCCTCTAATTGTAAAATATTAGTTACATTAGACTCTGGCCCATGATTAATGGAACTTATTTGGAAGGTGGACTCTCACTCACACGCGCACGCTTTCTTTCTTCCTCCCTCTCTCCCTCTTCTGTTGGTTACCACTGGTCTCCAAAGTCTCTTCCTGAAAGAATTGAGTGATTTCACTTAAAGCAGAGAAATACCCCACACCCCTCTACACACACACACACACACACTGTTAGAGAAAGTGAAAACAGAAAAGACAGGAAAGAGAGAAGCAGAGGAGGATGAGAAGAAATAAGGAAGGGAGATAAAAAAGAAAATAAAAAAAAAAAGGAATGGAGAGCTTATGAAAGGGGATAAATAACAGCTCTACAGGGAGAGGTCTTAAAAAGTTGTGGTGGTTGGATCTAAAGGGATTTCAACTCCTTGCTTGATAATTCTGAGTTAGATTATTCTGCATGCAGGATCACATTTGGAAAAAATGCAAAACACGATCAAGTCGTGATCGTGTTACGTGGCTGATCTCTGTGAACAAAAAAAAAAAAGTAAAAAAAAGTATTCTGGTCTATTACCGTAACGTTACCTGCCTGCACAGAAGTTCAGAGAGTGGAAACTGTGAAGTGGTGTGGGGGAAGTCACAGTGTTTGTCACACGTGTGTGTGTGTGTGTGTATGAACACACAGATGTAATCAATCGTTTATCAGACATGGAAATTGCACAAAATGCACAAGGCTTGTGTCTGTCGTCCTATTTGCACAAATTGCAAGTCCTTGAGCTGCACCTGGACAAGGCAGCGTGACACACACACACACACACACATACACACTCACACACACTCATACATACAGAAAAGCCTGTGTGTTGATAACATTTGCTGTTCTTCAGCTGCAGCCTGTCTCACTTAACAACCGCTACCAGCGAACGCAACTGATACACGATCAGCATGAGCGGTGAAGTTCCCGGCTGCTCCCTGCACATCTGTCTGCCTGTTAGGCTCTCACTTCTCTTATTTGAGGTGCATCGTGCTGTATTATAAAGTCAAGATGTAATTACAGGATCCCCCCTGAGACTTCACTATTTAGTGGTTTCAAAATACCCTGCAATGTCATCGCTGAGGAGAATGTGTGGAAACATGAATATTTTTTCCAGTGAAGATTAGTACATTTTTTTCACAAATTTTTAAGGGACCACACAACTTGTGGTTTTTATCATTTTGTCGATGTTTTACTTCATTTGATCGACTTGGGTTCTTTCATGCCAAGAGTTGTCACCACTCACCAATAAACTTGTGTCATTTTGCGCAAGAATTTGTGCCACAACTAAATCTAATTGAAACTGAAATTCTTTTGGCTCACCCAGCCTGTTGACAACATTAAGAAATAGCTACTTTTCAAAAAGACAGAGATTAGATTAAAGATAATAATAGATATAATTAGAGAAACAATGCTTCCCTTTTGTGTGTGACTGGCTTTGGTTTTTATTTGCTTGATTGTTGGAACATATTCCAGACATTTTTTTTTCCACTTTGTTCCCAGAGTAGAAAACATAGAAAACAAAGTATGCAGTTGTGCAGAGCATTTTGCTTTTTTAGAAGTGTCTCCTTTTTCCTCGTGCTGGCTTTTTCAAATAAACAAATGAACAAATTTATTTATTTTGTTAAGCAGTTTATTATTTTATGTTAGGATCATGCACACACACACACACACACACACACACACACACACACACACACACACACACACACACACACACACACACACACATACATACATACATATATATATATACATATGCACAGCAGTTTAGGAAGAAGATTTAATGATTTGAATTTTTATGATCAAAACTTCATCACTTCATTATTTTTCTTTTCGTTTTTTTTTTAAGTAAGTTATTTTTCTGCATGCGTGCTCCTCAATTTAAATGTTACAAAACATCATTTTATTTTCCTTTGTACATGTTCAAATCATACACAATTGGTTATTTATTATTAATTCATGTATAATATGAGCTATGGTGCAATATGTTTTTCTCTTTCATTTGCGACTGCAGCGCTGACACTCGGTCTCTGATCAGCTCTACTGAGCTTCAGTTTGGCTTCAGTGTTTTGTTCAATGGCAACTCAACAGTAGCTGAGTGTGTTAAAGGTGAAGGAGTTTAAAGTATTTGGTTTCATCGGCCAGTTTTTTTTTTTTTTTTTTTTTTCCTTGGTTCATTAACCTTTTAAAATGCACCACCCCAGCCGTGGGACACTTTGGCCTTGGTGGCACTATACTTCCTGCATCACCATTTCAAAGCAACAGCTGTTGACTCAGAACTTTTCAATCAGACTTGTGGCAATGATTCCAATGTGGTTTAACCACAGGCTTTGCATTTCCTTTATAATGCCACATTTAAAAAAGAGGAAAAAAAGCTTAAATTTCTACCATGTTCGTGTCTCGGTAACTTTGATCCACTGTCTCTTTGAGTTAGACTCTTCTGTGTAAATGATTTGTTTTTTATTATAGGTACATTATTTTCCCACTTTCACTGTGCAAAACTGATGACAGGTTACACTGACCTTGGAGGCTTTTGAATCTTTTTGATTCTGTTAATTCAATTTTCTACAAATATAGTTTTTAGTTACATTCTAAATTAGCAACAGCCCCCCCTCCATGTGCTTCATTCTGTGAGTGTCAGTCTGTGTGTTGGGCTTTCCGTCTGTGTTTTCTAACTGTTTCCCAAACTTTTAGCTGTTATCGCTGCATGTGGAGGTCAGAGGAAGTTCATGATGATTAATGCAGCAGAGCAGCCGATGCTCTTTTGTGTCAGAATGTGAGTGAGAGGCAGGTGGCCAGCATATCTATCAACCCCCACTGCCCTCCATTTTTTTTCTTTTTTTTCTTTCTCTTTATTGCTGAGAAACACTGATGACAGCCCCCCCCCACCCCTCTCCCACACACACACACACACACACACACAAACAAACATGCATATGCAGTTGGGCATCCTTTATCTGTGTACAGTGACAGGTCAGCAGCATATTGTGCATCCCTCAGTTCAGCAGGGACTCAACTCAAGGGAGAGTTGAATGTCTTGTCTCCACACACACACACACACACACACACGGGCGCACACACACACAAAGATGGAGACAGGGAAAATTATATAAATGACTGGCTGTGAGTGAGCAAACGGATGAGAAAGTAGACGAGTGAAGGAAATCCTGACTTAAAGAGTGTGTGAAGCACAGTCAGTCGCTTAAAACAAGCAAATAAGTGAGTATAAGAAAAATATGGGTAAGCACACAAGTGAGTAGGAAATATGAGTCTAACATGATATAAATGAGTGGGTGAGCAAGTTGGTGAGTAAACAAACAGATGAGTGAGAGGAGGAGTGAAGGACACTGTGACTGAAATCATGATTGAGTAAAGAGAAAGATGTCTGCAGTTTAGTGAGTGGACGAGTGAGTGAGTGAGCACATGGGAAACAATGTAAGTGATAGATGAGTGTGTGTGCAGCTGTTTTAAATCTTACAACAACATCTTAACATTCTTTTTGATAGTAATACCTACTTGTCATAGGGGAAATGATGCCTAGTTCATTCCCACTCTTTACGCCAAATACCTATTCTTACAATTTGTAACCGTGGTAAGTGGATAGTCATTTATGCTCGTGTCACACTGTGGTCCAGTCTAGATGTCCTCACTCATAAACTCACATATGTTGAGATACAGGTCTGTCCTACTGTCAAATCACATCATATCATGTCACCACGTTCTGTAGGTTGCCACTTCTGCAAAGAAAATTACCCATGGTTCATTGGTCAGTGGCATCAAATGTGACATGGTCGTCATTAGAGCAGAGCAGAGCAGCAATGTAACATTAAACAAACAAGCACAAATTGTTTTCAAAAATGAGCTCTGTTTTCTCTGTAAGAACCTGACATACTGATATCAGGCTGTCACTCTGTCCGGTTCCTTGACTGTGAAGAAAGTAAACTATGTGAAATGAAAACTCCTTCATCAATATCATCATACTCACTCACTTATCAGCTGATGTCAGATGATGTGAAGTCTGACAGTTTAGGGCTGCAGGTAGAAGCTACAGGCTGGAAGCAGCTAGTTCAGTGGCGTAGTAGCCGTCAGATGTGCTGCTGTTTCTAGTCATAGTCAACACTTTACAGGCCCTGTCTGTGTTGCTCCAGGTCTGGGCTCACTGGTTGGATCATATATAGGCTTCTGCACATACATGATTAACCCTCACTGAGCCAAGCACCACCACACCAAGTCCAGGGACGTATTTCTTTCTCAACACACCACTGAACCATCTCCTAACATCTGCTGCTGTGGCTCCAGATGTTTTCAGTCAGTGATGTTAGCTGAAACATCACGTGACTGGATCAGAGACTGAGTGAATGAGTGATGAGTCAGTCATTGGGTGAATGGTACGTGAACAAGAGGAGCAACGAGTAAGGGAGCGAGGGAGTGAATGAGAGAAAATAGGAGTGAGAAAGCGAGAACTGGTGAGTGTGAGTTATGATGTGACTCAGTGAGAAAACAAATGAGTGTATGAATGTGTGGGGAGCAAACTTTGATTAGAGCACCAGCATAAAAGAGAACAACAGAAGACTCCAGAAAAAAAGTGAAAAATAGAACGAGAGATGAAGACAGAAAAGAAGGAGCTGCTATTTTGGGTTCTTATTAACAGGTCCTACTGGTACAGCAATTAATAATCTAGTTCAGTATTTAACATGGGACCTGGTCCCTGGTGGGGACGTTTTAGCTGGCTTTGATGCTGAAAGAGCTCCTTCCCCTCCGCCCTTCTCCCCCCACAGTTCCTCTTCTCTCCTTAAGTGCCTCCCCTGGTGTTATTTGTGTGTTGGTTTTCTTTAGTTAAGCTTAGAAACAGACCAAATTGTTATTCCCCAAACTTCAGGCCAATTTTCCATCAACGCGCCAGCTCGTTGAGGGAAATGCTCTTAATTCATCAGAGGAAGTGAAGAGAAGCACAAATTCCCTTCAGACTGTTTGAAGTAATGTAAATGTATTTATTTTTGGAGGGTTGGGACTGTTAAAAAATAAAATAAAATGCAATCAAATATAAAACATATATACATGTGTGTTTGAATTAGGCCTGGGACACCTATTTTGTCTGAATCCAACCTGAACAGTAACCAAGAATGATCTGAACCCAACCTGTGATTTAGTTAATGTATAAACTGACACAGTGATGCTGTTACAATGTCACACATGGTTACCATGGTTGCAGCTTGTCCATTTACTCTGAATATTCATATGGGCATGGGCTTGTAAATAACCCATCCTGTCCCAGTGAACTCACAATGGAACAACTAGCAAATGTTTTCACGCCCAGTACTGACCCAGAGTCACTTATTTTGAAAAGCCCATGGTTACCACCCAGGTCTGAGGAGTCAGAGAAATTATTAGTTGTCATGAGAATTCCTAATCTTGACCTGCTTTACAAATCCTAATGAGCCACTTAAGGATTAACAAGTTAATGAAGTTGTGAGTGTTTTTGTGCATTTTCACACTTCTCTCACTATTCATTTTGAAATTCATAGAATAAAAGGTTATATTTTTCTATTGCAGGAGTTGCATTTACTTCTTTTAATGCAGTTTGTAATTCATAAATATGTAGTTTGTTTCAGGATATATATATATATATATATATATATATATATATATATATATATATATATATATATATATATATATATACACATATATATTCATATGTGTGTCATTACATCCAAAATAATTATGTAAAAAAAAAAGTATTTTTAGCACAATTAAAATACCCCATTGTATTTATATTAAATCCTGGAGCATTAACATTTACATAGCCTTTATATAGAATTTGTTTTTTTATAGTGGTATAGATGACAAAACATTTCCTGATTAAGCACCACCCACCTCAGGCATAAATCAAAAATCATCTATTTTTTCTGAGACAAACAAACATACACATAACAACATACTAAACAACACATGCAACCACTCTACCTACAGGCAGGAGATTCGCCAAATGGGTTAGTGCATTTAATTGCTCACTCCTCGTGAGTGTTTGTATATCTCTGCCTTCAATCTCTTTAACTGTCTATATATATATATATATAAACATATATATCTCCAGGCAATAACACACACACGAATGTTTTAATGTGTTCATGTGCGAATCCACACACACATTGACACAATGCCACACACATACTCATATAGTAGGTGCAGGAAGACCACGAACAGCGTGTTGGCATCTGACCAAAAGTGTCCGTCCTTAAATGCCATTTGATGCCAGAGCTGCCATCTGTTGCGGTCCTAAGATAGCTCTTCTCACAAGACACAGGCGAGACAACACTTTTCCCAGATCTGTGGTGTATTTTTCACATATGGCCTCAAACCATTCAGTATACAAGATGTTTGGGGTAAGTTACTTGGATGCAGTAACCACTTCGCTCCCGTCACTTCTTGCTGTCACTTCAAATCAAATAAAAAACCAGAAGAAGGAAAGATAAAAGGTATTATGAGTGAAGCTGGAGAACAAATGGTGGTCCCAGGCTGAAGTGCTTATATACTAGAATGCAGTGGTAAGCTAACACCACTACCACTACATTATTATGGTGAGAAAGAACAAGATGACACAAGGGGAAGAAAACGAACGAGACCTAAAGGGAATGTAGATGAGAGATCAAGACGTCCATCACCAGATTACCTCCAGTTGAGTGTTTTTTTTGTTAGTCTCTCTGTGTGTGTGTGTGTGTGTGTGTGTGTGTGTGTGTGTGTGTGTTTGTGTTTGTGTTTGTGTTTGTGTTTGTGAGTGTGTGCATGCTTGGAGATAAGATAATTACTGTGGGCTGGGGGGGGGCGAGTGAGGAGTGGGGTGAGGTGGGAAGTGCATGTGTGACAGGTGAAACATGGGCATGTTTGTGGCAATGGTGTGATACATTTTCCCTCCACACACACACACACATGCTGAATCTTCTCCTCAGTGCCCTCCTCCCCCACATCCTTGCCCCCCCTTCCCTCTGATCTCTATGCAGAGGGCCTTAGGGGGTTAATTAACAGGCTTAGATAATACCAGACTAATGAAAACAAGACCACTGTTTCTCCTCTCTCTTCCTGTTTGTCTCTTTCTCTTTTTCTGGCTGTCTTTACTCTTCTGTCTATGTATCTCTTTCCCTTCTTTCTTAACAGCTTTTTGCATGGCAACCCAGCCTGTGTCTAACATAATATAGACAAAAAAGGACAAATGACTTAAATAAAGAATTGTGGAAATTGCAATACACCAAGTGTGCAACATTGGAAAATTGTGCTCAAGACACAGATGTTATGGTTAAAAGTCAGTTAAAAACTCCAATTACTGCCATGCTACTTTTGTCCCCAACAACCAGTCCAGTTAATTAGTGTAACTGGTTGTTAGTGCTTCGATTCATGGTCAAAAACATGCTCTGTGAGGTCACAGTAATGTTGACCTTTGACTTCTGACCACCAAAATCTAATCAGTTCAGAGTTCAGAATACTAAATTTGTAGTGATTCCCTCAATGTGGCCTTGAGATATCATGTTCAACAGAATGGTCAACCCAAAAAGACAATAACTGGCCAAATCTGTGAGATAAGTATGGTTATTGGTATGAACAGATAAGGATAAGGTCCATTATTAAGGTCAAACCTACCTCACAAGCTGACAGGATGCACTACTTCCTGTGTTGGTACTGCTCATTAGGTGTAGAACTATTTTCCAAGGGTAATAGGTTAATGTTCGGTGTCTGAGTTCAACTTCAATATTTTACATCACAGATCACATGGCACAGGCCCACCTGTGTACTATTGTAGACAATTCTCTGAGTGATTTTACTGTTTGAACAATGTCAATAAAATACAAACCTCAAAAGGTTAATCAAAGATGGTGTAGGATTTCCTCCTTGCTCACAGACTGGAATAGTGAGCTAAGTGTAACCAGATTGAAGGTAAAATAAATAAAACTACAGTTTCAATCAACAAACAATATTCTTCTTGTTGCAAATTTTGTGAAACCCTCAACTGACTGAAATATCAAGGTTGCACAGAGTGGTTTGCCAGGAATGGGAGGCAAAATAAGATCATTCTGCATCAGGGCCATGAAAAGTCTGGGAGGATAGACTATCAGTAAGAAGAAACAAACAGTTCCTGTCAAAAAATACAAACTGATGCAGTACACAACATACCACCTTGCAGGTGGAAAGGTCTATACGAGCAGACGACAATTAATTCTGGAGTGTAATTTATTGTCTTTTTTCTGTGCTATAGTAAGCTGATGAGGGGGCAGCAAAGTAAGATTGTAATAGTTTTAGTGACAATTCTATTACAAACAACCTTCAGACTTCAATTTTACTGCACAAATTAAGACATAATTATAGAAAAAAGAATTCTGATCAGCATGAGAATTAACTCAGAACAGCAATCAGCTGTCATCCTTTGATTGATGTCTGCTGAGGAAAATCCATTTAGACATCTTGAAATGCCCTCTGCAGTCATTAGAGGAAAAAAGAAAGCAGAAGGAGAGCAGAGTGATCAGAACTGACTGCAGGAAAATGCCTTCAAACATAAGGATTCTACAAATTCTGAATAAACAAGCACAGTTCAGTCAAATCTGTTATATTCAAATGTTTCTTCATTTACGGACCAGAGACAATAACACAAAGAGTATAAACCCAAGAGGCTTAAGTGTCAAAATCATTGACCAAGAGCCAATTGACACCCAAAGTACAATAACAGATGTGATTTACATCCCAAATCACAAGACAAGATGATCCTTAAACAGGCAATGGTATTACATGGTGTTACTTCCCACCATGTACTGTACAATTTTGTGTCATCATGTAACTAATAAAATCACAATTAGTCAAAAATGATGACACTTCACACAAAGCTCTGTTTGCTGAAGGAAAAAGGTGAGATGGTGTTGAAAGCATCAGGTCATTAGAGCTAAGATTCTCTTCACAGTCTCATCAGATTGTATGCAAGTCCATTGTCATTTGATTGTAACCTCCCAACTGTACTTTGTAGAGAGGAATCATGTCTAAGTGCTATATATATCCAACGTATTATGGCTATAAGAAGGAAAACAGAAGTGGTGGAATATGTGGAAGAAGTGGATTGTGAAGTGCTGCAGGAAAGAAGGAAGAAAGATGAAACTGACTAAGAGCACTCTGGCAGAAAGTACTTACAACTAACTAACTTTCAATTTCTGTCACTGAGATGTACAGTCACATACATATTTGTCCAAATACTCAGTATAGAGTGGCAGTAAAGCATTACTTATTTCATTTGTTTTAATATTGTATCTTAACCCTTAAAACCCAGCGCAGCATAGACATCACAGTAAAGTTGGATTTGCACAAAGGTGATGTTGACTATACACTGCATCAGAAAGTGAATAGGGCCGTGTCATAGATATCATATCCAATTGTTTATATATATATATATATATATATATATATATATATATATGTGTGTGTGTGTGTGTGTAGAAATGACATTTTTATAGTACTATTTTTTTCTGTTTTCATGAATCGTTTGTTTTCATTAAAAAATAGAAAGAGAAAATAAAGAATAGGGAAAAAAGATTTAAAAAAAAGAAATGGAAAAGGCAAATCAATGTGTTACACGTTTACAACATTTACAATATATCACCTAATTTTAACTGAGAAAAAGCAATTCAACAGCAACATTTCAAAAACAAAAATGTTATTAGATAGATAATCTATTTCTATTAAGAATTTCTATTAAGAAAAAACTTAATAGAAAACAAAGATAAGTTAAATTGATGAGTTGGTTGAATATTTGATGGCAGTGACATCACAATTGATACAATTTGAGAATAGAAAAAAAAGTCTTGCTTTGTGAAAACTAGCAGTGAAACAGTGAATCACTACAAGAAAAATTATTTTGTTACTCAATAGAACATGGTGTACATAGTGTAACAAAGATCGTATGAACAAAACAAGGAGAGACGGGAGAGAGAGGTAGAAAAAAGGTTAATTATACAGAATAGTGGTTATTATGGTGCTGCCGGTCACAGTCAGCATATAAGCTGCTTTGAGTACCGGCACAGACCAGAGGACGTGGATTAATGATGGCAAGCTTGGTCCTTCACAGTAGCTGGACATGTGGATTGTTAAATGCCTATGTGTGTGTGTGTGTGTGTGTGTGTGTCTGTCTGTGTGTGTGTGAATGAGACAGAGAGGGAAAGACTCTCTTGAATTTTTAATCCATAACAAAGTGGCCTGTTATGGCCTGTGTGTCTCTGCAGAAGTCAATTTCAATCTCAACACTAACTCAAGTTTATACATCCTATCCAAACTTTCTTCAAGTCGTACAATTCAAGTCACAGTCTCTCTCTTTTTCTTAACATCTACCCCGAGACTGGAAAAAAAATAAAAGAGCTTAAATTTGTATTTATTTAGTCCATGGAACCAAATTAAATAGGCAGAGAAAGAGAAAAAACAAACAAACAAAAAAAAAAAGTTACGTTGTTTGAGGGCATAACTTACTTTCCCTAAGTGTAAAATGGGATGAGATATTCTGCCTCTTGGACTTAACGTAATGTAAGAGAGTGTGAAATTAAACTGCACATGAATAAAAGGGACCCTTCATTGTGTGCCGCCGACGAGCTTATCTGGAAATTCAGACAACTGGAACATCCAAAGCCTCCAAACTTGTAGCAATCTCCTTTGTCTGGCTCCGCAGCAAACAATGTAATATCAGAAAGCCAGAGAGGCTCCAAAGCTTGTGTCAGATTGCCAAACATAAAGTAGCTGCTTCCTCGGATCCCGCGTTGCCTCGTTGCGTCCTCGCAATTGTGCCTGTGTGTTTGTGTGTCCGTCTCTTACACAGTATAAGTAGACTACTTGCTCGCTCCAGCTAACCCCATGTGTACGCCAGTGAGTGCTTCAAATAGAATGTTTCCTCTTTAATTCCTGGCCTTTTACCTATTTATATTCCTTGCACCTATCCCCATGCTTCTTTTAAACCCCCTATGTTAATTTGATTTAGAGCATCTCAAATTGAATAAGAGATAAAGAAAAAAAAGAGTAACTGCAAATGTACTGTTATTAATAACCTAAAGTACTAGACGGGGCTCAAACACTCTCCCTTCATTTCTGCCCTCCTGCTTCCTCCCTCCCTCTCACCCCCTCCATTTTACCCTCTCTGTCTGCCTGTGAGTGAGTGAACTAAGTGAAGTGGGTTATGATGGCGGTGTAATCGGCATCCCTCAAACAAACGGCTGGTGCTATTAAGGGCCATTGTGTTTGCTGCAGTGATGATCAGATTCAATCTAGGGAGAACATTTTGTGCTGGAGCTGTGGCAAGGTGGGGAGATAGAGAAAAAATACCACAGCTCTGCTCTGCTATTGTGTTCAGGGGAGACTGGGATGTATGCATACTCTTCATAAGATGCCTATTGACTCTGAAAAAGTTTTAGTTCAGATGAATTTGCGGGAGCCGTCTGACTGCACAAAGTGAGGCGAGTTATTAAATGTTAGGGTAATGTTTTGAGGATGTATTTGTATTGATGAGGATCCGTAGCAGGGGGGGGTGACAATCACATTTCCTCTACCATGCTCTCACCGTCTCTGCAACTCAGTCTAATCTTTCAAGTTGTTAACACACTTTCATGAGGGCCAGTGGAATCCTGAAGGCCTGAGGAATTGACTTACAGCCAGAAGGGTGGAGCTGGGTTTTGAGTTGTGTTACACTTAGGTTTGAATTCATCAACCTGCTGCTGGATTTTCACATGGAATTTGCAAGTGCTCACATTGTCTGGGTGTATAAGTTCTGATCCTGTCACTTCCTATGAGGAAGACAGCAGGTATTGAGTGAGTGATGAGATCATTTTTGGGCTTTTGATAATTTAGTAACAGCAACATGGACACCTTTTAGGTGAACTGTGCACCAGACATGGATCACACTGAAACACAGCAAGTAATATGCAGTAATATCAGCAAGGACTCATATCTTTTGTATTTTATTCTTTCTACTGACGCCAGCAGACGTCATTGAAATGTTTGCAGCAGCTCTGATTTTTGTAGAAATTCAATAGAACACAGGGTTTTACTGTCACATGATGGTCTGTGTTGTTCAGGATAATAGTCCCAACCCTTTGAAACTAAAAAGCACCCTGTGGAGTGTTTGACCTTCACAGTTACACCACTGACATTCCTTTTTTACAAGGATCTAACATCTAACTGTTACTATAACTGATCCTAATCTTAAAATAAATTGTCAGTATTGGTTTGATACCAGTGCTCTTAACTTCAGGCAGCCATTGACCCTGGTAGTCACTGTAAGTACTGTTGTCTGTTTGGATCAGTGCTTCTTAAATCTTCACAGACCATTTACCAAGAAGTCCACTCTACAACTTTCTATTCTGAGAGAGAACTCTGTGTGTTTTTTCAATCACAGGGTTAAAATTCAGATGATTTATTTTACATTTTTACTGCCATGAGAATTAAATGGTTAACAAAAATATTCTTTCTATATTTCTGTCTTTCAGGCCAGAGACCGTTCAAGTGCAGTTACTGCCCTTACAGTGCCTCCCAAAAGGGCAACCTGAAGACACACGTGCTGTGTGTGCACCGTATGCCCTTCGACAACACCCTTTATCCCGACCGACGCTTCAAAAGGTCCCGCCCCGAGTCCGACGTCCCAGATAAGATCCCCGACGACGCTGTTGGCAGCATTGCATCTAATCAACAGATGACAGAAGCAGATGGAAACCATGGGTGTAACTTTTTGCCATTTGCCACAGAGGCCTCGTCTTGTCAGCAGGAGTGACACCCATCAGAGACTGGGTTGAGCGATCACATCCAGGGTGGGAGGTCTTTGTTAGACTATGCGTTATCTGAAAGGCCATAGATTTGTGTCAGACAAAAACTCCCGATGCACATGTTGGTTGCTATAAAACTATTTCCAGACAGAACTGTGTTGAAATCATTGACCAAATGATGACATCAAAATGAGACATGAAAGATTCTTTCTGCATTATAAACACAGTAAACTCTATACTCTATGTGGGTTATTAGACGTCTGTGACTTTACTAAGAAATCATTATAATTTATGTATTTGTGATTAGGTGATTCAGTTTTTTTTTTTGTTTATTGTTTTTTGTTTTTTTTAACAGCAGCTCAATGGCAAAGAGTAGGAAGAGAAGAGAGAGTTTTAAAAAGCTGATAATGAAATTGTAGTTTTCAGGCAAACCATGGAGGAAGGAGGCTGTGAAGCAAGAGGGAAGCCAGATGAAGTAATCTAAAATCATTAGAGAGATTTTTCTCCAAAAATAATGCTTTTATCAGAAAAATGATCCATGTAAACGATTTAGCAGAACAGTTACTGTATGGAAGATGGAGGGGTGGGAGGGAGGAGGAGGCATCTTGAATGCACACCACCACTGCCACCCTAGAACATAACACCAGTGGCTGCCATTTACCCAGTGCGAGTGATGAGCACAGTATGTGTATGTGTGTGTGTGTTGCGGGGTCAGCAGTGGCAATAGTGCTGTATGTGTGTGTGTGTGTTTGGGATAGAGGGGAGGGGGGAGATGGGGCATTGGTGCCAGCCTGACTGGGGCTGTCATCGCAGAGGAAATCAATTCAACAACAACACACACACACAGACACACACACACAGACGTGCACTCCGACTCCTACAGTGGTAACCCAACTCTAAACAGTACACCAGGGGGTCAAGTTGAGTCCAACCAGCTGGCCGGAGCCCCTTGAGTCACCTCTTTCTCCTCCTCCTCTCCATCCTTCCCTATCACTCTTGCTCTTTTCCTTATACAAGCCCTGGTTAGAACCGGCCATGGAAAATACAACACAAATCAATCAGCAGTGTATTTCAAGCATCCATTAGCCAACTTTAAGGCTCGTTGTGCTCCAGTTTCTTCAATCCAACGTCTGGACGTCACCTCACAGGCTCCACATGAGAGAAAGGACGGAGAGTTTCAACTGATTGTGTTTTAGCTCCAGGCCACTTTATGATGACAGATGAGAGTTTTGTACTTTGGCATGGACCTGGACCTGTGTTGTGGGGGACTTTTCTAGTTGTGCTTTTTAGAAGGAGAGATCAGATACAGTATAACCAGCTGTGTTCTGTACATATAGATATGTTTGTGTCGCATCCACCTAAGTGACATTCTGGCATCATGTCAGTAAAAAAAAAAAAAAAAAAAGATCAGGATTAATCTCCTGCTCCAATAAGCTCTTGTAAAGTTGCCACACAAGGTCAGACATGAAGAAAATTTAGATAATCATTCACTTTACCTTGCTTTATGTCTCTCTTTATACTACCTATTCTATATTACAAAAGTTGTTTGTTTATTTTGAAAGGAGGCATTTTTTTCTGTGTATAGTAGTGTTTTATTTTTTATTCATATGGGTTTTATTCCTGTGGGGGGAAAGTAACATAAAACATTGAAAACAGAATGTTTTGATCTTGCAAAATCAAGCCAGATTGTTTGGAGGGCAGAAAAAACTTTGATTATACTTTGTTGTGCCGGCAGCTGCCGGTTACTACCAGGCAAGAAGAATAAGAAAGTATGGGGCTTTGTGTTGTGTTGGTGTTGTTGGTAGGAGGTTGGGGGGCTGGGGGCTGTTAATGTTTTTCTGATAAAGAGAAATGATCCGGACTTTAAGAAAGTCAATATCTTTTCGTGCAAACACACATGCAGCGGTGGGGAGGGCTAAACTCTTAAAACCCCAGGGCCTTACTGCCACAGCTCAACAACAATGACAACAGGCTGAGAAATACAATCCTCCTGCATGTGTGGAGCGGGAATCAGAGAAAAAGAAGGACAGCGGAAGTGTAGAGGGACAAAGACAAAGAAAGAAAGGAAAAAGTACGTGTGCAGGTCTGATAGAGAAAGTTAAATATTCTGCTGAACTGCTGTAATATCTGTTTTAATTGTCTCATGACAATTTCAACTTTTTTGCCCCAACAGAAAACTACATGATATTTCCTATACTACTATTTTTTGGTAGCTAACAGGACAGTAGTCTCACTGCCGTATACAGTGACTGAGTTTGTAGGGTATCTTTCCACTGAACTTCCCTATGAGATTCATATAATTTAACGTAGTATAAGCTATAGATTTTAGTGCATTACTGTATTCTTTGGTGGCTGTAGCTTGCTTTTCTGAATGTGTGTGTGTGTGTGTGTGTGCGTGCTGAACATTTACATAATGCAAGAGGGATGAATAAAAGTTTTCAAAAAAGTACACATTCCATTTTTGTTTGGTACCAAAACCAAGCCTTTATCCAGATTATACTAAAGAATGAGAATCGGTACATTTTCATCATCTTGTTGAGATGAGGCAATATTATTTAAACACTGGAGAACAGCATTTGTTGTCATTCCTATGTGACTTGTACTCTTTGTCCATCCCTGAGAATGATATGCCATCCCACCCCCCACCCCCCCCTGCTGTAATCCCCAAAATAATCCATTCCATTGTCCCCATACTGTTTGATCCCTATAAAGCTTCCTATTGAAGTAGCACATTCAGTTTGCTCAATTATAATCACTGGTGCTAGAAAAAAAGAAGAAAAAAAATACAGAGAAAAGTAACCATGGCCATTTATTTCAGCCTGCAATGGATTCTGTAGTATGCAATCCTTGTCCAAATACTGTCCACATTCCTGAATGAAGATTTCTATAGTCTGTGAAAGGAAAAGTGAGGAGAGGTGTTTTGTTGCAAACAACAAGCTTATATTAACAGTAGACAGCTTTGTATTTAAAAGAAAAAAAATATCTTTGGTCATTATTTATTACTGAATATCTGTTTGACAGACAGGAGAGAAAAATCTTACACTGAAGTGGTGTATCAAACATACAACTGTTTATTTTTTCTGCGTTCTAGACCCTCTGATGTAATTTAAAGCAGTAAGATCTTGGTGTTTTTTTTTTTTTCTGCAATAAAACCTCTACCTCTGGGAAACACTGTCTCTGCATCTGTATCACTTCACACCATCCAGGTCAACCACCTCACTGAGGAGGATGAGAAATATTGACTGTGAATTGATGCAACATATTCACTTCTCACATCTATCAAGTCAAAGGGATACATCTTTCATTTATTTCTTAAAATGTATCCACATTTTGCCAAAAACTGGGAAATCAGGATAAGATTTGCAAATGAAGAGAAGAAGTAAATAATCAACCTAATCAAAATAGAAAACAAGTCCCTAAAGGCCATACTGAGGCACAATGGTAATTTAAGTTCAATAGTTTATATTATAGGTGTGAACGTGAAGATATTTGGTAAACAGCATAAAATACAACTAAGGCTGTTAATGTGCTGTAATTATGTTAAAGTGATTTATTTTGCAGGTATTTGGTCACAAACCAATAACATAAACTTTGACCTCATGATGGTTTGAAGAAATAAGTCAGGATTACCAAAGTTATTGTAATTCAGCCAATCTCCATAAAATTCCAAGCCCTCCATCCACAAAAAAAAAAAAAAAAAAAAACAAGGCATGCATATTGGGTGATTCAAATGACATTCAAAATCCATGCTTGGCAACCCAGTAGTGACTGATGTGCCTCCATTAATTTGGTGTCAACTCACAAGAACTGATACAATACACAGAGAACTATTGAAAGAGTGTGCACAAGGTTTAAAATGCTAAATTCATGTCCAGTACTGAGTTTCAATTTATAATGAATACCTTAGACACATCTCAAAACTAATGAATGCTCATAAATGTCTGTCAAGTGTAAGGTCTGAGGAGCAATGTAAATGCAAAGCGAGGGAAACAGGGAAAAAGTCTGCAATGAAAGGACAAAAACGGGGGGAAAACCAGCAGCTGGATTTGAAATGTTGTCCCCTGGATGAGCACTTTTTACTGTTAATAGAGAAATAGAGTGTGTGGCATATTTAATGGGTATTGTTTTTATTGTACAGCACTGAATAATTAACTGGGAAGCGGCATGTCACATAGATTTATCTTTTAATTAAAATATCGTGGTTCACGCATATTTGAGTGGTAGTCCAAATAAATGCAATATCCAAATTTATGTTTTGTTTATCTTCCTGTTAATTATCCGGAGATTGTTCACTATACAGCCCTACATATTCCCTCTCTCTGCATCTGTCTCTCTGCCTCTCCCTCCCTCTTTCTCGGAGTAATAACCAGTCAGCTTTTATTAATTTATGGATAATTGTGGCTACATGAATAAGGTAAATGGCATGAAACCAGCTCATTCTTATAAAGTGAGATGAATGTTTCGGGCTGGCTGATGCCTCCACCTGACAGCAATAAAGGCAGGAACATTTTTTGTCCTTGTCTTCAGAATCAGACTAATTTCCAATATCTGTTTCACCCTTAGAGCTGAGGCAAAGGGAAACAACCAGAGAGTTCTACAACCCATGCTACATGCAGTGAAACTGTGATGAAAGACAATAACAATAAACTTTAACATTTATTAACATGTCTCAAGATGTTTCATGGCAATTTAAAAATGATATTCTTATGATGGTACTGGGTGTGTGGGAATCCTTATGGAGCAATCAAGACCTGGACCAAATCTTGCACAAGAGGTCGATGTTAAGATTTTTCAATTAGAAAGTGAAGCCAGCTGGTTATGGTAGAGAAAGGGGACCATGTATCACCAAAGACTTTAAGATTCATATCAGTCCTTCAAACAGTTGTTGGACAAACCAGTTGAGAATTATTATCTGAATTTGCCCTTTCCCTCAGCTCTGTGAATCTTCCAAGCCTATATTTTTATTTTTTCATGACAGGCTCTTAGTGTCGTACTCTTAGACATACTCTTAGTGTCACTATTCTGATCATTTCTAGGCAACAGTCTAAGCAAGGTAATCCAGATGTCCTTTTCGGCAATAACATGTTCCTGCTCCCCCAAGGGATCCTGAGGTGTCCCCTGGTTAAACCATATATATAAAAAATCTCTCTAGCATGTTCACCGTCTCTCCCAGAATCCCCTAACAGTTAGATGGAACCACCTGGTTCCATTCAGTTAAAAGGAGCAGTTGGACGAGCAACTCCGAGAAAGACCTATTTTTGCCACTTGTATTTGTGATACCATGTGTTTGGTCACTGCTCATGATCGACACCCCACAGCTCACTCCTGACACCGTGCTCACCTATCTATCAATCTCCCACTTTAACTATAAATAACCCCAAAGATTTTTAAACTCCCTCACTTGGGGCAGCAAATCATACCCAACTTGAAGGGGGGTATGCCACCCTTTCTGGCATAGAATTATTTCCTCTTAGAGATGATGACTTTCTTCCAAATCACCTCACGAATGGTTGCAAACTGTTGCTATGGATGTGGGACGTTGCAGTCTGACTGAGAACCTCATTATGTGCAAACAGAGAGGTAAATCTGAGGCCTCCAAACTCATGACTCATGACACCCCCTGCTGTGTCTTGAAATTCTGTCCATGAAAGTCTGAAACAGTAGTGGTGATAAGGGGCAAACCTGCCACAGAGATGTCTCCAGTAGACCCTCTATTGGATGCTTAAACAAGCAACTTGGGAAAGTGGCAAAGCATCCAAACCATAACAGACTACTAAAGGAAAGTCACTACCACACAGGAAAGCAAATCAGAGAAGCTGGACAACTTCTTTGATCAGACATTAACCAAACTCCAGTCACCCTCATACTGTCTGGAGCCCAACACACAGGGCCTCAAATGCAAAACAGTCATGTTAAATTGGAACAAAGGCATGTATTCTTGGCCTGTGCAGACCAGCTTGCAATTTTTTCAGCAATTATGTTGCGCTTGCACAATAACAATGAAGTTCTTGAATCTTAAAGGGTGTATTTAAATCAACATGGTTACCTGAAACCTGGTAATCTGTAATCTGGGGACATGTTATAAACTTACTTTAAATCTGTGTATAGACAATAGGACAGTCATCACTTTTCACCTCTACCTCAGTCTGCAACCACGAACAACCATTTCTTATAACCATGTAACTGTAGTTTTTTTGCATGTGTGTGTGTGCCTTGCCAACTGTGCCATAACAGAAGAACAGGCAGCTAGATATTCAGTAGTAAAATATTATAGTTGCAGTGTTAGTTTCAGTTTTAGTCAGGCTTTGAACATGAAAAAGAAGCTTTATGAATGCTGGCAGCAGATGAAACCAAAATATGTTTTGATCAGTCTGGATCCAGCATGTCTGGTGTGGACCACGCCAAGACTATCATAGCGACAACATAGTGCTTAAAGGATAGTTCTGGGATTTTTAGACCAACTGAGCAAGATCGGTATACCCGGAAACTGCTTAACAGCTGCTGCGATGTAATCCTATGGCACTATTGTCTTCATCACAAAATGTTCATTCAAAGTTCTTGGTTTTGCCACTGGCAGGTTCATATTGCTAATATGAATGTTTGACAACATTATATTGCTGCAGAGACAGACTTTTTGGTCTGAAAACAGCTGTTATTGAAGATTCCAATAAAACATGCTTTACCACTGGACTGATCTCATAGTTTGCAAGTGAAGTGATTTTTCACAAATGTGAAAAATCACTATGACTTGGCTAATTATGTTCCCATGACTCAAATCTAATACAATGGCAAAGGAGAATTTTAAAGCAGAAGAAGCAGAAATACTCCTCCAGTAAAGAGCAGCTGCAAATCAACTGTGAAGAATGGCAGAAAATCGTTACACAGATGTCTGCAGGACTGGCATCATCAACACCCAGGAGGACCAACTCTGTTGTGAGGGCATTAGAAATCATTGACAATGTCAATTAAACCTAATGTAATTATTAAATACTATTTATAATTTCCATAAATAAAATGATTTAATTTACAGTGTGACAGTGCTAACCACTACACCAACTGTCTTGTTTATTTGAAATTTAAGACAGTTATGATGGACATAACATAACAAAAACTCACAGGATTGTAAAATAACTCAAAAGACTCCTAGATCTCCCTGATAATTTATAGTGATATCCCCAGGAAGATTTACTGTACAAACAACTGAGTAGTATAGATAGACAGACAGACTGATTGATTGATTGACTGATTGATGGACAGAAGGGACATCATCTGGATATCTTCTAGACAGTCTCTTTCCATATGAAAGTGAAAATGAAAATTAATGCTATTACGTCATTGAGCACATAGCACACCATGCACACAACAAAATTACCCTCTGCATTTAACCCATCACCTAAGTGAGCAGAGGGCAGCCTGGAGCGTGTGTGGGGATGGTACCTTGCTGAAGGGTACCTCAGTGGGACCCGGTAGCTGGTAATTTCAAACCGGGGACCTTCGTTTCCTTAGCCACCAGGCCACCACTGCCCCAAACCATCAAAAGGCTGAGTGGTCCTGAGAATGGAATAATCTCTATGGGGATGGTGCTCATCTAATACAGCTTGTGTGTTTATGTGGCAGTGAGTCTGTATGTCTGTCTGTCTGTGTGTGTGTGTGTGTGTGTGTGTAGTCTCACTATCAGCATTACCAGCTATGTTACCCTGCTGATGTCTCCGTTACTGTTGTCTGAGATGGGAAATGGACAATGAGATGGCCCTGTTTGATGTCACTCTAGTGTCACCCACACAGATTAATCAACTATTGTTTAATTGACATGAATTATTTAATTGATTAGGGTGCCTTCATGTAGATTAATATTGGATTATGAATAAAGTCCCTATCTGGTTTAACTAGATGTGTAAATCTACTGCTTTTGATTGTCAAAGTAACATCATATTTCAAATGATGAAACAATGAAACACCATTAAAGCTCCTTGTACAGAATGCAGCAAAGCAAAAATACAGCTGAGCTTACTCCATGTTTCACTGTGGGGATGATAGTGTTCTTTTCTTTGGAAACTTCATTTGTTTTCTTCTGTGAACAAAACAGCTGACGTGACTAAACCAAAAAGATGTAATTATCTAATTATGTTTCATCTATACCAAGGACATTTGTGCAAAAGAATTGTGGCTTGTCAAGATACATTTTAGGAAAACTTCAAAAGTGAGTAAGAAACACTGTTGTACGTTGAGCTTGGAGTTCAGCTCAAATCTGTCTTTAAGTTGCCTTTGGTTCCTTTCTGATCAGTTGTACTATCCCTCAGTTCAGTATTGGTTCCAGTTCTTTCTTGTAGCCTCTTACCTCTTAATAATGTTTGAAACAGTGATCACAGGAATATGAAGCTACTAGGAGATGACCACCATACTTGACAATATTTTTTTTTTTTTTGTTTTCTTATCACACAGCTCTCATCTTGTCTTTCTCTTATTCCCTAAATGTCAAAATCTTTACTGCACTGAAATAGTATAACAATATTTGTACATCTCAATCACAGCTGAGTAGGTGTTTTCAGCTGCTACTTTTAAAACTGAAGATTGTACTGCTGCTTTTATACCTGACGGAGGTCATTTAGACCTAAATGTTTTAATCAAATGAATATTTTGGCAGCAAGCAAGACAGGGTGTGGGAATACTTATTGTTTCTAATTGTTTCTGTTGTTGCATCTTCCTCCGTCACACCTGTCACTCACCTTGTGAGTGGAGATATTTGGATATTCTCTGGCAGTTGTTGGCAACAGATGGGAAATAAGTCATTATTTTATGTAGTTTAACTTATAATTTAAGTACAATAGTGTACCATACTATTTAATTTACTTTGATTTAGCAGCAAGCATAGGACACATATAGGACACATCAGTGGGTAAAATGACTGGCTCTCACACCAAACTTGGTCTGGCAAAGATCCCATAGACAGGAAGTTCTCAGAGGTGGGATCAATGGGCGTCTATCAAATGCCTCTATGTACTACTGGACAGAGCTACAACCAATCTGATCACTGATTCCAATGATGCAAAGTATCATATGCATAGTGACGGAAACGGAAAACCTCACCGATGGTAGTTCGCTACCTGGAGCTAAGAAAACTTGCTGTTAAAATCTCTTCAAACAGCAGCTACAACTAAATCGATTGATTTACGCTGAATATTGGCTGCCATGTTGGCTGTAAACAAATGTATCTGAGGTTAATTAGTGTGTTGCCGCGTTAAACCCGCACCTGTGTAAAAGCTAATTTTTCACTCATTCCCAAGTTTTCAAGATCTGGAAGACCAGAAAATAGGCAGGCTGGCCAGGCTGACTTGAACGTAAAATTCAGTGTAGGCAGTAGGCAGCATGGGTGGGCCCAGGCTAGGTAAAATCCTTTTTATCATTAAAAAGGACAAGGAAAGGTCCCAATACAAATGTCAAGATAAAAACAATATCACACACCATCACTACTACATACAAGTCATTTTAACATAAAAAAAACAGAGTCACATATGCACAGGTATTTATTCATGTTGTCAACACAAGCATGAGTAATTATTCTCAAAACTGTTTTTCCCTCCTCAGTGTTATGTTGCTTACTCTTTGACATATTTAGCCTGGAGCTGTGGATGTGGTTATGTGTCTCCATCAGAGTGTGTTAGGCAGCAGATCGCTCATATTCAAAGACAAAACAGCTCTTGCCATTACCTCATGCCCTGCAGGTCCCTCTGACATAATGCTTTGAATGGCTTCTTTTGTCATTTCCTGTCCAACGATTGGGGGTCAGTTGAGGTCAATGTCAGGTAACCTGAGTGTGTGAGAACAAGAGAGAGCCTGTTTTTATTGCCAGTGCTCAAATATTTGTTGTACACTAAGAGATCAGTTTGTTATTTTAATTTGAAGTCAAGTTTATTAAATTTAGATATCAGTTTTATAGTTTATTCAAATAGACGTTGATTGTTTTAGTAGAACATCTAAATCAACTTGATATGCAAATCTTATCAAAAGTACTGACTCAAAATCATCATTGCTAACGATGTTTGATGATCTTTCATTTATACAAGCATAAAAGATTCAGATGTCTCTGGATTAATAACAGTCTCACCTACAGACCCAAGAAGCTCAAACCAGGTGACATCACTTCTTCTACCAGTATTTTCAGCATCTGCACTGACCTGTGCAGATACTGTGATCACACACAGAAAAAAAAGGCCAAATGAGTTGATCACTGACTTTTAGAAAAGTAGGAATGCATAAAAATGGACTGCCTATTAATGGGAAAAGGGCTTAACATGTTGCTAGTTTGGTATCCATATATCTAATGATCTGACCTGAAATGTGAACACTGATGAAAGCCCCGAAACACCATCCTTGCAATCAGCCTGCAAATATTAAGATGTATTAAATTGCATGTTAAAGTTCTATTACTGTACAAGTGAGAGTTTTCTGATTATACCGTTGCACTGTGTGGTACTCAAGCTGCACATTAGAGGAGAAATAACTTATAGTGGACAGTGAAGAAGATGATTCAGCAGATTATTGGCAAAGATGTCCATTCATGTCATGATGACATAATACATTTATTTGTTTCATTAAAACACACTTTCAAATATCCAAGATGGTGACAAAGTAGAATCAGCTGCAGGTAGAGAGATGGACTTTCATGGACTAATGTCCTCTTGTAGAAAACTGTCCTCTAGGCCGTCTGTGTAGTAGGCTTTAATTGTAATATGGTGAAAGTTATTATGACTGGTAAAAAGAAGAAAAAAAATTAGTTTCTTTCATTCACTACCGTTCCATAACCATAGCCACATTGTCACTATTGTAATGGTGGAAACAGAAGTCCTCAATCTGATTTTAAACCAAAGCACAATCAGTAAAGGAACCTGACAAAGAATTTTTTGTACCTTTACGTGACCAAACCATGACCTTTCCACCATAAGCTTCATTCTGTGTGTGTGTGTGTGTGTGTGTGTATTATTGTAACTATGGCAACAACAGTCCAGTATATTAGTGCCTGTGTGTTCTGTGTGTTTATGATTGTAACTATGACAACACAAGTTCCAGTATGCCTACCACTACAAGGCAGTGTTTAAGAAGATGCTACATCCGGTTGTATCAGTGAAGACAATGGACACATCATGAAATATGATGAAATTATGACCTCATATGTGTTAATCTAGTTGGTTAATGTGCAGCTGGAGACTTAGATAAAATGATTGCATTGCATTACCATTAACATTGATGTTATTTTTGTATGTAAAGTTAAAATAAAGTCAATGATATGGGAGTGATAATTTTTCATGACACTGTTTAACATGTTTCCACCTGAAATTACATCCAACTCTACTCTGTGTTTCCTAGTTATCGCGTCTATTGATTGGAGGTATTGTGTGTGTGATGTCAGCTTTTTCACAGCCTGTTCCACCTTTTCATATGTCTCAGTCATCTTTCACCTCCAGCCATCACCCTTCCTTGCTGCTCCACTGACAGGAGAATCAGAGGATCACAGCATATATGAGCTTCTTTTTTCTTTTTTTTTTTTTTCCCTTTTCCTCCCATCATAATTAAACAAGTTTCCGCCTTTATTCCATGTCCATTAGCAGGGCCCATAGCACTGCTTGGGAAATGGTCATTATCGTAGACAGAAATAGGAACATAAATTTGCTGTTAATGAAAATGTCAATTAGTGGTCTACTGTGTTAGAGGAGGCTGATAACACCACTGCTGTGAGCTCGGTATCCATATGCTTGCCAGGATGCATACATACATACATGTATTTACACACACACACACACACACACACACACACACACACACACACAGAGAGACCAAATATAATATATTTAAAAAAAAAAAAAAATTCTGAATTGTCTTATAGTATTTGATGTCAAATGCAAAGCCATTTGTGCAGAAAAATAAATAAGTTAATCACAGATGGTAATCTAAAAAAAATAAAAAAAGTAATGCTCGTTAAAATAAAATAAAAAAAATAAATAAATAATAAAAAAAAACTGTTCCACTCGTTAGTCCGTAGTTTCATCCTTAAGCTGTTTAGTCTCTGGAACCCCTGGGTTTGACGAGTTGTTTTGATATTTTTATTCACATATTTGGATCATTAATCAAATGGCGTCGTGGAGGGAGGGCGAGCAGAGGGGGATAAATGCGATCCATATAGCATATCTTCTTCAGGGTGTGTGTGTGTGTGTGTGTGTGTGTGTGTGTATGTGTGTGTGCGTGCGCGCATGCTGCAAGATCAATCTAAAAGTCCTCTGCAACAGCCACTTCAGACCCTGGGCGCAGTCACAAAAAAATGATTACCATTACACTCCCACCCTCCCCACACCTCTCCTCTCACTCTGAACAGACGATGAGGGGAAATAAATGTTGCCACACACACACACACACACACACACACACACACACACACACACACACACACACACACACACACACACACACACACACGCACACACACACACACACACACACACACACACACACACACACACACACACACACACACACACACACACACACACACAACTATACCAATGGCTGCAGTGCTAGGAATGACAGAAATAAAAAAGACGGATTCCCACCTAAATGTCAATATGAGGGGGATGTATTAAAAGTGCATTTGAAATTCTTAGCAGCGTTCCACTTCATTTCTGAATGTCTGGGTCTTGCACTCTTAAAAGCAGAGGGAAATAAATCAAGTTTGTTGCTCGTGCCGAGACCCCTATAAAAATAAATAGATGAACGCTGGTCACCTCAGAACCATTTTTAAAACGTCCCCCTAGCTGCTCTGTATCTGTAATTATGATTTTGATTGTCTGTGACCACATCCTGCAAGATCAAATGTGAAGCAGAATAACAGCAACGCGGATGAAGAGATTTATTTGTTGTCTGCTGTGGCTACACTTGTGCATGACAAACAGATAGCTAATACCTTGGGGTATGAAGAGCCATTTCTTAGGCTTTAGCAACAATACTCTAACTTCTTAGATTTCAAACATTAAACTTTGTTTCTGGAAATCAGCACAAGGTTTGTAGGATTAAAACCCGATGAAAATGTGGATATCATGACTATGACTCGCATAATTTGAATTAACGATGAAGCAACAGTTCAAAACAGATTCCTAAACTGCTGATTTTTGCTTTATTTCATTAAACACAACAGCAAATTTCAGTAATAGGAAAGACATCAGTAACATATGTCATGGTTTAGCATTGATTCAAGGATTGCTGTCCGGACATTTCAGCCCCCAAGGTTTTAAAAAATTCAAAAACAAAAATTTCATATCAAAATTAATGAAAAAGAAAACATCAAGTAGATGCAAAGGAACTAAAACCTGAATTTTCTCTCCAAGTATTGCAGCTGATTAACTCTACAGAGTCTTTTGAAATTGAGCAGGCAGTTTGTGGTCAGAGTTGGGTTTTTTTGTTTTGCACCTATTTTGTTGAAGTGACACCAAATTAGACTGGCTCTGACTTAGACTGGTTATTACATGTGTTTTACTGATCCTGACATCTGTGATGGTGGATCCAGGATGATGTCAGACTGTGAACATACTCATGAAATGTTGGTATCTGCAGAGAATTTTTGTTATAGTGACAGCCAACTGTATATCATATTACAATTAGATGATTAAGATAGTTACTGTTGTCAGTGGTACTTGTTACAAGTTGCGTCTCTTGCTTTTTAGTACTTATCTACCAATTGTGATACATTATTGATCATGTCTGATCTTCTTCCTCATACACCAGCTCTCAGGTTCTGTTCAGTTCACCTGCATAGAATACACAAGACTACACAAGTTGGTAACTTATAACAAGTTGCAGCATTATAACTGTTAATAAATGTAGCAAAAATATAAAATTCCCACCCAGTGTGGTATTGTTAGGTCACGTCAATACTGTTTGCACTACTTATCACAAACCACTCAGTATGGAGGTGTAGTTGAGTAAAATATTTATTCTGAGGTCTCTCTTTTAAGTTGCGGTACAAAACAGCAGTTGAGATGTTTCTGGTCAAAACTTGTCATTCAAATTGTATTCATCGAGAGAGCACAGCAGAAAGGACAAACTACAATACATGAAAACTTAACTCAGTCTCCGTGTTTTCATGTACATGGCTGGCTCCTTTTGCCTCTAAGGGTTACACAGCCAAAACTTCACCGTGAGTTGTGGTACAGTTGTTCTTTTGCATCATTACATGCTAAAAGCCTGCAACTATCAATCAATACAATAGTGAATACACACAGTTGATATTTCATGGTTTATAATTTCTTCGATTCGACTCAACTTGAAAACATACTTGCATATTCACCCTATCATTCTCCCCAACTCTGCATGGAAAACATCTGGTAATAGAAAGAAAAAAAAATAGATGAGAGTTGAGGAATAAAAAAATATAAAAGTAATAAAAAAGTAGAAGTAAATTATTAAGGTTGTTGATTCCCATTTTATTTCAATTGCAGGGCAGGGCAGCATTTGGCTTGTTGTCTTTCCTGATGCTCACAGCCTCAATTCATTTTTACATCTCTTATGGCAATACAACATAACTGATTATTTCTCTGTGAAAGCAAAACTAGAAACTAAAATTTGTTCTTTGTGGCCTGCAGTTTAAGATGTTCAGGTTACAGCAGCTCTTGGCCAGACGTGTATGGACAGAGATGCTGTGACTGAAGACCTGCTATCATGTCCTCAACCACACCGGGGCCTTGTCTGTGACTCAACCATAAATGCACCTGCATATTCCACATGCGTCTTATCACGCAAGTTTGGATTTACTTGGTTTACTTCTTGAAATGGCAGCAGAGACCAGACATTTAGCCACAATAAGAGAAGTAGGTTGGTGTCAGAGAATTTCCTAAATAAAATCCATACAAAACCCTGATCTGTGCAGACTTTGGATGGCTGTGGCTCCAATGACAGCACACAATCATCTGCAATACAAGCATGAAACATATTTCATGCATTATTTCAGTTTCAGCATAAAACTTCAATATGAATGTTTGCTGTCATGAGTTCAACACCTAAAATAAACACCTGCATGCACACCCATATACACACACTCCCATACACACAGTAACATCCCAGAATGTACACACACACAAAAGTACACACACACACACACAAAAGTACACACACACACACACACACACACACACACACACACAGGCAAACAGTGACGCTCCAGCGAATCTTCACTCAAGTCTCTGAAACAGAACGCCCATCTTTACTTTGATAGCTGTCATTTCTACACGAGATTTTCCTCTGCTGCTGGGGGAAATAAAAGAGTTTGTGGTAATGGAGGATAATTACACCTCTCTCTCTCTCTCACTCGCCCCGTCTGTCTCTCTATGTCTCTCACTTGTTTTTCCTCTGGTGCCACATTGCACAGGATGGATGCCAGTGGAGTCGCAAACTGCAGCATTCAGGCCCATTACATCTGCAATGAGTGGAGATGTAAGCAACATCTGGTGTCTAAGCTGTGATAGAGAGCACTGCCTGTGCCTTTTTAATAGATATCTGGAGGCGACACAGAGTGGGATACATCACATCTCAATGTTAACTCTTCACAGCCCACTTAAAGGTGCAAGAGAGTGAGAGGTGTGGGGAGGAAATAAAGGGAGTCGTGGGCAAAGAAAGTGGAAAAAGAGAGTATGGAGATAATGGGGGGAAGATGTTTTCTATAAGCAAGGGAATAAAAGTGAAAGAGTTGGCAGAGAAATGATACAGGGTAGGCAGAGAATAAAAAGGGTTGTCAAACAGCTGGAGACAACAAGGACAAGCAGAAATATAATGAAAAAGGAAGAAAATAATGGACAGAGGTGCAGTGAAAAATTGAAGCCAAAATAGAAATGAGAATGAGTAATATGGAGAGGAGTCAGGTAATCAGGTAAAGTTGGGAGGAAGGAGGGCACTAAGAAGCCTGATTGCAAAGAGAAGAATAACAGGGAGCATTGCAGGCTGGTGAAGTGAAGATAAGTCAAAAGATGGTGTCACTGGTCGTATGTATCAGCTGATGTTCAGTTTCCCACTGATGCTGCATATCTGAAGTCATTTGCTTGCTTTATACCCATAAGCAACTGCTGGTATTATGAGAAAGGCAGGCTGAAGGCCACAGAGGCCGACTGGCTGAAACGTGTGCCATTTCCAACAGCTTCATAAAAGGACACAGTTTCGTTCTGCTACAGGTGGATCAGACCAGAGGAGCATCACACACTCTGGCATCTCAAATACTGTATGCAACATGCAGGTCAACACCTTGATCTGTGGGTTAAAGGCAGGCAAATTACTTCACCTTCAACAATGCATGTGTTGGTGTGTAGATCAACTGTGGAACATGGTAATTTTTTGCACAATAAAAGAAATCTATTGTGCAAAAACTTAAAGAATAAAGATTCTACTGGAGGAAGTAGCATTTCATTCATTACAGTTTAATACTGATGGATAAAAAGGTGACGCAAACACCTGACATGACTCGAGAGCTACTGATGGAATTAGTGTTGAGGAAATGAACATTATAGTGAATATACAGCTTTGACATTCATAATAATGTAGAAAACAGAAAATACAATTACAAAGTGATATTGTCCTTTATTTAATCTGGATGACTCTCTCTCTCTCTCACACACACACACACTCTCTCTATCTCTCTCTCTTATACACACACGCTCTACAGCAAAACAAGAGATCACCTTCAAGTGCAGCGGCGCGTCAAGCTGAGCCTTCAGCTGTTGTTACAGCGACGCACAGCTGATCAGCAGCCAGCCTGACAACTTCATTCACCCAGCACCTGCTAGCTGTCAATCACACCGGAGACAGATGTGTATGTGCACACATGGTTGTGTGTGTCCTGGGGCTATTCATGAAGCTGTCAGAGAGGATGAGAGATGTCCATCACCCCTCTTTATCTCTTTTTCCGTCTGCTGCTTTCTTATCCTCTCTTTCTCCTTCTTTCCCCCTCTCTGTCTTTCTCTCTCTCTCTGTCTGTGCCTTGATCACTCTATGTTCAGCATTCTCTGTTCATCCTTCATTACACCTCCCACACACAATCATCTCCCTACACACTTTCACTACCTACTGCCTCTGGTTATTTACCATAGGATTTTTATATTGGGTATATCAAAGTGGCCCTCCATGGCATAAACTCAAAGAGGAACACAGATCCTCATGCATCTAGTGATGCAAACACATACACATGCACCTTGACCATGTCTAATAAATCCCATTAAGACAAAAACCCTTCCTTTTCATGTTGTTTTGGTTGCCAAGTGCAAATGCTATGATGTAGGTCTAATGAAAGCTGGTGCTGGAACATGGAAGGAGCGACTGCATGATCTAGAAACATTCAGCTTTTGACACATAAAGCATTCTATACGATGGGGTGACAAATCAAAAAGACAAAACAGACAACATTCTCATCTTGCAGGTGGATCTACAGATGCTTATGAGTGTGTGTGTGTCTTTGTGTTCCCTATGTTCATTGTTTCTTTTCCTGGTGTGTATTGTACTGTTGTCTTGTGTGTGCATGTGTGTGTGTGTGTGTGTGTGACTGTATGAGTTGCTGGGCATGGCATCCTGTATCATGTATCAATCCACTCAACAAGTCTGCAACATAAACTCATTCAAACAAACCTGATCTTGTCATTCAGTTCCAAAACACTTACCTTGCTCTGCTTTTTTCTCAGCTCTAACCTGAGCCTCTGTTTTTTACCCCAATATCATCCTACCTGTTCTACTGTTTGTTTACCACATCTACTTTGTCTTGTCCTGGAAATCCTGCTTGGCCAGCTTCAGACCTCAGCCAACATCAGTGCCAAACACATTGTCAATGCCAAGCATCAGGCCTCTGCAAACTAAGGACTGCACCTAATCTGCTCATTTTCACATGTAAAGACCTATTAACTTCCCTCTGCTAAAGTGCGATTTGTGGCATTGACTCAAGGTCGGTGTGCTAACCTGAACAAAACTTTCCCCTCCTGCTTCATGGTACGTGTTTTGGATTTGCATAACCGTGGAAGGAAGTGCACATTAATCTGTGTTAATTTCAAGGAATTTCTCTGGTTGTGATGCTGTTGGGAACCACCCTGTAAGACAAAGAATGTTAAAAATGTAATATGTATTTTATGATCATTTTAGCCTTAAGATTCTTCAGGGAAAAGGGGCACTGTAAGTCTGGCACAGCAGCTAAAGTGAACCAAAAGAAGGACAAATTTTCAGCTGGGCCATTTTTCTTCTTTACTAAATAAGAACAAATCCAATTTGTCAGCTAACTCTTGGATCATTGATATGTAGCTAAAACAGTTATTAAGCGACAAAATGTTTTAAAGATAATTTCTTTGACTTGTCTTACATTTCTTCAATATTTCAGTGAAATGCCCATACCTTGGTTATGTCAAAACCCCACAGAGTGCTGCTGCTCCTCTAGCCACTATCACTTGGTTATTCATTGGTGAATAACCAAGTAATTGTGCTGGAGGCAGAAAAGGTCTAACAAAAAGACTCATCATACATTGCAAATCTTTATTTACTCTTTTATTCTGGTTGGTTATTTTAGGGGATCGGTGCAAACCTCAGCAACCTCCCAAAAAGTATCAAAGTACACACAACATCTTAATTGTCCCACCATTGTTGCGGTTTCTGTAGTCGTATCTTTTTTCATCTTTTCCCAACTGACAAGCAACAACTATCTGAAATTGGAGGAGCTGGACCAAGAAGGCAAAGCTGGAGCTACAGTCCTAGGTTGACTGCACTGGCTGGAGTGGAGACATATACATTGATTCTGTCTGTGGACTTCAGCTGGTTGTTTACCTTCATTATCACATAATTCCTCTGGTTGGAACTCACTCACTAAGCCCAAATTCACCCATCAATGAATCGCAACTTCCTGACAGACAGGAAGCAACAGGTAAGGTTGGAGATGATCACTTCCAGCACTTGGATGCACTGGACCCCACTGCTCTTCAATCTACACCATCTTCACAAACCTCTTCACTTAAGGAAATGAGACCATTTAAGTCCAGTATTTGCATATGATAGTGTCATCAGCTTTTTCTTGGCATTGGCAGACATTGGCACATTTAAATCACGACCTGGTCCAACTTTTGCCTCTGGTTGGGGCAACTGACCACTGTCGAAGGGCCAGATTGACCAGCCACGTATTACTAGTAACAATCCCTGTGCAATAGAATCCACTACCTACAAACTCTTTATTAGTTTTAAACTCACATAGTGCAATAACATGTCACTCATTGTTTGAGTGAGCAGCCTGTATCTTCTATACATTGATGTATACACATGCACCTTCTGGACATTCTGGAACCACCTACTATATATATAGCTATATATGTATTTACACACATGGTTGATACAAATATCATCTATTGTGGTTGTCATTTTGTCATCACTTCTGCAAGCTATAAGAACCACTGAACATATAGCAAACACACATATTACAAGAAGATGAGAATAACAGAAACTCTCACATCAAAGCACCAAATGTGTTGGGGTGAACTGTTATTTTCTATTATTATTTTTCTATAAAAAAAACATATATCTCATTACTTACCAAGTACCACTGGTATTCATGATTTAAACCAGTTTCTGTTGGAGCATCTTAAGATGCTCTTTGCCATTCTACGAATGGGTAGGAGGCGCCCTTTAATCTACGATCATTTCCGAGAGTGTCGTCAGTTACGATGCTCTTGGGAAACACCTCTTATGCTTAAGAAGCTTGGTAAGATGGATTTTATGATCATCTAGCCTTAAGATGCTTTTGGGAAATGAGGCCCTGCTTTGTTAGATACAGCATAATCTATCTGTGATGATGAAGCATTGTAATTTGCTCTTTGGTCTATCCACTTTTCCTCTGCTTGCCTTTATCACTCTTCAGTTTTCTTTTATGCTTTTGATATATTCAAGAGAATCTGTGTCAGCTTTGACTTATCAGAGAGTATTATGTGTAGGTGTGTAATTTATTGGATGACAGATAATGTTGGATCTCAAAAGAAGCACTTGCTCTTTTACTCTGGGAAAGTAACATATAAAATCTGACCTTTACCACTTCTCCTAATGTCTTTAACAACATGCACTGTAGACATCTTCAGTTAAAGACAGAACTCTGAAAAATGTGTTCCCATCATTTTACTAAAACAACTACCACCATGGCAGTGAAAACAGAAATGGCTGATTCTTGAGGACACAAAACCACTGCAATACAATATGCATCTGGTTTCATTTTTAGATGAGATGTTTTTATTCTGAAGAGGCTGGTGCTCCTTGGAAACCGCAAGTTTCCACATATTTGTTTACAACACATTATTCTTGGGGTAGCGAAACTATTTTGCACGCCCAATCTAGAAGGATTCCTTCCTTCCACAATGCAGGTGTTTAACACAGTGAACCCATTGCTAAGGTCTGTGCTTGTCCAAATATCAAGGGGATTAATTAAAAGTCAATTACTTGGCAAAGGACAATTGAGTAAGATTAGGGATTTTTCTGTGAATTCAGACGCAGCCTCATGTCTTAATATCCAATGCCCTTTCATCTGTGGGGTGGTAAATGGACCTCTGCCCATGTATTTGTACTCAATTTAAATGTTGTCGCTTATGCAAATTTAATGAGCATTTTAGTTGCATCTTTTTAATGTGCACACCACAGCCTAATGCATAATTAAAGATTGTACAAATAATGTAACATGCTCATTTTGGCTGATTTTAATCCAGTGGAGAGGAATGGATATATAGAACTTAATAAAGTTCTTGTTCATAATGAAGCTTGCTGTGCACAATATTATAAATTCAGTCATTATTACAATGTGAATAACATGATTATGCAGATTTGCCTCAAATTTTGGTGTCAGGTGTCTTTGCTGGTCACAAAACAAAACAACCACTAGATAAAAACAAACAAACAAACAAACAAGAAAACAAATGATACTATTTAATACTTGTATGGTGGGCCAGGTATACACGTTTCATAAGGACTTAAAGTGTATAAATGAGTATTAATATTACATTGTATTACATTGTAATATTACATCGATTACATTGTATTATTATTATTTTTTTAAATCACTGAATTTAAAGTAATGTCATATATTATTTCCTTAAATCATTAGTCCAGGATACCAAAATTCAGGAAATTAGGAAGTAATTTATCATTTGGTTCCAAATCTCAATAGTGAAGAAGGAAATGAGAGGTAATAGTTCTGTTCATAAACATGTTTCTAAACAAAACACAGACTGAATTAACTACCTGTGCCATGTTGCCCCATGTGCTATGCTAATGTCATGACAGTTTTTGACCATGTCACATGACGTCGCTACCCTCAGTACTGCATTTATCATGGTGGCTAGTTTGGTCATATTGTAGTGTACATGAGCAATAAATGAACCCTTTTGTTGCATTTAAAAAAGTGGAATCTTCAATTGATGCCTTACAAGTCAGTATTAGTAGGCGTAAAGACTGACACAGCCAACCATGAATCTGAAGTAATTTACAGTTAATTGCAGTGTTCTTGCAGCCACCTGGGACACAGGAAACAGTCTTTTGCATAACGCCATAGCTGACATCACCTTTAATTTGCCTACGCCCATTGCCCCACCCACAAATTGTGATAGGATGGTTGCTTTTTGTTTTTCATTTTGTTTTCAATAATGTTTCTTGGCACCACCTCTTCAAAACAAATAATGTTGGTTTGCATGTAGTTCTGGCAGGTTTATGCTGTTGGACCACACACTGTGATTTTATGCTAATGTGTAATGGAAATTTTTATTCACTACACACACTCAGCTGAATAACTGTCATTTAACACATGCTTTTCATTAGTAAATCAGTAAATGTATAAATAGCAAGCAAATATAAATGGGTATAATAGTTCACTTCTTTTCTGTGGTTGTTTTTATTTATAGTATACAAATATAGTACAGCATAACTTTAATAAAATGCCAGAAAGAACTGGGGTGAGGGAGAAACTGTCCTGTGCATATGTGTTTGCCTGTGTATGTCACATTTTAGAGTGGTACTGAACCTAATCTGATCCTGATAGTGCTGTGTTCATGTCAGCTGAGATAGACAGCTTATTGTCATTGTCCTCTGCCCTGACATATGCCCTCCTCCGTCCCCCCCCCCCCCATCTGATTGTCTCATCACTCCTCGAGTGCTGTGACTCCCACCTGACGTCCAGACAGACTTCAGCCTCCCGCACGGTGGATAATCAACATCCTGTCAGTATAATGTCAATATCCTCCTCAAACAAAGTGGACGTGCACCCACACACATATATACATACACACTCCTTTGCGTAAACCACAAGAAACTGTTTACAGCTTGTATTGCTAGCTGTTAAATTGAATCTGTCTATTCCTACCATGCATTTCCCTAAGGAGTTTAAGGACAAACCTCAGCTCTGATGACAGTGAGGCTAGTGAATAGTACACTTGTTGGCACTCATGCTGGACATGCTGGACCATATATTAACGCTTCAGTACTCAAATGTCAATTTTATTTTCTGAAATTTGTGTCTTAACAGTGCTTTGCTAATGCTTTAAACACCTTCGATGTGTATTAGAATGCACTTCCTACTGTAGTAACTGTAGTTGTCAGCTGTCACCATCACTACATGTGTGGATTAGATTGCTAGCATGTTTTTTTGGATCGATGAGGCTTTGTAAGTCGTAGGCAGCTGACAACAAATGCTTGAGATCCCAAGCATGTTGGAAAAATGACAACTTTACTACTACTGTGAGTTACAAATAATTGCAGTCTAGCCGTGACCACTGAGCTAAATGGAATAGCATTCCTGGTTCACAGTTATAGTTAGGAGGTGTATTAATCTCATCAGGTGGCTTAATCAGCAGGAGCTCAGTTTCTATATAGATCATCAGATCATGAAAAAAATTTCTCTCAAGGCACTTTACATAGAGAAGCTCAGCATTTCCACAATGAGCATGCACTTGGCGACAATGGAGAGGAAAAACTCTTTCAACAGGAAGAAACCTCCAGCAGAACCAGACTCAGAGAGGACGGTCATCTGCCTCGACCTGCTGGGGTGAGATGAAAACAGAGAAAAGAGAAAGAGAAGAAACAAGCAAAAGTATCATTACCATTACAACAACAACAACGACAACAACAACAATGACAACAACAACAACAACAACAACAATGACAACAACAACAACAACAACAACAACAACAACAACAATAATAATAATAATAATAATAATAAGAAGAATCTGGATTTAACTGCTCTGGAGTAAAAGATGCCTGAAAAAGATAAAGGGGTTGGGACAAATGGGAAAGACAGTAGATGAGTGTTAGTAATATGTAATATATTGATATAAAGACATGGAGTGTGAGGGAGAGACAGAGATGAAAAGAGAAATGATGAAAATGTGTTAGACACTGTCGTCATTAACATGTTCAGTCTTAGTGTTATACAATGATGTCTACCATAAGATGTGCATTGGCTAACTCAGTGTACAGACCTGGAGCAGTTCTGTTGGCTGAGATGTAAAACTGCCATTATTTGACAGAAGTTTGGCAGCTAATGTCACTGGCTAATCACTATCAAGAAAGTATTTTTTGCTGATCAAAGTGGGTCAAACATATATTGATCAACAGAAATGAATCTGATGATGGCACAGGACTCAGCATTGTCTTTTTGGAAAGTTTTCTAAATATCAGTTCATGGGAGCAAGACTGGTTGATGGAAACTTCAGAGAGTATCATTATCTTGCATTTTAATTATTCAGTTGCAAGTGTCCTGAACTACCTCCACATTTTGGAGAAATTGTTTTAGACCAGATTCCCAGTGGTAAAAGCCAGTTATCAGTGATGACACATTCTCCCACAAAAATGTTCATGTTTGGTAAAACTGGAGATCATTTCCCACAAGGCTTAGAAATATACACCATTGTTACTTTCTTTGCTGGCCTGTCTCCTGTTTGGTTTTGCACAGCTAGTGTTCTGGGGTGTTCATCAGAACTTGTTGGACAGAAAGTGACGAGAGCAAGAAAACAGTAAAGAACAGTATAATTGTGGACTGTAAAAACCAAAATATTGGTCTGAAAGACACTAAAATGCTCTGTAGAACAGAAGGGAACTGCTGTTGATGAACAAAAATCCTTTGTGTGTTTGTTATCACAACAGTCTCTTCCAATACATAGTTAATTTTACTCTCCTTTAATGGTAGATTGCACCAAACACTGTGCAATTATTTGTACCTGGAACCAGCAAACTTTTACCCAGAACCTAGACAAAACAAAAACATGACATAATGTGTGTGAAAATGGAAAACACACAGCACTCAAAGGATGATTGGCTCTGACCGTTAAATCCAGTCTGAACTAAGTGACAATATTTATATGACAATTTATTAGCCATTACTGCATTTTTGCTTAAAGTGATTGGTGACTTCCATCAAAAATGGCCTGCTTTATTTTACGATCAAAGGAACATTAGAGACTAATCTATATTTGTGTGTGTGTGTGTGTGTGTGTGTGTGTGTATGTAACTGAGCAAAGGACCATAATCATTAAATCATATTCTAAGTCTCTTGTCCTGATGCATCAATGTTAGAACATGGATATGCAAGACATTTGGGTGTTTGGGTGGTCAGGTAATATGGGCCAGTTTTAACAGTTATAGCAGTTCAGTCTACCCAGTAAATGATTTTTAGTCTTGATTAAAATGTTTGAAATAAAATAAAATTCTAAGACCTCCTCAAAAGAACAACAACATATCACTGGCCATGGAAGCCCAGCAGCATATTTACTTCCTCTGGAAGCTGAGAGCCAAAACCTGACATTTAACACACACCTGAAATGGCACTAATGGATTAAGACCATCTGCATTACTGTCTAGTTTGGGAGCTGCACAGCCACCAACTGGACAACCCTATAGCACATAGTGACATGTCTAAGAAGATCACTGGTGCCTTGCATTCAAAGCCGCCAGCACTGAGCTCAACCTCTCCCACCTGATGTATGCCCCTCTCAGTCACTTGTTTTGTGCTAAAAGATGTTTCTGGTTGCATACCGGTATTTTCACACCTTGGTCTGAGAGAAATAACATTTTCATCCTGCCAATGTCCTCTACTTATGGCAGAATCTTCAGATCTGTTTGAAGATTTTTTTCTTGAGAGCAGCATTAACACTGATCACATATGTCCATAAAATATGTGCAAAATATTAATGCATATATCTCTACTTACTCCAATTTCATCCATATAATAATTTACCTGATTCATAGTACTGGGTAGTCAATAACAGTTTTTGTAATTGTCCTTCCACATTCACACAAGAAACCATCCTTAAGCTGAAGTGTTTTTCCACCCCCACACTCAAGAGCTGCTGAGCAGCAGTGCACTCAGCGCTGCCACTTGTGGCCAGAAACTATTTTGTAACACAACCACAGATTAAAATGTTCTCTCTCATCCCAGTTGCTTCCCTGCAGCCAAGTTCCAAAACCTTGTGCAAGCCGTCCTTAGAAGGGTGGAAGCTGTTTTACAGCCACACAATGCTCACGGATTTTAAATGTGTGTAATCACATATGAGTGTAATGTGTGCATGCTTACATACTTTATGTATCAAAGTACTTTTGTACAGCCTCCAGCCACTAGTGTCTCTATTTTCATAGAGCATCAGGAAATCTGCTTTCACTGAGCTACGTTCTTTACAAAATCCAAGATTCAAAGAGGGAAAGTAGAAAAAATGAAAATAAGAATGTTTTTGTCACTTTTCCGAGTTGTACGCCAATAAGGAGGATAGAAAGTATGTTTTACTTCATTTCTTACATCTTATTATCATCACAACATGTCCTCCAGCCAAACAAAAAAAAAAGGTAATATGCAGTAGTATTCAGGAGCTCGTCTCTACAGGAGTGCCACTACAGTGGGCCATGAAAGAACATTAACTTCATGGTAAACATAATAAACATGTGTCATGCACGTGTGTACCACAGTAGTGTACCACACCTTTCTTTATCATGATTAAAATAGTAAACACTCAGTCGGAGGCTACAGGACATTCACCGTTTGGTTAAGTTTAAGGAAAAATTACGGATCATAGTAATCGCTTAAGGCTAGGGGACATTCATCGTCATGGTAACATGGTTCAAAACAGGCACTTAAGGTTGCAGTCATGATAAAAATAAATGATGATTACTATCAGTTTCAAACACAAAACAAACAGCGCCTACTGTGTCCAAGTCCTGTGTTTTGATGTATCATCCATTCACTCTAACCCAGATACAGACTTGATCACTACTTCACAGCAACTAGGGGTTACCTAACAGTACAAAGTAACTATGGGTTCCTTGTACCTATGTTATTTCCCATTATCACAAACATGTACTCTTTCCTACAGACATGCACACTCCCACAGGTTTCATATTATACATATTTACTCAAATGTGTTTGTGTTTGAATGCTTACAGTGTGTACAGTATGTGGGTGTTGGTTGTGTGATAGGGAGTTAAAGGCAGTGCATCTGTGCTGTATTGCAAAGGTTAGTAGCCCTGGCTCCTGTGCTCCATTTCAATTGTCCCCTGAGTGTTGTGAAGTGAACTTGGGTCCACAGTGACCACTTCTTTCACTGATCCAGCAATGACAGTGTCCACCCCCACACACCCTCCACCCCAAGTATCTCTAGAGCTCCCCTGGTGCTTGACCATAGCCATGCCCCAGGAACAGCAGCCCCTGTGGGTGGGCACTCAGCTGGCTGTCAGCTTTCACAGCATCTGCCGTCCAGCTTCCATCCGTGAGTGCTGCCACTTCTAGCAGTGATCTCCATATGTTTTGATATTAGAGCAGCCCTTCTCTTACTTTGACACTCACATTGTGGCTTAATGTTGCCCTTGTAAGACTTCACAAACACACATGCCCTCAGTACCACCAGGGGAGAGAGAGACAGAAAGATGACAGCTATATCTAAAAGTTTACCCTGACAGCCACTGTCTGATTCCACAGAGAATGACCGAGTGACCTTGTGAAACTCCAGTCTAGACAAAGGAGGTCAGTGCCAGTGTCAGGTTACTTTGGAGTCACAGTTTGAAAACTCTGTGATTTAACATGCACATTCATGTTTTGGTATCTTGCTTGTCTGTTTGCTTCGCTCTGCCTCAGGGATGTAAGAGTACAGTGTCAGCTAAAAAGCTTTGGAACTAGTAGAAAATTAAATCCATTGCTGAAGATAATTTGGCAGAGGCTTTACTGAATCATTAATAAGTAAACTTGCCAAAATATAGTTACATCTACAGCTCCCATTTGACATTAGCATACATGTTATTTTGGACTACAAGCAAGGCAAGCTAATGTACTTATGTGCATCAAATGCAAACAGCTAATAGTGGTTGCCAGCGACGTCTGTAGCAAATTCCCTGCATTTGATGCTGGCCCACCCAGATTCACCACAGCAATATTAGCCAGCCAGTTTTCAAGTGGCTCAAAACAAATCTTCTTGTAATGGACTGGATGGTAAACTGCGAACCATACCTCATCTATAAACTATGGACCAGCAGGATGTAAGTCAAGTAAATAAAGGCCACTAATAGCCTATACAATCTGTTAATATATTGTAGATTCTACAACAGTAGCTGTCATTTAGAAAGTATTTAAAGCATTTACCCAGGACACATTTCAATATGACGTGATTAATGAAAGTGACATTTGTTGTCTTTTTACTACAAGGCACTATGCTGTGCCCTTTTATTATCTTGTGTTTCTGATTCTCATCAAAACCAAACAGAGGTGAAAGAGTACAGAAACCTGTCAAGGTGATTAATAAGCTTTACCGCATGTTTCGTCTTTGCTCTACTGGGTTTGAGAGTAGAATAAAATAGAAGTGCAACTGAAATAGACATGAATGTTTTCATGCAATGACATTTGCCTCACTGGTCTACTCCCTCATACATAATGTGAAATTAGTTTCCCACTTGTTACTTTTGTGGTGTGGTGTAGATGATGTGAAGGGTGGTGGTAGTTGGGAGATGCCTTTCAGGCCTTGCAGTGGTTTCTAGATGGTCTATTAGATTGCTTTGCTTTGTTTACGTGAGATTTAAGGAACATGTGTATGAACTGCAGTATAATTACAGGAAATTCAAAATTTTCAGGCTTTCCTGTGGAGGTCTATGAGCAGGATGTCTGACTGCATTGTGAGAAATTTGATGCGATTTTGGCATTCAAGTGTAGGGCTTAGCAACAGGTCAATTGTAAATTATTAGTCTGTGCATCAGTAAAGACCGCAGGAGAGTTCTTGAACGTGGCCTTCATGGAGGGAGAGTTGTGAGAGTTTGAGAGTCCCTCTGAAATTATTATTATTATCATTTTGATTTGTTTTTCTGGTTAACATGTTATTCAGTGTAACTGTAGAGGTGCCATTGAAGGCATCCTTGAATAACTGAGTGATTTCAATAGAGGCCTCATTGATGAGAGTTCTTTTAAAAGACCTCAGTGGAGGAGCCAGATTGATTTGTGTGAAATAAGGCAGCTTTGAAGGCACTTTCATGAACTGCAAATGACATTCAGACCACTTTACTTGTCTGAATATCTGGCATTACAAGAGGAAGTAGGATGTATAAAAAACACAGCTGTTAACAACTGTGAGACAGAGTTCTTTAGATGAGAAAAATAGCCCTCGACTGTGCTCAAATGAAGAGAAAGAGAGAATAGAAAATGGGGTGGTAAAAAGTGCAGCAGCAAGAGAGGCAGCAGAAGTCTGTGGATGTGGACAGATGGACAGAGAGTTTTTTCATTTAAACATCATCACCATCCTCATCATCCATGTCAATTCTGTCCGCCAGGGACCCGCTGCTCAGTGGGAAGATGATGTCTCCTCTCCACAGAGAGATGGCCATCAGGGACTCTCTGCTGCAGTTCTTTTCCCAACATAGTGATAAACACCATCCGTCCCCTCACTCTGCATAGCATTACGGCAATGATCAACAGCACACTTTAAGCAAAGCCCATTCTCACCTTCTCTTTATCAAGCTATTTTTGTTCCTTGGGGTTTGATGATGCATCCCATCTCAATTATCTAAAAAAAATTATGTACAGTATATGCATGTTTAGTCTCTCGTTTCAGAATGATAGACTGTTCGGTGTTTTTAATATGCAAACCGCCCTTGTCAACTTAGGGATTGAGGGGCTACCAATTGTTCAGCGTCAGACAGTGAAAGATGATTATCTAGATGAGGGACTATACTCATCCTCAGCAGCTAGGAAGTGGCGTATTGATTGGCCATCAGGGAGCTAATAACACAAGGTTATCTACATGTAGCATGAGACGGTCTCCCTATTAATACAGCACTCCTATCTCGATTTAATTTGTCCTTATAGCACTGAGCCAGGGAGTGGAGGAAGCAGTGTGCATCTTGCAGAGCCTAACAAAGGTCACACTATCATAAAACCATCTACGGAGACATGGTGGGATTATGTGCTATGCTGCCATAACTCTGTTTTATAGTTTCTCTGTCCTCCTTCTACTACTTGTATTGATTAGTAATATACACAACTATACACAACACAAACATATTTATTTTACAATAACAGCAAGTTCAGTTTACCTGATGTGGTACGAACATGTTGAACTTAGCACATTTAACCACATTTAACCACAATGAAACGATACTGTGATATCAGGAATGCAGATAGTTGTGTTTTTATATTTTTTTGATTTTAAACTGTAGTTGAATGATTGACACCAACATTTAAAACATTCAACAACATTTTTCTACAAAAAAAAAAAAAAAAAAAAAATGATACTAAAAACTCATGTTCAAGAGTTTCCTCAGAGACTTCTTCATCTGTAGAGTGTTTTTGATAAAAAAAACAAATTAACAATGAGGTTAGTAGTTATGTTGGCAGGTTCCAGGTAACTACCATCAGAGTCCTTATAGGTCCTATTCAATCATTATCATCATCAATCATCAAGTCTGCAAAGATCTGAAAGAAAACCCCATGGGGTAATTTTCAAGATCATGTCCCAATTTAGTTTTTTTCATGAATGTGCATGAGGACAACAGCCAGTCCTGATGGTGGCCACAAGCAATTCCACTGATTGAAACATACCAAAAAAATGTATCAGTAAACCAATAAAGATGCAACTTATTGCAAGAAAACAGTGTAAAGTGGAGGTTATACGTTCACCAGAATCTGAATGTAGATCTCAAGGCTACATAAAGTACATTTATCAGAAAAGCTGTGATTCTCACATATCACCGTGTGTTACGACCCAATGGTAACTCTAGGGGTTTGAGTGCAACATATGATAAAAAGAAAAATGATGGGCTGGGTTTGAAAGGAGACAGGGGAACCAGTCTGTGTGCAAAAACAAAAGGGGATTTTATTTACTAACAAAAAAATCTTCAAATCTTCAAGACAAGCTGGGTAAACAAAAACGACTTTATGGAGCACTAACACAAAACTAACTAGCACAATAATCCTGCAGCACCTCTGCAGACTACTCACACAACTAGCTTAAGCACACAACGTTGCCATTTGGTTGCTGGATGGCTGCTCTCAGAGAATGACTGCCTCTCTCTGCTCCTTTTTATCTGCCTGGACTCTAATCTGTAGATGTACCTGCTGATGGAGGGGAGGAGTAACACCTGGAGGAGGAGAGAGAGAGCAGGAATAAAAATACATGACCTTATGGCTGTAACACCGTGAATAATGAAATGAGTTCTACAGGTTCTGTTTAAAGCATTTAGTGACATCTTGTTGGCATGTATGTCACTACAGAGAATCTTTGCAGAATTAATGACAAGCCATTGGTAGTCCTACCTCCAATGGCACCAGTAAAGGTTTTTGTGCAAAGAAATCTAAACAATTGACATCAACAGTCATTTATAAATTAATTGTTTCATTTTCATCTATCTATCTATCTATCTATCTATCTGTCTGTCTGTCTGTCTGTCTATCTATCTATCTATCTATCTATCTATCTATCTATCTATCTATCTATCTATCTATCTATCTATCTATCTATCTATCTATCTATCTATCTATCTATCTATCTATCTATCTATCTATCTATCTATCTATCTATCTATCTATCTATCTATCTATCTATCTATCTATCTATCTATCTATCTATCTATCTATCTATCTATCTATCTATTCATCCACCTAAATTGTGCCATTCACAAACAAGCCAACGGTGAGTGCATTGTCTGCACAGTGTCATGATAGTTTGAGGCTATCTGGCACAGTGATCTGTTGTCTAATCATAAATCACAGTGGCAGCAGAGAGACCATGTTTCCTTGTTACTATAAATCTATGGAGAGCCTTTCTCCCGGGATATCAACATGACCTCAACACATGCCACATTCCAGGTAATGGTAGAGCCACCTCAACACACAAGACCTCTCTCTCCCCCTCTCTGTCTATCTCTCTTCCTCTGTTCTCAAGCACATTGATTGAGACTATATTAAAACTCATTCAATATACAAATACCAGCAAGCAGATGGTCAGCAGTGGTTTATCTGAAAGCTTTTACTGGACATTGTCGCATGGTGTGTGTATATCTGTGTGAGAGTGGGTGAGCATAATCCAACCTGGGACTAGTGGAGTAATCTTATGGCCAAGATATTAGTCAGTCTGTTTGAGAGTGCTCCATTGTTTCTCAGGCTAAAAAACACCAGGGCCCAGGAATAAAAGATTACCCGAGCAGAGTTCAAGGTTTTGGTGGGGGAAATACTCTGGGGAGGCCGAGCGCATGGCGCGCGCGAAAGATTACATTTCAGTCCCTGGCTCCCAGTCAAAAGTTCGCCAGATGGAACAGGAAATTGTGTCCCTGTCAGTGAAAACGCACAGAGAGAAATGTAAATGGCCCTCCCAGTAACAGACGCCTCATATGCAACCCCCGGTTGTGTCCCTTGGGCTCTGCCTGTCCACCACGTCCATCTTGTGTCAAATACTTGTGTTTAATTCTGGATTTGGTGGTGGAGGTGGCGGTGGTGGTAATGTGTGCGTGCGTATGTGTGTGTCTGTGTGTGTGTGTGTGTGTGTGTGTGTGTGTGTGCAAGGTGCTGTCAAACTAAGCAGTGACTCCAAGCATAACAAGCTGGCCATGCAAGAAACACATTTGTGTTTATAGAGTATACAACAAAACTGAGTACATCCCATGCTAGTTTCAGTAAAATAAAAAACTGTTATCTTGAAATATTTCTGTATTGTTTTTTAAACTGTTATGTATTAAGGATGTGTGTATACAGTTAGGATGGCTATTTGAACTTGGATTCACTGCAGTTGCCAGACCTAAAAGTAATCCACCAATCAGAAAGATCTCTGTGTTAATGTAGGTGAACCCAAAAAATGTCATTGCCAAGTCATTGTTAGGCAGAAGCATCTCAACAAAAAAACTATAATTCACATTGATGAAAATTTCAACTTTTGCTTTGCTGCAGACCCACATGCGTTCTTTATGTAAATAATGTGAAATGTGACCCTTTTAAATGTGCCCACTTCCCTGTATTTGCTCAAGAGTACGAAAGGTCAGTTGACATTATTAAGAGACTAAGAGGCAATTGAGTTGTATTTCTCGTTGCTCAATGATGCAGTCATCATAGTTTCACAAGTTTCTCTACAATTCATGCATAAATAGTTTTTAAGTGAAATATGTGGGCGCCTCAAGAGCTAAAAAGCTTAAAAAATGGAAAAGAAAAACAGCTTAAGTGTTAGAGTCATTGACATCACAGGTCATGTGACACACTCTGACCTGCTCCCATTTTTAATTCAGAAATATTTTAATATCTTACTATGTTAATAGCTGAAAGACTTGGGTCCTATTTTAAGCTTAAATGGAGTCTCTAGCTGAAAGTATACTTTTACATTTATACTTCAAAAAAGGGAACATTTTTGAGAATTTGAACAACTGTTCTCGGAATTTCAATGAGAAAAAATATTGATAAAAAGCTGAACCAACAATCAGTTACTACTATGATTTCCTGTGAACAAAGCTTCCTCATGCTAAGGTGAACCACTCAGACTTCATAAAGATATAAGCCAGTGAACACAGTTGCAGCAGTGGATAGAAGACACACGAAGAGTCATACTAGCAAAAACAAATGGGGCAGTGCACAAAAAGGGATGCCACACATGATTCACTATGCAACCTTCTATTCAGAAGCATTTTGTGCTTCTGACTTGGTGAAAGGATTTTCTGTTAAAATTGGAGTTTCAATCACTGTTCATTCATTGCATGAAATCAATCTTTTTGGATGGCTCTTTCAAATGTCATAATTATAAGAAGTAATAATATCAGATTTGCATAAAGGTATACCAATAAAGAAAATGTGTGATTGTAACATGAAACAAGACAGAGAGGGCCAATAAACATATCAATCGTGTTAGCAAACCTAAATTGTTGAACATAAACTGCACTCACAGTTAAAATGAAAGCCTTCATGTTCAAAGTCTGTCTTCCAGATGACAGTTCCATTTCAGCAACACTGTCAGAGGCAAAACAAACACATAACACGAAACACTAAAGGGAACAAATTACAGCTACTGAGATTTTGCTTCCATCAGGTGCCAAACCAAAAGCCTGGAAAAGCTATCAGTCACTGTGGAATATAAATTGACACGAACATAAAAAAGAAAGTGTCTGGAATTAAAAAAAAAAAAAAAAAAAAAAACACAGTATGACAATCTGTAGCACTTCTGTCTGTACAAGATGTCTCAGAGATGGACTTGGAAATAAAAATCATAGTTCCTAGATTCAGGATTCTGAACTTTGACAAAACTACAAAAGCTAATCTGCCCCAGACAAGGCAAATTCCAGAATCATGGAGACATACAAACTCCTCCACCACAGTAAGGTGGTGATTATTGGAAGATCAAGAGAACTCAATATACAGCTGTCTTTGTATCCAAAGGAGCCAGCTGAAGTTGTTCAAGTATCTCATCAGAATGCATCCTTGGTGCCCCTCAATTGGTGGTTCCACACATCCCACACTGACTGACACCATGTCTTCAGTGTGTGTATCACAGCTCCACAACCATCCCATTGGCTAAACTGGCCTGCATTAGGATACATAACTTCCAGGTTAAATGCATAAATGTTTGGGTGTGATCAAATCCCACTTTGGTATTTCAGAAAGTTTGGTGTTATTATGAGGTATAAATGATTTAATTTTTTTGTACTCTTTTAGGCTAGTAGGGCTACCAGGTAGCATGCCCTGTGGCTGATTTAGTTATCTTGAGATGTAATAGATTAGTTGAGGAGTCGGCACAGTTTCAGTCGACTGAGATTTTCTCACAGCCCTAATTTTCTGCCTACCACTTGGCTGCAGAACTCGGACTGGTATTCTGTCAAGGGTCAGTGGGCTGAGGTCCTGAATCCACTGTGCTGCTCTGCTCCTTGTCTCTGGCTGTTGTCAGTAGTGACACTGCTGCTGCCACCAGCAGCTCTAAAGGCATTAGTTATTTTGAAGGATTTGGATACTATTTCTCTGAATTTCTTTTACATATTTTTTCCCTGTGCATTTCAACCTCAAATTTTATTCTTTATCATATTCTCCATTTTCTTTAGCTTTGTCCAGCAAGAGTCTACTAGGTGGCTGAGTTAACAAGATAACCAAATGTGGTTGGCTGAGAGAGGGAGACAGAGTAAGCGATGTAAGGAAGACTTCTGTTTATCTCCGCTTGAGTCTTTGTGTGTTGTTGGTTTTGTTTGTTTGTTTGTTACCTTCACCAATTAGGTTATGCCTTCACCTAATTTGTTTGTTTGTCAGCAGGATCACATAAAAACTATAGAACCAATTTGCACCACAGCTGATGGAATCACTTTGGCACATGTCCCTGTCTGTAAGGAGTTTATCTGAACTCTTTCTGAAGTTACATAGGTGAGCATTATTAAAGGAATTACCAACAGTTCAGTAATCATCATAACAGAAGAAGAATGGCGATATAACATTGTACAAACAAATATTAATCATTTAAAAATGACCTGACTTCACTGTGTAACCGTCTGGATTACTCTGATATCAGACAGGAACTCCCTCCAACTCCTCGTCCGTGAAGATGCACGTATGCCTCCACCAAACAGTTTATTTGCATATAATTACTGGTTAATCATGTGTCATAAGAAATGCTATGGGGTTAGTGCTTTAGGGTTGGGGGTTAGAGGGAGTGGTGGACAGGAAAAGTAGGGAGAAGACTGGGGGGCTGACATGCAGAAATGATCGTTGCAGCCGGGACTCAAACTGAAAATCGCTGCACAGCTTCTATGCCAAAGTGGTGTGCCCTAACCACTTGGCTATCCAGGCGTTCCATATCTGTTTTTTTAATGATCAGGCCTTAGCACTTTTAAAGACTACATTGTGTAGTAACATGTAATGATGTTGTCTGAAGCTGGAGAGGACATTTCAATGCCATGCATGGCTCATTCTGAAAATGGTACTTCCTCTGAGTTCACAACATTCAATAAAACATGTTATAAGCCAACTGTCATTGACCACAGTTGGTAATCAGTATCTATTCACAGCTTTTAATGCAAGCAGACTGAGTGTGTATGTGTGAGTGGAGTAGTGTGTATGTACGGCAGGAAAACAGCGAGTGGCCTTCAAAACGAACATTGTAGGTCATGTAGCAAATCAGGCCTCTGGGCTTCATTGTGAATCAGGTGTTTCTAGCAGTGCTCTATCCAAAACAGAGGGAGGGAGAGATGAAGAAGCAAGAGAGGAGGAACGATTTATCAATGCAAAGTTAATAACATCCATTTGAATCTAACTAAAAATCAATATTTCATTACCAAATTGTTAGCAGGAATGAAGAAGGATTGGGGAAGTTGGGGTGGCTGTGGTGGCTGTGGTTGGAAGCAGGCATTGGGGAGTTCGATGGGGAAGACGGGATGATTCATGGGGCCATCAGGCTGAAGAGGTGGGAGGGACAGAGGGATGGAAGGAGGACGAAAGAGGATGGTGCAAGAAAAACTTGAGGTGGGGGGGTTGCTCGCCAGTGACCTTGACGAAAAATATAGGGAAGAAAATGAAAGCAACTGTCATGTGCCTACATGTCAGAATCAGCTTATAAATCACACTAGAGAAAATGTGTGTGCAGGTGTGTGTGTGTACGTGTTTTTCCTACGTTGTGGGGACTGTTTACATACTCACATTATGGGGACCTGTCCCCTTAATGGGGACAAAAAGTAGGTCCCGATAATGTAAAAAAAAAAAAAAATGAGTTGAAGGCATGACTTAAGGTTTGGTTAAAGGTGACATAGAATGGTTAAACAGGCTTTTGATCTTTTTTTTGTGATGTGACATGACATATACACAATAAAATTTTGGTTGGATGTGTAATGCCTCAGAAAATTCCTAAAAACCTCTCTCAGAAAGCTGTTTTATGATGGAGATTTTAAATGCAGAGTTTTGCACCTTGGCATCTTTTCAGGCTTAACTGGCAACCTCATTATGAAATGCAAACACTTGACACTGATTGGTTGCCTTCACTGCCACTCATATGAATGTAACTTTGCCGGCACTGACAGACCATCTTTTTACAGCTAATCGCCTTTGAAGGGGAGGGAATGGAATCAGAGTAGGGGGTGCAATGAGGTAATTTCATGTCACGAACAACTGTTTTGGAAATTGACCCATTTTCTAGAGGGCATTTTTAAAAGAATTTCTATGAAAATATGATGTTCAGAATTTCTAGCACTTTTTGCATGTTCCGGAATGCACGCAGACTATCGTCCAGCAAACACAAGGAAAAAACTGTTTTTTAATCTCTGTCACCTTTAAGGTTAGGGTCAGGTTTAGTGGACAAGTGGTACCAATAATTGAAAACTCTTGGGTTTCCAGGAAAGTCTTTAGGATGCAAGTGAATGAAATGTCCACTGAAGTCATGAAAACACGACTGTGTGTGTATGTGTGTGTTTCATGGTGTATTTTTTTTTTTTTTGTCCAAAAATCACAGAATGTGACTATTTTTAACCATTTTTAAACATTTGCCCACCAGGAGTAGGAGTACAGCATATTCAACACATCACAGTCAGGTAAGTGGTGTAGGAGTGGAATGTAATACCTGCAGGTGGGGCTTGGATGAAGCTGCAAAACTCCTAATAATACAGTTTTTTTTTTCTCATATCCTGTAAATCTCCAGCACAGCTTCCTTTTCAGTGGGCTAAATGGAGTGACCAGGCTGAAATCTTTGACATTATGACACAAAGGCACTAAAAATGCACTGTAAGTATGAACACAGCAAGACAAATGATGTCATCCAGGCCAAACAACACAGATGTTGAGTGTTTACAATGTGCAGGTACATTTTGAACATGAAATTAAATAGATGTGTAGCCATGTGAAATTTTGAGGTTTGACGTTTCTATTTGGCAAATAGGTTTCTTCGGGCTGCAAATGAGATGATGCAATTGCTACATTGTGTTGCAGATATTAATAAGATCTGACCTATTGCATGTACAAAATTATCTTTTACAGTAATCACAGCCTGTATAGACAGCACAGTCTTTTGTCATGCCTTTTTTTTCTTGCACATGGTTGACTACTCCATTTTGCAAAGATCCCAAGGTCCTTCAGGTTGGAAAACTTCCTGGTCTGGCATGGTCTCCTCATCATTTGGTCCACAGACTCTCAATAGGATTTGGCTTCGGAATGGTCTTTTTTTGTGTGCTGCTTTTTTTTTTTTTCTCTTGAACACTGCCTGATGCTTTCCTCCAGAATCTTAATGTCCTCTTCTTTTCTCATAATGCCATTTTCTTGACCAGGTTGCCTGTCCCATTCACTGAAAAACATCTCTAAAAGATTACACTCCCACCACCAAACTTGCCCGTGTATATGGTGGCTCAACGCTTCTCTCGCAAAATAAAAGGCCATGTTTATGTGTCCATATAACTCTCAGTTTTTGTCTCATCTGACCACGGCATCGATAACTAAAGCATTCATCTTTGTCCAGGTAAGCTTTACTGAAAGCCAGGCCTTTTTGTGTGTCTTACAATAGAATATGCTCTTATTTCAGTGTCCATGAAGTCCAGTATAGTGTCCAGTGTATAGTATCCAGTGTAATGTCCGTTGTAGATGTTGATATGAAAATTGTTCAATTACTCAGGATGGCCTTGGTGGTGAGCATCTTGTACCACCATTCTGACCAGTGGAAGAGTGACCTTAGGCCTTCTTCCATGTCCTCTGAGATTTAAGAATGCTAGTATTTTTTGATTTTGAGCTCTGTATCCATCTGTATCCACAAGAACCACTGTGGCTTCTTGTGAGCAGCCACAATGCACAACTGGAGGTTCTCACCGAGCACTTTGGTTTTGGTCATGACCTGCAATGACTAGAAACTGACTAGAGAACAAATGAACCGGCTATTCTCAGTATATACTTGATTAGATGCTCTACATCCATCCTGGCTGCAGCCTATCACAGCTACTTATGGTCAAAGGCAGCGTACACCCTGGATGGTCACCAGCTTGTCGCAGGGCCACGTATATCTGGAGCTCCCGGAGGAAAAACACAGACGCGGGGAGAACATGCAAACTCTACACAGAAAGACCCTGAGCCCTACCTGGGAGTTGAACCCAGAACAGGTTAGTACCATTGCCTCACAGCAACAGTGCTAACCTGCTCTACATAATAAAATACATTACCAGGAGCATTTGGGATGATATTAAAGCTGCATTTCCTCAAGCAGTGAGAATCATTTTGGACATGGAATGTTTTGTCAATTTTTTTTTTAAAAAAAAGCTCATATCCTTCATTAGTATTCTATAAGATGCAATTTTGTCATCTTATTGTGTAACCAAATGAAACCTGTTTATCCAACGAAAATTCACCAAACTCAAAATTTGTAATAAGTATGAATGACTGTCCAACATGGACAACATGTATGTACCATATGGTCAATCATGTAAATCTTTTAGGCATTAGTGAAGTATACATTTTTTTTCTCATTTTTTTCCCCTAACAATGACTCTGTAATGATAAAATGAAAAACACTGACAAAACTTTTGTGACATAAGTTTTCAGATGCTTTCTTGTTTTTCCTTTGTAATGCATTTTAATACACAGCCTTTTATGTACCTGATGAGAGGCAGACCATATGGATGTTTATATCCTGATTTATGTAATGATGATTATATTGAGCCTGGTGTAATTACTTTTACAGAGACCATCATACTTGACAGATATCACAATGTTCGAAGTGAAAGTGAAGTGGGAAACAACAGCCAAAGAATGATTAAAACTGACAGCTATTTCAGCTCTGGACTAATTGACAATTTTCATATGACAGTTTTCATAGGCTAAAATCATCGGTACAGTAGTGATTTCCATTAAAGCAGCTTAATTGAACTCTGCATTAAGATTTGTGTGTGTAAATGTGGGTGTGAGTGTGTGGATGCCGCTATTCATACGAGTGTGTAGGGTGGAGAAGTGTCACATGTAGCGTGATCTTGCTGTGTATGTTGCATTTAGTTTATACAACTAAACTTTAGCAACAAATAAGAAGTTTAGTGACTGCAGACAGGCAGATATAACACTCAGACTCCATTATAAGGCCTAAATTTGTAAAATCCACCTCAGTACGGGTACGATCAAATCAAACTTGTTTGTCTTCACACCTCATCCGAGTACTCCACTGAGAGGAAGTGTCTTTTTTTGACAGTGTTCCAGATTGCATGCACATCAGGTGACAATTAAGACATAACAACATAAATTGTCTGCCGTCACATCCACTTATTTTCATTCTGTGATGCCTTTCTGTCCAATGCAAAAAAAGAAGCACAAAAAACACACTTCTGCATTGCTTTGGCCAAATCCTGTCAGTTTGTGGTGCATTAAATTAACACCATTTCTTCCTACCACCTCCTCATCCCATTCACATTCACATTCACCTGTAATGAGCAATTACACTTAGATAGGGCCCCATCTGTAAAAGTTTTTCTGCGTTGCTTTTTTTCACGCAGCTTTTCCAAGATCCTGCTGCGACTTCCTTCACCCCACTTACCACGGCACATTTCAAACAATCCAAATATGGCACATGTGCTCTAAATAATTCAGCTGCTGCTAACATTAAACAACTGTTAACACGCTAGAATAATTAGTTATGCTTGCTTGACATGTTCGCATCTTTAATAATTAATGCATTTGTCTTAATTAACAACAACAGTATTTTAGCCTTGTTACTCTCTTTCTCAAGAAAATAAAGTAGAAAACAGGCAATTACGCTATAAATATTAATTAGATGCCCTTATTAAAAACTAGATAATGGGCCATGGAGGGATCACATAAATTCTGAAAGAAATTGACAAGATATACAAATCTTACTTACCTATCAATAAAGTAAAATGTCTTATTTTCTATAGAGAGATGTATAGATTTGAGTAAGTTTAATATTAAAATCATTAAATTATTAACACTGTCAATGGTGCCTGCTGATTAATGTAACAATTATGCTTATGTTTTTAGCTGAATTACAAATGCACTCTCATTAATCATATATTGGACCCTTTGTGCCTTCGAAACCATTTCTTTTCTCATATTGGACGCAGCAACTTGAAATAAAATGTTTTTAAACAAATGAGTATAAGTTAATATCCCTCACTGGATTTCTAACACTTTAGTCTAGCATGCAGTGTATGAAAACAATGCAGCCACTTGTCACCTCATGATCTGGTTCATTTATCAGTAGTCTGTAACATATCAACATCTCAAAGTTATTTCAAATGCAAAACCAATTTGACTGAGATGCTGTAGAAACTGTTTCATCTTCTCAACTTGTCCCTTTTGGGTAGGGAAAACGGCCTTTGTTGAACTGGGATTGTGTTGAATTTAAATTTTCATGGGTGGTGTCCTTGTTTTGGCTGAAAGAAGGACTAGACGTGAAAGTGCTCAGCCACTCGGAGACGAGCCAAAAATGCAGCTGTCAATGGGAGGAGAGAGAGACAGACGACAGGCATGACGTGCTACGTGCTGGATGACTTTGGGAAGACTTTGACAGCCACCCAGGAAGGGAAGTTATTTTCCCTCCTATTTTTCTCAAGCTGCTGCGTGATTAAAAGCCAAATGAGTGACACTGCTCGACACCCCAAATCAGCCCACTGCATTAATATTTCACACAGATGGCAGCTGTGTATCAAAATAACATGCAGCTACGGACAAGAGGAGGAGATGAGTGTTGGAACGGAGTAAAGATCCTTTGGTGGTATGGCTATATTTTCATTGACTGAACATGTTTACACACACAAAATCAGGAAAAAGATGACAATGTGTAAAACATTTATGCAAACATTTAAACAAAATAATTGTTGGCTAAATGACACATGCTAATATGATTATGTGCTGGACTATGCCACAATAAATTTAAACAACATGAGCATTTAAGCTTCACTTTCTTTTTTGTGTTAGTAATATTTGGCTTTTTTTACCCAGGACAGACCAGGCTAACTGTTTTCCCTGTTGCCAGTCATTATGCTAAGCTAAGTTAAACCAGTTGCCTCCTGCGGGTTACTGATTTAAGACTGGTAGCCATCTTGTTTTTTAATGAAACTCTCAGCAACAAAGCAAATAAGTGCAAAGGGTTAATCTATTCTGTTAATCTACAAATTAGTATGGTTTGGGAGTGTGTCTCTGTGCATATTAATATTCCACATTTAATACACAGTGAAGTGGTACAAGGGCAAGTAATGCAGTTTGTAGTGTAATCACCAATGATATGAAGAAAATGAAAATAGGACGGAACGAGTCAATCGGGAGGTCAGGAATTAACTTCATCGTTCTTATCTGGACATTGTTGCTGTGATGGGGGAGATGGCAGTGGTGGGGGAATAGCAGCTACGGAGCACACAAGCCATCAGCAGTTAGGGTGGGAAGCGGGGGGGCAGCCTCAATTGGAAATGTCCATATTAGGCAATATGCAAATGCTGTTGATGGTGCTGTAAATTCGGTGGAGGTGACAGCAAACAACATCTCAGAGGCGATGATTAAAGTGCAAATGCTTAAAAAAAAAAAAAAAAAAAAAAGAAAGGGAGGGGGTGGAGGGCCTGAGCAGAGCAAAACTGGGTGGGGGTGAAGGGGAGTAATGACGGGTGCAGAGAGACAGGAGATAACCATCGACTGAACCGACCAGGCCTCAGTCAATGGCTAAACAAGCACCATCCTTCCACTGTTAGGGGCCGAGCCATGGCTCCCGTCCCTCCAACCGCTGTCAATAGCTGTCAGTCCTTAACAGCCTCTATGTTGGCGCATTAGTGTACTCTCACCACAGCAAATTCAGTGGCCATCATTCCCTGACCTTCCAACTGGTGACTGTCCTCCCAGCCGGCCTCCACACATATACAACCAGACGTCATTATCAAGACCTCAAAACACAGGCGGATATTGCACTGAAAAGGTTACAGGCATTCAACGGCTGAGGAAGTATAGGGCTTGAAATAAATAAATATACTATATATTAATAATGAATGAATGGCATTTGGGGCAGGGAGCAATATGTGTGTATGGATGTGAGTGTGTGTTCATGTGTGATTGCATGGGTGGTTTCAGCCATAAAACCATCTTTCTTCACCTGCACAGTACGCCAGGGTTTTTAGAAAATGTCACAAAACCTGATTTATAGTGTGTCTTCTGAGTGCATTATTTGAGTTTGACAATCTTAATCATTCACATTTCCCACATACCCCAGGCTTCCCCCTTTTCCTTTTTTCTTCCCTCGACCATCATGGATTATTGAAATATAAAAATAAGTGGTAGAAGGGGCCCCTGGAGCAGTATCAAAATGTCAGGTTTGTACTTACAGCCCGGTGCTGCTAGACAGGGTCAAGGGCTTCAATTATTTGTGTACATACAGTGTGGTGCTACATGAAAGGTTATGTCACCCGCCAGCTGTTTACTCCTGAACACTAGAAGGTAACCAATGCACCGCTTCACTATAAACCGCACTGATATGGAACTGATGTAGCTGAATGGGAGACAGAGAGAGGCAGAAAAAAGGTTCATATTCAAAGGCAATGAATGTAAAGGCCAAGCTCAAACATGCTGAGCACATTATTTCTTATTATTCAGCTAAAGGACCTTGTGTTATAACTGAACTCTCAACAGCGTCGTAGTCCTCATATTTTAATTGTATTAAGACATACTCACCTTATTAATTTACCAAAAAAGATGTTAGTGGCACACAAGAGACTGGACAAAGAAATCTATGATGACTAATAGATCATTCTGAACACAATCAGAATGATGTATGTCCTTCATACCACCCTGAGCTCAAAATGATGACATGGAAACCAAGTGACATTAATGATGGGCTGTATTCGCTCTCTTTCTCTCTAACCCCACTTCTCTCTCTCTCTTTCCCTGGCCAACTCCCACATGAGTCTTCAATGCCAATAGGAGAGTTCCTGTAAAAAGCCTCAGACTTATTGGGAGTGATGTCGAATTCTCTAAATGTCATTAATTGACACCTTTTTCGGTAGAACCTGTCAATGGGGAGACAGAAAGGTCACAGCTATATCAAGCTATATATATATATATATATATATATATATATATATATATATATACATACACACACTCATCTGCCAGCCCCAGTGAGTTATGGCTGTCGTTAACACAAGGGAATGGATGGAGGAGCCGCTTCTGAAAGCCTCTATCGATCCTCTTCCTGGTCCTAAGGAATCAAAGGGGCCTAAATGCAGCACAGGGTTTCCAGGGCAAAAACTAAGGGGCCGATTTGCAGATTTTCCTTAACACTTTACTACAAAATGTTATTGTTAGAAACAGTGCACAGTTTGAGCTTCTACAATAAATAAGTAAATAAAAAAATTAAGCTGTTTAACTCTTCAAACTTCAACTTAAAACATTGTTGCATTTACAACAGCACAAATACAAAGCAGATGATGATCTCTGTGACACAAGTGTTGGCCCTATAAGAGTTCTAGGCCCTCTCCACTTCAGTCGTATTTCAGATGTAATGTGACTGAAGTCTTCACTGCAGTAGTACTAAAGAAAACCAGTGTTGATAATTCAAACTCTGCCTGCAGAGAAATCTGCACCCCACACACCCCCACTTCCTTCAGCCTCAGTCGGTGCTCTCAGTCTCTATTTCTTGACAGGCTGCAGGGGAAAGATGGTTAATTTCTGACTGAATATTATGCTACATAACCACTTGGCATTTAAACTGAAAAATGGGTTTCTGCTTCGCCTGTCGCCACCGCTGTTTCCCCTCTAGAATGAGCGAGGAGGAGGAAGAGGAGGTGAAGGAGGAAGAGGAGGAGGACTGAGTGTGAGAGGAGAATGATAGGAAAAGAGTAGAGATGAAGGGGGTGGGGGTGAGGTTGGAGAAAGAGAATTTAGAAAATGAAACAGGAGCAGGAGAGAGCAAGGATCCCAGTTTTCTATTGTATTTTATTCTTCTTTAACTGTATTTTGTTCTGACATCTCTGAATTCTAATCTGTTAGTAAATGAATAATTACACAAAGATCAGAACAGGCAGGTGAACACAAACAGTCTCTCTCTCTCTCTCTCTCTCTCTCTCTCTCTCTCACACACACACACACACACACACACACACACACACACACACACTTACGCTGTCCGGCCTGCAGTTTATTCTAAACACTAAATCTCTTATAGCTTTGTGAAATAAGAGGACTATCTGACAGGGGGAAATGTTGAATCATTTCCTAGTACATTATCATATACAGTTGCTCTCATGTGTTTCTGTGGCCAGTTAAGGAGGACAAAGCAGAGCAGTAGTAGTAGAAGGTGTTGAAAGACCGTGATAAAGGATTCTTTGCAGTGTAACTGTATTGCCTGAATTAAGTGATAATTTCTCAAATGTAATTGCTTTAAAGTTGCAGTTGTGGCATGCCTCTCCTTTTTGGTTGTCAGAACTGAGCAGTAAATGATAAGTGATTGAGCCCAACATGACTTGCAGTATGAGATGTGGCGTTATATATAATGTGGGATTAATAGCTGCCGTGCTTTGATAGACCATGGATCATAGAGAGCAGTGAGTGCATTTACCAGAATATGTGCATGTATGTGTTTTTGCGGATGATTTACCATTGAGAGGGTATGACGTGTCACATGTTCACCTGTATGTGTTCACAAATGTGTATCTGCCTATTGTGTATGTGTGTTTCACCGAGTTCTTCAGGCGTCCAGGCAGTTACAACGAGGGTAATTCGTCTGATCAGGCTGATTGGTCTCCAGCAAATAACTCACTACAAGATTAGAGGGGTAATTCCTGGGCCAGAACAGAAGCTGGAAGTGCTAATCAATGGAGCTGCCTCACTGACGAGACGACATTTTGGCTGCTTGACCACTAATGTATGGAGGGAGGAGGTAGTGTGTGGAAAAAAAAGTGTTTGTTGTTTGTACGATCTAATATATATATATTTTTTCTTTTTGTGTGTGTTTTTTCCATGGTTGTATGTGAACATGCATAAACACCCACATTTTACTTGCATATACAAGAGGTCTAGCGTATCTGCGTGTGCACGTTTTCAGCACTTGACAGTTTGAGCACTTTTCAAACGTAATGTGTGATTAATGAGGCCGCATTATAGTGGCGAGCAAGAGCAGCTTGAGTGAGCGAGGGCGGGGGCGTGAGTGGGCTCCAGAGTCACAGGACCGGGACAATATTGACATCTCCATTATTTACTGAGTGATCGGAGCAGCCAAAGGGCTGCTGATTAGAAAACAATAAATGCTGTTATTGGTGATCGGGGCTTTAGCAGGACATTGCGATTGCATGTCCCAGCCTTTCTAATTACTGCAGCCACTGAGCACTGGACAGTGATAAACCAAAACCTAAAGCATATAGAGGAACAACATCTATCTAGCTACCTTTAATCATTGAGAGCAACCAAATTTCTTTGATTAAATACAGACATACTGTGGGTTGAAATTCCATGAGACATATATAGTAATAGTAGCATAAAATAAAATAAATAAGTAAACAATAGCATTACTCTGCATTACTGTGAAACAGAAATACATCTGTTTATGTGCATAAATCTGCAATGTTTACCAGATTTCGAGGTCAGTTTAATTAGATTTACATGCCTTGCACATAGCATATGTCTCCAACATCCAGTCCACTCACAAGTAATTAGTGAGTTATGGACAAAAATACATTGAGTATGGTCACAATGACCTTTGACCTGTGAGCTTCAGCCACCAAATTATAAGGCCTGAGTCCTGAATGGCTGTGCCTGTTCATATGAATGTGAAGTCACTGTGACCTTTGACCTTCGACCATCACAAAAGGTACTTGGTTTATCTTTGAATCTAAATAAATGTTTGTGCCAAATATAAGTATATTTGCTCAAGGCAATCTGTAGATACAAAGGACCATGAACTTGTAACCATGTTTTGTGAAGCCACTTTGACCTTAAACCTTCACTTCATTCTGAGTCCAAGTGAAAATTAGAAATGATTCCCTAAGATGTTTTAAAGATGTTCTTACTATATGAAATTTACAACAGTTGGATGAATGTACAAAAACATAAAATCCTAATCATAAAAAAGAGACAAATCATTATTGTCTATAATAATACATTTTGTATCCCATAAAGTTCTTCTACCACCAGAATAAATTATATCAAATTGAAAAGAAAACAAATACAAAATATTGACATCATCATTTTCTAGTAATTGTATGAACTGGTTAACAACAAATAACTAACCTACAACATTTTTGTCCTTATCGGTCTTCAATTCCACCATGTACTGTCCAGAAAAGAACAAAGCCATATTACTTTTAATATTACTTCTTCTGGATTATCTAAACACAACAGCTAGAACTTCTCACACAGTGACTCTCTCTTTGGTGATAACATGACTTATCTTTTTTTTTTTTTTTTTTTTTTTGTACTGCCATCTTCATTGCACCATCCTCAGGGTTTGTATTTGTCATTTTGAGAGAAATTTCCTAACAACTATTGGATGGATAGCCATTAAATTTGCTACACACATTCATGTCTCCCTCAGGATGAATTGTTACAACTTTGATGATCTCTTACTCTTTTTTTTTCAATCTACCACTATCATCGAGTCAAAATTTTAATTGGTTCAATCCTTTGGTTTATGACCCACCATACTTTCAAAACTGATGAACACCAAGTACTCGCAAAACTAATTAAGTTCACATCGCCACAGCTGCAGTTTATGTTTATTGCTAATTAGCAAATTAGTTAAATTAGCGCTGATTGCCTGAATTTTTTGCAGTGTACACAGCAAATGTTAAAAAATATCAATCAAATATACATTTTTAAAATTCATTTTGATTTTGTTTTATCATTCTTTTATTGAAGACATAATTTTATTTCTCTCTGTTAATGTTCTTTTCATTTATCCCTTATTTAAAGCACTTACTAATGTCTGCCACAGTGGTAACATATACAAAATAAATCACTGATTGTCTGAGAAATCACTGTTTTTTTATGATCTGCAGGTACATCTGATGGTTTAATGATGCGGGTCACAGTCTTGTGTAACACCAGAACAGATGTAATGACAGCTGTTCTAGCATTGTTGGAGAACGTCTGGTACCGTGACATAGAAAAGTTCCTAGAAATATAGTTTTCTGATACACGTATGGTATGTAAACGCAGAGTTCAACAAGCAACAGCAGGAGAATGTGTGTCAGCATTTTTGAATATGAGGCCTTTTTGTGTTCCAGTGTGAACACCTGTTGTGCATCATGTACATATGGTAGCTCTCTATAATGACTTGTAGTAATAGACAGGTAGCTTGGGGTGCATTCATATTAAAAAAAAGAAGACAGATAGTGCTCATCTTGTTGGATTTATGTCTGCCTGGATAGAGAATCAGAAATATCAGCACCCAACTTTAGATGCTCCCCTCACTCCCTGTCCGAATTTATGTGTCTGTTAATGTGAAGTGACAGCACTGTCCTTGTCCTTCTAACACCTGTCAGTGGTCTGTGAGCAGCAGGGCCCAGCGCCGCATATGCTGCGAAAAGGGGGTATAAAAATACACCATCTTGACACTGCGATGATCCGCTAATCAGCTGACGTGTCACTGTGCTGTGAGTCGAAACCGAGTGGACCAATAGCCTACCTGGTGAGTCCACAGTAATGTGTCTATGTGTCTGAGTTTAATAAATCACCATTTGGTGCTGTCTGGTCTGCTCTTATCTAAAAACCCATACTATCATAAGCATACTCTTAACATATATAAAAAAAAGACTGCTCTGTGCTTATCTTTAGTGGCCTTTACAAACTACAGTTCAACTCAGCACTTTATTAGGAACACTGGTGGCACCTTTTTTTCAAGCGTTTATCCAATCAACCAATCATACTGGTGAAAAGTATAAAATCAAGCAGATAGAATTGAGGGGTTTTAGTTAATGTTCACATTAGATGGCAAGGTTGAAGACTGCTCATCACTGAGACTGCTCATCACACACAATATCTTGAGTTTAGTGAGAGTGGTGAGACTGTTTGGACCTGACCGACTATGGTAACTCCACTCTTTATAGGTGTGGTGAGCAGAATAACATACGGGATGAGCGATAATTAACTCTTGTAGCAGACCTGCAGGGAGGTCTCACACATCAGGCCATGAACTGAAATTTGAGGATGTTTGGGGACTGGAAAAAATGAAAAAAATACTGTGAGTTCAGTGAACTGCAGTAGTCTCCCCAGTCACCAGTGCTGGATCTATTAGACCAGGGGTTCTCAAACTCTTCCACAAAAGGCCGTGTGGCTGCAGGTTTTTGTTCCAACCAAGCAGCAGCACACCAGACTTGATTTAATTAACTAATCTCAGTTTTCACGCAGTTGATTGGTCAAACTGTGTGATCCTGACTGGTTGGAACAAAAACCTGTAGCCACACGGCCCTTTGTGGAAGAGTTTGAGAACCCCTGTGTTAGACCAACTGGCATATTTCAGAACAGGAGATCCCAACATCTTGTGAAATGTTTAATCTCTGTCAGATGCCAAAGTAACAATATTCATTGGGGGTGCTTCAGCTGTGTTTTTCAACCATGTACAATTCATGACAAAACAAAGCTTACACTGATGTTATAAATCAACCAATATCAAGAGTCTAAACCAGCAGCATAACAGCTTTCACTTAACTACACTCACAACCTGCAACGTATTTTTACACAAAGTCCATTTTATTTTGAAAAATGTGTAATTAAATGAAAATGATTTCATAGGCCTGTCTAATCATGAGAGCACAGTGGATGAAAACAACAACATCTTCATTTTTATTCTGGGAAAAAATGTATTTGATGCATTTACAACAGAAACAGTGCTTTTCTGACTCTGGCTGTTTAGAGACCTAAAATCTTGGCAGCAGATGAAGCAACAGATGACTGACTATATTAATCAGCAATACACTTGAATGTTTAGTCATAAATTATGCACAGAAAGATAGTAAAATATGACTTCTTGGAATAGGACTCATCAGCGTTGTCACTGAGCACCAACACAAAATACAAGCTGGTATTATTGATGATTTGTTTTTAAATCAATAAATCATTCATTTTTTTTTTTTTTTCTGAATGGACCACATGCTCTCAAAGCCAGAGTTTCATTTAGGCAGGATTGGACACTCATCTCTTTTACAGCATTAGCACTAAAGACTTGCAAGACAGAGACAGGATTATCCAGTTCAGCTTGAGTCTGCTCCGGTCAGTGGCATATTATAAATGTAAAATCAGAGTCTATAGCCCTGTAAATAACTTTTCTTCAGTTTGAAGCATAAAACTGAAAGCATCATTCACCCTGTAACTCTTAAATGAAATCAGTGCTTTGCAATGAAACCTGATGGCACCTCAGAGCTCAGGTTATTTTATTGTGAGAATCTTCACAAGTTGAGGGCAAAGGAGTTCAAGAAAGAGTCTGAAAGAATGGGTCCACCAGGGCTTTTACATTTACAAAAATGCCAGCATCATGTCCCATTTACTTAAGAATCTGAACTTCGTTAGAGAGGAAATAGCATCATGTTTGAGACAAGATATTTGTGATGCTATCACTGCAGTTTAACTAACCAGTTAAGGTTTTGACGTTCACTGGACCTATGCAATGTTGTTGCCCCTGGCTTTGTACCAACTCTACAGATGTAGTTGGGTCTACAGTTGGGACCCCATTCTTTGCAAAGCTGTTCATGTAGTTTTGGGACCACAGAACATTTACACTAAATGATCCTGTTTTCGCTGAGTCAGGGGACCTCTAAAAAAGCACAGTAAAATGCTCCAAAAGTTAGGTATTCATTACTATGGACATGCAGTATAGTTGTTAAATGACCTTGGTCCGCAGTTTATATCAGTCTGTGCCGTCCCAAATAGGTAAAGGCTTTTGAAACCTGCTCCCACCCAATCACACTACTGAACTTCTTTTTCATGTACAGTCATCCCTTACCTATCGCACGGGTTAGGTTCCAGAACCCCCCACGAAGGTGAAAATCTGCAAAGTAGTCCCCACATACTTAATTTATTTTTTAAGCCTTTATAAACCCTCCACACACTCTTATAAAGCTTTCTCACGCTTATTTATTTTTTAGCCTGGAAATTGCTTATTTTCCCTCAAAAATGATTAAAATCTAAAAAAATAAAAAATACGTGTGTGTGTGTGTGTGTGTGTGTGTGTGTGTGTGTATATGTCTTCAGTGCATCTGCTCGGACTAACCTACTTGGTTCTACATGGCTTCGCATAGTTACAGGATATCGTCTGAATACCATGGACATAACACCATTAGTGTTTATGTAGTTTATATAGTTCCACTTGCCTCATCAATAGCCACTAGTTTGCAAGGCCTCTGATATGAGAAATCCTTGAATGCATAACTATAACTGATTGATAATTCAAGACTTTTCCTATTTTATTGGATACAATAATTCAAATATTGATGATAGTAGTGGCAAAAATCTCACTTCTCACTGTAAATATTGTTACTAATGTATTTGCCTTGTGTGAGAGTTTGTCTTGTATGTAACTTGTATGTACATTTACATTTATACATTTATATTTACATGGACATTCAATGAAATTAACACCTTACACAAATGACGCACAGCTTTCACAGTAATGTATGCGACTCAGCTCAGCTTGTAGTCCTATAAAAAGTCTAAGTGTGTGTGTGTGTGTGTGTGTGTGTGTGTGTGTGTGTGTGTGTTCGTTCGCGTGCAGCAGTAAGAAAAAAAATGAGTGACGATCTCTCCACCGCCCCAGCTCTCCATATGGGTGGGTGGGACCTCGTGACTGACGAAGCGTCGGCCTGAAATCACCCATCTGCAACTTTGCAGGTGTTCCCAATGATTATATTATTAGCTCTATCCGCTGATGTTTGAGTTTTTTTATGAGATTTTTAGCATCCCGTGCCTTTGAGTCTGGATGGGGTAGGAACATAAAACATATAGATGCCTGGCAGCACCATCTGCCTCCAAGACCCACACATACAACATATAGACACTGTCTGGAGGACAGCAGTTGTGATCTGTTTGGGTTTTGGACACAGCAGTGGAAATGTGTGTCTCTGCAAAGCTGTCAGCACCATGGACAAATGTTAAAGGGACATCCCATGTCCATGTAACTCTGGTACATCTGCAGACCACATCAACAGTTTTAGGCCTTGATCATGCTCCAGTATGGATTCGGACAACTGCAGACATGCATTCTGATATACGCATCAGCATATATATAGCACAACTGGGGATATATGTACATTGACACATCACACAAGGGAGGATATCACAGTGACAAATTCCTTGAAAAAAGAAATCTAAACTGTATGTTCAAAAGAGAAGTACCATACATGTGGAATACAGTACATTCACATAGTGTGTGGACCAGATGTCCAGCTGATGTGCTTTTTTGTTTTATCAAATTTTGGGCTGCATGCAGTCTTCACAGGGGTCTGTGCAGTCTACACAGATGGGGGCAGATAATAAATGTTGTTCAGGTATCACAACAGAACTTTCTTCAGTCCAAAGCATTCTATAATGATTTATAGGCTATGTTTTCTTTCATTTGTAAAATTTGAAATTGAACTATTTCTTGACTTTGTACCAACCTTTGGCTTTGTCAAAGGTTGTATTGGTCTATAAGAAGGGAATGTTGGAAGGGTTTACTACACATGATATTGGTATCATATATTGGTATATTGCCCATGGTATTTTTCATTGTTGTTTCCTTTTTGATGTTTTATCTGTCCATTCAGAGGGGGGAAGGATTGGTATAGTTTGATGGTCTTTTGACAGGTAGGAAATACTGTGGTATTTTGTAGTGTTCTTCAGTTGCCTTAGTTGTTCATTGTGTTGTGAAGCTTCCTCACCATCCCTTGCTCCTTAACCAAAGGCTCGTTTTCCACTTCCAAGACATAACCAGCCTGCCTGATGAGGTGTCTCTCTTTTATCATCAGCTGCCTTCACCCTGCCCCAAAACACCACAGTGTAGACGATGACACTGACTGAGTAACAGAACATCTGTAGCAGAACTCTGCAGATGTTCTTTTTCTATTCCTCTTATGCATACTGTGCTAAAACAGTCTTTTACTTCCAAAACCCCACCACCAACTCCTTGGTCTTTGACTTACAGGTGGTTTCCTCACCACTTCCATCTTCTGTTTCCTGCTGGTGCAACCCACAATGGCACAATCATCTGAACACTTCTGTAGGTGGTAATTGAACAGAGTGAGTATTTACTTTCCACCACTTTTCCCACTTTTGTCACACTTTTTGAAAACAAAATAATCCAATTGTTCTGAATTGTATTGGTCTGGGCTGGACTGTAAGATCAGAGAAGATACCTTATTTCACCATGTGCAATTCTTGGCATTCAATATGTGCTTCTTTATGGAGTTGGTTGGGCTGCCATCTGCTGTATGCACAACACATTGTGCCTGTTAGAATGCTTATGTCAAAATATTTATATTTTCACTTCAGGGCAACATTAATTTGCAAAATGCCTGACATGATCTCAAAATCATTAATGCCATGTTCTGACGATTCTCACAGTCTGTCTGTAAGCTGAAACACTAAATGATGTTCTACTCTAATATGGTACTTCATCATACTCAACTATTTGCCTCTTATTTGCATTATGTTGTATTGTGATGGTTTTCTTTTATTCTTCTGAAGACACAGAGCCTTAGATTTGCTGAATACTGTACGTTTGTTGTATAAGTAGGGCTCACAGCTGTGAAGGTGTAGATCATACAGTAAGGTGTGTGTGTGTGTGTGTGTGTGTGTGTGTGTGTGTGTGTGTGTGTGTGTGTGTGTGTGTGTGTGTGTGTGTGTGTGTGTAAGTGTGTGTGTGTTGTGCTGTAGGCTTTGCTGTGCTGTGATAGGAGAGCTGGGCGCGGTAATAATGGCGTCAGTTTAATGACAACAGATAAATCAGTGTTGCTTCCCTGCCACAATGACGGAAATGTCTGACACACAAACACACACACACACACGCAGACACACACACAAGCACATACACACTGCTGCCCACCAAATGTCCCTCTGATGACCAATACACAAACATATTGCAGTTATGGGTTGCTGCACATTCTGTACACTAACACACACACAAAAAAATTACCTTGCATCATTACTGTTTCATTGCCATAGGCCTGCAGATGTGACATCACTGAGGCAGCACAAAGTGAAAGGTCGTGATGGCTAGTATAAGACTGTCAATGCCAATGTATTCAAAAAGGAGTACATTTCAGTTAGCAGTAAAGTGAAGTGATGCAGCTAGAGCTGGTTTTATAAAGCTGATTCTGAAAAGCAGACTCCAGTTTTATTCTTGCACTATTTTTATTTTGCTTCTTGTACTAGTTTGGTAACTTTATAATATGGATTTGAAGAAGTTTAAACAAGTTAAATGTGACACAGTAGCACACTGATGTAATTACAGCACAAAAGTAACATCTAACCTTTAGTCAGTACACCACCAAACTCCTGGTTCCGGCCATAGTCATCTCCTGTATTGACAACTACAATGCCTTTCTGGTGGGCTTTTCTTCACATACAGTCAAACATCTATAGATGGTCCATAACAAAGTGTTGGGTCTTTGATCAGCCTGAAAGGGCTCATGTCAGTCCACTACTCATTGACTCATTGCCCCAATCAAATCCAAACCAAATCGTACTGCCCCAGCAGTGACCTCTGTTTCTGTACCCATCTAATTGAATTCAGCCACATAGACTTATGCTCCTTCTCAACCACTGATTGGCATGGCACACAAGCAATCTCAGTCTAGATGAGTTCCCAAATGCTCCCAAATCAGAGCAGGGGAATCCTTCTCTACTTTGGAAGACTGATATCTTCCAAGAACATCTTCTCTCCTGCTGTCTCTAACACCTTAGGATCCCTAACTAGCGCTTACTCTGCAGTAGAACTCTTTTTACTTGATCTCCTTGCATTCTGTCTTACAGAACGGATCAAGCAGATGTTTACTTCCCAAATGTCTCCTACTGCACTGAGGCTTTCATGTTGTCCTTCACTTGTAAGTCTTTTGGGATAAAAGTAAATGGTAAAATGTAAAAACTCAAGCATATTTTTTGACAATGTTTACATTCTAGTACTACGGCAAAGTTAGTCCATTGGGTGTGTTTCTGGGATTTGGTTTTCTTTCTGACATTATATCATATATTAACCTCAAAAATATTGAGTAAGCTCTTGCTCAGTGTTAGAGCACTTTCAGGCCTGTTAACAGAATCAAGTTACAGCCAACAGTCCATATAACCCTTCCCTCTAATCAACACTCCAGTGACCATGCATTTAACCGACTGCTGAGACCATTATATGCCAGAAATGTATATAGATGTCATGTTGTGCATTTTAGTCCACATTCTCCTATATCATTACATCTTTACCACCTTCCACATGTCACTCTGATAGTCTTGTGTTGTGGTCCATTTATGCACAACATTATGATTGCCAGCTTTTCAAAAGCCTATAAGTACTGTGTGTAATATATATGTATTTCCACATTCTTTTTTTCTTGTCAGTGAGTGTGAATTACTAACACTTGGACCTTTTGTTTCTGGTATCTGCAATATTGCTATTGAGCATCAATCTGTGCTTTTAAACATAACCAGAGCTGACTCCTTGATTAAGCTTTTTAATCAGAAAAATAAAACTAATTAAAATGATGAAACGTGATTAAACTGCAGGTTGAATCATAATAGAGATTATGATGACAGGGAATATCAATATTTTCATGACTGTAAATTGCACTTAAAAAAAAAGGATATAATCTACTAATGGCAGTTTGTGTTGGGTGGTGTATTTCCACACGCCTCTCTGGCAGAATCTGTCTGACCTCTCATCTGTGTGTGGGAACTGTCACTTTGTCATGACTGGGGAGTGCAACACTCATAGGATTGGTTTCGACTGATGTCAGCCCACACCTACTAGCAATTTAGTCTGGCAATCCAATCCATATTACACTGGCAATACCAATGTGCCAGCAATAAAAAAAAAAAAAAAACAGAAATATTATGGCCAAGATGACTGGAATTATTAACTCAAGAAAAAGAGTATATGCTGTATGCATTTGAGCCAGAAGTCAATATAAAACCACAGCACTAAATGGACTTGGCAAACCAGATGCTTAAATGTGAGCGCCCTGTTGACATTTTGTGGCACTCTGCAACAGTTGATAACAGTTTTTTTTTTTTTTCTTCAAATCAATTATAAAAGGGCCATTGTACTATAGTATTGAGTGATAAATTAGTAGATACCTGAAAAACCACAAAAACGTACTTTGCTTGTAATTTTATAGTTGTAATTTTAGGTGAACAGTGGACACATACTTTATATCAGGTAACTGAGCTACTTGTTGTGCCTCATATAACACTACAAATGAGGTTCATGCTAAAGATGATAATATATTACATGTTATTGTTATGATAAATTTCAACAAAGTTATATAAAGTCCATGCAGTGTAAACTAAGGTTCAAAAGATACAAGAGTAAAAAAATGTAATAACCAATTAAAATATGTAAAAGCATATTTTTTGATGAAAAATGATCCCTCAAACATGGTTCAAATGGTTTTTGACAGAAATATGAATTAGAGGCAGGACATTTTACTGTTTAATAATAAATAGCATTAATTGTTCAGAATGACATCAGCACAATGCTGCAGCAAACTAAGAACTGTTTTGATAAAATAATCATAAAAATAACTATGAATAAAAACAAACATCTATATAAATGAGAAGACTAGCTGAATGAACATAACAATACCAACAGTAATAATTAACCAAATCAGTTGGGCTCTACTTTGAAACCAAAATGGATGCTATGGATGCATCTACAGAATTTGGTGGAAGTGGGAATATTTAAAAGAGATTTTGAACCTCAAGAACAGTAATGTGTGAAGAACTAAAAATAGAATAGAAGCTGGATCTACTGGGCATGTATAGAGTAGAAAGTACTACAATAAGAACAACTGTACATCGTGGTGTCTGCAGCTGTCCGTGAGCAGGTCTGCATGGGAGTATAATTGAGGCCTTACTCTTGGTCTCTCTCCATCTCTCAGACTCAGATGCTGTGGAAGTCTGTCGGTAGATAGCAGCTCAGCTCTGTTCTGTTGTCTCATGCCATCATGTGGGGGGATTTTCGGGAGATCCCGTGTTCACATCACTCACCCACCACATGTTCAACTAGCACCTTGTTTGTACATGTATAACAGTGCTTGTCTTTCTTTTATTGTTTGCTGTTGCTTTTTCGAGTGATGCTTTCTCCTCTTTGGTGCTATCTGCTGTTTTTGATTCTCTGTCACCTGACTCCGCTGTCTCTCAGTGTGTTTGTCTGCAGTTTGCTGTCCTTTCCAACTGCTTTCAAATTCAGCCTCATGATGATTTTGCCTTCTTCTTTGTCAGTGGTTGCCTTTGACTGAGGCGGCAGGCTCGGATGTTTGGTAATGGCCACTTAGAGTAATCAATGGGCCTCTTTGAAGTTGTGAGATGAAAGAGGAGTTTGACGGCTAATGTGTGCCTGTCCTGTGACGTGGACAGCATGGCAATGTCTGCATGCTTTGAAGGCACAAGGATGGCTGCATCAGGTTGGATTTATCCCACACTGAAGACTCACCTCAGCTGCAGAGCTGGCACAATGGCAAGTGGCAGTTGCTCTTTCACTTTCTTATGCACACACACACACGCGCATCCATAAAAACAGACACTCTCACTTTCCGTGTCCTCCCCCCTCATCCTCCGTCTTTCTCTCATTCACCCTGTTTTATATATCTGTCACATCGGCGTACCTCCTATGCAGCTCGTGCCAGCTCCCATTCCACGCTCTCCCGCAGAAATGTGTTCAAGTAAACATTTCACGCTTGCTTATGCTAAAGGGAAGTGGCAGCAGCAGGTATGTGACAGGCAGAGAACTGTCTGTGCCCAAGGCTGCCATTGACAAACCGAGTCCCTCTTCTTTCCTGTGCTGCTTTTATCTTCTAAATAATGGACACATGTAATCGGAGGAAAGCATTTGATGATGATACATTCATTATATTGGTCTAAATGCTCAGAGAGCATATCCCCAGTGAGGGAGAGGCGAAAACAACGCCACTTATGACTGTAATGTAAATGGGTTGTGTTAAAATACAGCATAGCAGTAACAGTACACTACTGTGTATGTTGCAATTGGTGCACTATTAGTCCTGTGTGTCCTGATTTGCTCCACAGAAAGCAAGTGAAGCATGTCCTTTGAAGCACAAGGAGCAAAAGGGGAAATAAAAGGAAAACATTTACAGAGGGGGTTCATTTCCCCTCACCACCAGCAGCCTTTGAACATACTCCATGGTGGTCTGCAGTTCCTCCAAGGAGAGAAGCGAAGGATGGAGTCTGTGTAGTATAGGCCTCTCCCTTCACACACACACACACACACACACACACACACACACACACACACACACACACACACACACACACACACACACACACACAGGAGGTGGGGGGAGGCTGGGAAATGTACAGGAAGTGATCTGAGAGTCGGCAACACTCTTCCCCTCCCTCTGGGGGGCTGTTAACGTACTGCTGAGCTCTTTGGTGTTGTTGAAATGGTGTATGTTTGCAGTGTGTGCGTGTTGCAGAGGTTAAGAAACTGCAGTGACTTATAGTCTATATGTCTGTCCGTGCGTCCGTCTGTCTGACTCATACAGTCAGGTTAATGGTGTCTTGTAGCGTAACCCTGCCACATGTTCGTCTAACCTAAAACACATGCAGTGTGTTCAGATGGGCCTTCAAGCCAGCAGGATCCCTCTCTGCGGGCCTGCAGTCAGACCTGGCTGCAGTTAGAGTTATGTCAAATAACAATGACATCATTACCACGTCTGTGCCTGTTCCTCTGCTGTCTCTCTATCTTATTGGAAGTGATGTAATTACTTCAGTCACAGTTGTTTTTGTTTTATTTTAAAAAGTAGAGACTAAAACTAAAACTGTAATGCTGTACTTCATAGTAATAATCACTGACAAATGCATCAAGGTCTATTTTGCTTTGTTGTGTCACTGATGTAACTGTAGTACAGTCCGACCCAGTCCGTCACTTTTTCCTCTGATGGAAAAACATTTCAAAACAATAAAACCTTAATTTAAAAAAAAAATACAGAGCCTCTGTTTAATAAAGTAACCTCTTTCATACAATAAATGTGTCATTTTTACTGGTACAGATCCAAACCTCGTCACTTATGTTCACCTGTATCATGCACACAGGATAAAGGCTTTTTGAAGCAATGAGAAATCCCTGTGCCTTGACAAAGTCTGTCATTCTCTTTCATAAGAGGAAAATCTTGACAGGAAATGAGAGGCGCTGTTAAATGTCTGAATGTCTGCAGTTGTGCCAGAAGTTGGGTGTGTGTTCTTTTGGAAGTACAGCATTCATATTAAATGATGTTTTAACCTGTAAGTGGGCCCACAGAGGGTATGAGGATGTGCTGTGAGCCCTGTGACATGTGATGCTATTCTCCAGCCCTGCATCCTCTTCAGGAGCTGTAGTTACATGCACGCGTGTTTATTTGTTTAGTTATTTTTCTGATTGAAATTTGTGCAGCTAAGATTTAGGGGTCAGCTGTTTACATGAAGTGTGATTTTATTTGGTCTGGTGTTTACATGTGCTTACAACCACCCATGCAAACTTGTTGCAGGTTCGGTTATGTTTTCCATCTCCAGATTTAGGCTCTGCTCTCTTGTACTGATTTCAGTTAACAAGGTACAAGAATGATCAGCCAACCTCCACTGGGTAGAACTTCAGTTTCCATCCACACATCACCACCTCTGCTGCCAACCCTGCAGAGGCAATTTAGTCCTCCCATGATACCATTGGTTCCACTTGATGTACAACACACTGTGTTTCTAACCACAACACAAGATCTAGTCTTAGATTAGTGGTAGTACTTTCGTGAGGGACTGAGGTGTCCTCCTGAACTGCCTCTCATTTCCCAGTATCTATCTTCTTTTTGCTACCCTGCATCATCTGTCCACAGTTGTTTGCTAAATGGCTGTTGTTGGACACCTTGTTTTCTTGTTGTCTTGTCTTCTTGTCCCAGACTTTCCCCAAGACTTTGGAACAAGAAGCTTCCTCCACAAAAATCAAAACACACCTGCAACATTATACAACCTGTAGGCTGTATTAGATCCAGAGGCCGATGCCAACTTCCTTAACCTAGGTGACTATTTCCATCATGGGTAGTCTGTTGTTCCACATCTCTCTACTAAAAGGTCTGTAGGTAAAATGAAAATCTATCATAATCTGCTTTAGCATTTAGTTTTTGCAGTCCATTAATGTCCTCTTTCGCACTATCCATAACCTACTCCACAATTGTATTTGCTCTTGGACAATTCTATTCCCTGCTGCTGTCTTGATTTACTACCTCTGACCTTCCTACCCAAACCTTCTCACTTATCCCTATCAGCCTTTCCAGTGAAATTCTAAGAAGCAAAAAAACAGTTGCCCATGTGCTCTTCTCATAAGTTCTAGGTGAGTTCATCCTGGCTTTCTGTTCACCACCTCCCTCTTTCCTTGGCTGCTACCTCCCACCACTGCCTTGGTCCTATCTTGGTGCTACCCCTACCCTTTCCTGAGTTGCAGGGATACTTGGGTGAAATCCAACAAAAGACTTCTCAGCAGAGTGATATCAACAGAACTAACTGACGCACAGTCACTGGCCACTGCACTCTGCACTTAACTTCCATGTACCCTTCCACGTACCTATTTTCCCATGATGTATTGTACTGTATATGTGGGAAATCACCTTTCACCCACAATAGCATTTCTGGATATGTAATTTCTCCATATGAGGAACTAAAGCTGCTACTTACGCGCTGAGTAAAGTAATCAAAGAGTCCTACCTGCATCATCTTCATGCCTTCTTGTACTGTGCAAGGAGGCTGGAATAGCCAATGGGAACCCATGTAAACATGGGGAGAAGGTGCAAGCTATTTGCCATGAGTACACACTTGTGACAACTAGTGTTTGTTTGAACTGAACACATCCACCCTGATCCACCCATAAGCTTTATAATAGTGAATGACACAACAGCTTCCCAAAAAATCTGGATTGTACACTAGTAGCTGTCTTCAGTATAGGTCAGAAATCCTGTTGCTTCCATGTTAGTAAATGAGAAAATTAAATCGAATAACATGAAATAAATGTTTCTCAAATATCATTTATATCATGTTAGGTAGTTCTCATCGCACTGATGGTGTTCATGCTCTCTGTTTTATTATAAGTTTGGTTTTAGTTAATAATTCTATGCCATAAAATTTGGTTGATTTGTGATCAGGTCAGGCAGGAATCTGACACAGTCTGTTTCTGCAGCATACTGCTCAATCCAACAAGTTACAGTCAATTATTCGCTGAGAGCTGCTGATTCTTTGTACAAAGCATTCACTCCCATCTACCTGCCTTTATCATTTGGGTAGACTATTAAGCTAGCCAATATGCTATGCTAACTTGGCTGCTGCCAGAGCTCCCAAATAAACCAAACTGTATTTACCCCATTGCAGTAATTCACCAAACAATCCAGGCAACCCTCTGTAGCTACTTCATTTTTTTTTTTTTTTTTTTTTTTTGCAAGAAACACACCATATACAGTAGATATACTTTCCTGGCAAAAGAAGAATTGCCATTTCTCTTCCTTTGTCCATATCCATGTCACGGACAGAGACTAAAAGTTTTTCCTTTTGCCACTGGCTCTTAGCTTTGTCTGTGTTTGTATGACAGGTAAAATCTGCTACCAGGATGCACGCAATTAAATGTTTCCACTCATGTTAATCCATGAAAATTGGTAAGACTCTTATCACAAATGCTGGTTTGTGGGAAAAAGGAAATAGGCTGCACATTCTTACCAAGGTTAAACCCAGAGAAAAGACTGTAAGAGCTCAATCTCAGTAGCGTCTCTGCATACTGATATGCGTATAAATAAAAGAGGAGAGTTTAGTGAAGGGACACTTTTTGGTGTCCCCTTTTCCTCTGCCATTCTAAATCAGAGACTTCATAAGTCATTGGTTTGATCCAGCTTCTTTTTCCCCATCTCATTGGTAAGCTTCTCTGTGTAAAATATCTCTGCGCCAGTAACACCACAAAGGCTTACTTATCTGGGCATTACCTATTAAAGGTTTAAATCCCCGCGTCTCTGATAAACACTCCCTATAAGGCTTTTATCTCCCCGCGGCCTTATCACACTCTTGAAGGTCCTTCTCCCGAGGCGCAGTAATTTGTTTAATTAAAGTGTCATTTTGGGAGGAAAACGTAACCATGACTATAGTATGAGATGTAAAGAAGTTAAGCAGTGCTGGTTATGGGGAGCATTTCTCCACTTGTCTCCGTCTCTCTGTCTTTCATTTCTTTTCCTCTCTAACACCTCAGCCTTTGTCCATGGCGTAGATTTAGATGAACTCACTAGTCTTATTTTAGTTTACACTTTTTTTTTTTTCCTTTCATTGTGATACTTTTTTTCAAAAGATATTTCCAGACATCAACCATGGCAGGCAGGCAGCAATGGAACTAGAAAAAGACAATAGAAACAAATCTAGTTTGAGAGCACCCCCTTTTGCTGCTATCTAAATGGAGCCCTGAGAGGATTGGCTCTCTGGCCTTGAAGTTTATGTTGTCAGCACTTTGGGCGATTTGTGTGTGATTTCATTAGGAACAAAAATAACAGCCAGATGAAGAGGAAAATGGAGTATGCAAAGTGCTTCTGTATTGCTGGGTTCAGTATGTGTGCTCTTAATATACTGTCTTTCAAGACCACATAAAGCTTTCCATCACTATGCACATCATGGACACCAGCGCTTGTTTGTCTGTATATAAATGCAAATGACAGCTCCACCTCAGAAAGTTCATGGTCAGACCTGATGCAGCGTCAACATAGGTGAGTGAGGAGTGTTATATTACAGTTCAGCTTCAGTGGTATGTATGCATGTATATTTCTTCATTATTATTACTATTATTGTCATCATCATTGTTATTATTACTGGTAGTAGTGGTAGTAGTAGTAGAATGGGAATAAAATGCTTAAACTGTGTTAAATGAGTTTACAGTTACATTCAAACTATCAACACTGGGTCCTGAGCAATACACTCATCACAGCATCTGCATGACAGCGCAGAAAGTGCTGCTGTTGTAACAGCAGCACTTTCGCTCGGCTTTTCATAAAATCTGAGCATGTGTGCGCTGTAAAGGATCCAGGTGCTCACAGTGAAATATTCCAAGACATAATGTTGTGATGTGTGATGTTGTAGCACCCTCTGTCCATTGTTAATTTTTTTATTTATTTAATGTATTTTCAATGTTTATGTTTTTTTCTAACAACTTCCATGCCATGCTGGAAGTCAAAGCATTCTTTGAGAAAATCAAAAACAGACAGACAATGATTCATCCATTTAGAACTATATTATTGTCACTATTATTATTTTTGTTAGCCAGATTATGGAAATACAATGAGCTCTCTTCTTGTTTATCAGGGTTCTACTCTTAACCAACTGTAGAGGCCTCCACCTTTTTAAATAAAAGTGCAAAGTATTATAAAGAGCATGATATTTATACATCTATTACATGTAATTTTACACATGTCTTTAGCAACTGAAAGGTGTGTACATTTCATTTTTGTCCAAATTCCTAAGAGCACTTTAACTGGATACTAATTCTCAAATTGTAAAGGATGTCAGTGTAGAAAAAGGCAGACTTTACCAGATATAAGAATAAGAAATAGGTGTCCTTTTGTTATTTGAATAAAATAATTGTTTTAGGTCACAGCATAAAGATGTACAATTTATCAACAGTTTTGTTCTGGCAATGAAATGTCAAAATGGCATCTGCATTTTGCATTGCAGTAAGCACTTTAGTCTCTTTTCTGGTTCTATTATTAGTTCTCATATTCCTTCTTGTACCTCAGTTACTTGGGTCAATACTAGCTCCTTTCCTGGCCTTTTTTGGAGGGGGAACACGTGTACCAAATAGGGGGACAAGAGAAACCTGTGTATTGGTACATCCTCCAGTGAACAAGGTGACAGGGGCGAAAGAGTGAAAGATTTATGAGCTCTTGTGCGCAGACACTGTGGTAAGCTGCTTGAAAAGAAGGGAGAAAAAAGAAAACAAAAAGAAGGAGATACAGAAAGATCATATATGCATGATAAGAGTGAAAAACGACTGATTTTGCTCATAAAAATAATAGCAGAATTAGGAAGGTTGTCATTATCCACGCAGGAGCCCCAGAACCGGAAGGTGTGTCATCCAGATGGTGAAGGAGAGATAACCGGGGCCAAGTTTGAGGAATTGATTACTTGGAGTGATTTGAGGAGAGATTGGCTAACAACACAAACACAGGAAATAAGAGGCACAATGACAAGTCAGTTGTCTTTGGTGACATCAAATCTCAATGGGTTTTAACACCAAACATCTTCTCTGTAACATCTAACAACACCTGGATCAATAATGATGCTGCCACATTTTCATAGTTTTGTAAAATATGTTGATATCACCACAATTTTACACAAGTTTTGATAAGATCTGATAAGATCACTTAGTTTCATAGTGAACCAGACTGAGGACAAACACAGATGAGAGTAAGATGGTGTGACAAAAAACAGAACAACAGACTTTCTATGTCAGTATGAAGGACACTTGTATCCCTTTTTATCGTATTTCCTTCCCTTTCTGTCTTCTCGCAGTCCCTGTGCTCATTTCTAGCAGCTGGCTATAAGACTACAGGTGTTGTTTTACTTCTGCCTTTTGAGGATTTGTGACTGTTACGCTGCTGATGATGGAAAACTGTATGTGTGTTGTAACCTGCCAGAAATATTCCAGTAGAAATTTTAGACAGTAGAATTTTTAAATTATTTTTTCTTTTTCAAGTTTGCACCAAGATCACAATTCTTTTGTATTAACTGTTGGTAAAATAACTGTTAAGCAATAAACACATAAATGTACTGTAAAACCCATAAAACTCAATAGAGGCTTGAACTTTATTTGCAAGAAAGCTAGTTAATACCAAACAGTGAAAATCCAGAAGGGGAGAGGAGTGGGGGGATATGTTAGGTCTAAATTATGGGAAAAAAAATAATAATAATGAAACAGATCTGTGCAAGTGTGTGGCTGTACAAGCTAACTGTAAAATCTGTCTATCATCTCCCTGTGGCTGGCTATCTCTGAGACATGTTTTTAAAGCCCTGACGCGTTATTAATAAAACAAACTCTAATAGAAATATCATTGGGCTTATTTTTCAATCAGGCCCAGCATCGCTGCAATCCGCAAAGCGTGACATTAATTAAAGATTGATGGCCGCGCCATTCATCTGAGCCGCTGTTGATCCGGTAATTAAAATGACAAAAAAAAAAGATTTATTTATAGAAATTTGCCCAACTTGTTTCATTTCCCTGTCAACAGGCCTTGATTTTCTGTCTGTTAATGAAGGGAAGGAAGTGCATGTGTTTCTCATCTCCCTTCCTTCTTCTGCTCCAGTAGATGGACACTGACGAGGCTGGGGGTACATACGGCTACACAAGGAGGCCAAAGTAACATCTCTTTGCTCCTTATATACTTCTCCCTGCTCAATCAAACTTTTCAAAGGAATAAAGTTTCAGTAACCTTAGTTCAGCAGTAATACAGAAAGAAAAGCAAATACAAATGAAAAAGCTTTGCATTTTTATTTTGGTAAAGTAATTATGTAGTCTCTTGGAATTTGACAAGGCTTCTAATGAGTTCTCCCAGGACCTCTCTTTTATTTGTTTGTTTGTTATTTTTAAGCTTGATTAAGTCCCCTTGTATTTAGCAAGCACAATCAAATCAAAGGGGAGGAAGATTAACTGTATACATTTCTCCAGCATCTTTAAGGAGGTGTAACCACACTGCTTTTCTTTTGTGCTGCATGCCGTTACTGCTCCGGCTGTAAGTCGGTAGCCATCTGTTCCAGTCGCCCGCTCCGTGACATACGGAGAAATGAGAACAAAACACACACATTGACAATTACTGCCATTTATTTATGTCGCATTTGTGAGGATTTGTTGAGGAGAAAAACACAATGGAACTGAATGGATCTCTTACACTGTCAAATCTTTGATTACTGATTTATATTTATTTCTCTAAAGCATTTCTTAACAATCTGAAACTAATGAAATAAAACCAAAATGCATGTCAGCTGTCCAGCTTTATGTCCTATGATATGTGTTTCGATATACTATCATTGCCATTATAAAATATAATTTGGAGGAAATGTAATTGTTGCATGGATTATGTTCAGTAGCAGTAGTTACATTTTTTCTATAAACTAAAGAGGTATGACAACGACGACAGTTGTGGCTCAAGAGATTGAGCATCTTCTCAACTAGTCTTAGGTTGGCTGTGTGAGAGTTTCACTTGTAAGATGCTCTGGATTCAAATATCTACAAAATGACTAAATGCAGTGGATTATAATGTTAAGTCTTGTAGCAAACAGGGGAGGTCACCACCATGCTCATCTGTCCGGATGTTCACTCAATTTGTGAATGACTTAATCAATTTTCAGTCAACATTTTTTCCAGACTTTGGAAAATGTTAAATTAAATTAAATACAAATTCAATTTCAGAAGAAATTGATCTCTGGAAGAATTGCATCTTTTACAGCATCAAAGTCTATAATACAGAAATTAGAATGAAAATGTCAACACACCCCACAAAACTAGAAAAATTAGGAAATGTGTTTATAAAATTAAAAAAAGGGGGTAATATCATATTTCAGAGGGATACAATAATTGTCATCATTGATTTAAATTAAAACAATAAAATACTGATTTATTAAAACCAAACAGAGATGAAGGAATAGGTACTAGTGACATTGCAAGCTAATTAACAAGGTTTATTATATTTGGATGTTTGCAGACATTTATTATGGCTGTGATATCAGTCCACTGCTCATGACCTTCTTAACATAGTTAAAAAAACAAAAACAATCAGTCTACTGATACCTCCCTTGAAAAAATACAAGGATCCAACTTTCACTATATTCATAATAGAACAATATTTCTCACATTGCAGTCTCTGAAAAACGTCATAACATTGTTAGTTATGCATTTGGTTCAACCATTTTTTCTGACTTTTTTGATCAAAGTAGTATTAGTGAATGTCGAGTGAATGTAGTTTTACAATAAATACAGTATTAGTATTTACAAATTAATAATATGTAAATATAATTTTCTGAAAGAGGTCACAGTACTCATTCCAGCCCTGTGAAATGTAGTCAGGCTTATTTAAAAGTATATCTATTTAGTTAAAATTCACGTTATGGTTTGATAAATTAGAACAAGCAGCACAATTTACAATTTAACTACATAAAGGAGTGAAGACGCAGAGATGCAAAAAAAAAAAAAAAAAAAAAAAAAAAAAAAAAAAACAAAAACAAAAACAAAAACTCATTTCAATGGCTCGTCTTTATAATGCATAGATGTTTTAATTTTCTATGATCGCTCCTTTGAAATGGCAGACAACCCATTGTAAACTCTCTACAGTGTAAAAACCAATGAATCACAGGCAGAAACATCTAGACAAAGTGAATTAATGACACACACATGGCCAATTTGTAAAGCTCCCCACCAGCTTTGTACACAGTCCCTCCTATACCACCCATATCTGGCCCATTTAGTTCTACATGGCATGCAGCCCAATCTCACTGCACGCTTGTGAAATGTATTTCCACGAGGAACTACTAGATACAGGATTTGGCTCTCGCTTAGAAACCAAAAGTGAGAGAATAGTAGGGAAAGAGATGTATTAAATGATTATAATGACTGATGATATTACCTATTTCTACAAAATATGACTTCAATAGTGTAATGGTCAAATAGCGGGTAAGGATGACAGAATTATTAAAAGAGAAAGAATTGAGTAATTCCTGCACATTTATCTGTCTGCACATCACAGCTTCACACTCACTTAATATATATTGTGAATCTCACTGATCCCAAAGAGGTCTTTTTTTATATTTCTTTATACTTTTATCCTATTAAGTCACAGGCTTTGGAGTGCAAGTTAATTTCAGATCCAAGATGGCAACAAAAAGGTGGGGGGGACATGAGGTGAAAGAGCTGATGAGATTTTTTTTTAAAAAAAAATATATATTTAAGATGTGGACAATACAACAGGACTTGCACTGACCGTGCCGTGTGTGGTACCAGTAAATGCGATCTCTCCTGCACCATCTTTTTCCCTCTGCTGACATGATAAATACATAATGTGCTTCATGATGAATGCTCTTTATAATGTGAGGCTGAGATAAGATTCTAGTATTCACATTTTTCTATCATGTTAATGTGTGGAGATAAAGCATTGCATCCGGAACGTTTGGGGGCCCGGCAGGCTGGCTCATCGCTCTCTGTTGGTAGATGAATAGATGGAAGAGTGCTGAGATGGTGACATCAGGAAGTGCAATAGACTGCTTTTTCCTCACTGATTCTACTGGTGCACCTTCCCTCTACTGTCATATGTACAACTACTACAATTACTACTGTTACTGCCTGAATAGTCTAAAAGTTGGAAAGAACATTGTGTGGCTCAGGTTTGTTTGGTTGCACCCGATCATCATATTTCTGGACCATATTCTTCAAATGTTTCAAATCTTATCTATGCTCTCATCCTTACCAACTATAAATCTGCTATCTGTTTCTAAATGTGACACATATCTTTACTTGTGCATACACTTTAACACTACAGTTCTGAAGGTATCTTCCCACCAAATACGAAGCAAATTTCTACATTACTTATATGACTACAGCTGCTGAACTTTTTTTTTTTACAATCCTAAATAATTTGCCCTTTACAATCAATTTTGTATCTTTTTGGAAAGCTGGCTGTGCTTCTATAACCACAACCAACAGCTGTACAGAAGTTGAATCATGCAATCATTGTGTTGGTCCTTCAAAGTTTTCACAGTTGTTAAGATAGTACTTTAAAGCCACATGACCCTAAACAAGGGATGAATGTCATGTTGTAGCATCTCACACCATTGTAATAAATGTGTTTGTGTGGGTTCATGTGGTTGAATTTCATCCACTTGCAACATCTAACATTGCAAAGTATAGCACATAATTTGGGGGATTTGGGGGCTTGAATGAATTTTATTGCTATAGCTGCATAGCACTTAGCTGGTGTTGTGTAGTTTTGTTTTTCCAGAATATTAGGTTTTGTGTTTTCAAACATAAAGTTACAATCATAGCAATGATTGACACATACTGAAAGGAGTAGATTATATTAGATTTGCAAATGTTGTTTCCTCCTTTCAGACTTCATTGTTTTATTCTCTTTCATGTCTGGATGTTGCCTAAATTAATAACATCAGACTGGACACCCTCTCTGCAAAGCTGCTTTCTTAATCACACAACCTGTCATTTTGTGACTTGTTTTCATTTGAATTTTCTTTAAGCATGAAATCAGTTGTCATTTAATTTAACAGCAGTTTTGCTGAAGTTTAACTGAAATGCTTATTCTTGAACTTAAACTGACTAAAACTTGGCAAAACGGTTCACAGCATTTTGTGAATAAATCAAAGAGATGAAAATGTCGAGTGTTTTCATCAACTAGAACTAGAATTAAATTTCAAATGTCAAGATTTGAAAAACAGACTGAAAATAAAAACTGCAAGCTTCACTAAAATGACTGAAAACTACACTTCAGGACTATGACCAGAGCTTTCCTCTCATATGAACCACTGAGTGTTGAAGTCCAGACATTGTCCAGTTTCCTGTTCACACGTGCAACACATTATACTCACTGGGAATTCTACATTTAGTTTGAGTATGGGTTGGCACCTGAGTACAGGAAGCTAGACTAGCAATGCCTACAAACACAACGACATGCTCACTGCCAACCTTAAAGAGCAATAACTTCTTCTATTCACTGTTAGTTGCTTTGTTTGTCCCTATAATTTCCTGGTTTCATGTTTGTTTCATGTTCATTTTTAAAATGTCCCAGTAAATCCACATCCCTGATCAGAGTATTGGGTCATAATCATCTCTTAAGTTTCAGGCCCTAAAATGAGATTTAAGACAGAAGCTCAATACCAGGTAATAAAATGTGATCTTCCATCAGATGATTAAGTGTTTTAGTTGTCTATTTTCCAAATAAAATTAAATGCCTGAACACTAAAAAGCAGTTTCACATCATGGAGATTTCAGGGTTTTGAGCAGTTGCCATCTTTGAGCTGACGGTTACGTAGTGTTTCTGCTACCAGTAAGAACTACTGCCATTAATCCTGCTGCCCTTTTATTTAATTCTGATACCAGTAATAGCAAGTAGCTTGCACTATATCTAGTCTATATGTATAGTCCATTACTGCCTACTACAAATACTATTATCACTGTTCCTGTGACTGCTCTTACTAGTGCCACTTATACTGACCAACAGTCACTACTGCTAGTGTAGCATTTTTTCCAACAATTTTCCAACAATGCTTCTCATGAACTTAAATTATGTCCTAAGGTTTTTTTTTTGGGGTGGGGGGGACAAAAAGAAAACCAAAAATAATGCTGCCGCTATTGTTGTTATTGCTCTTATCGAAAAGGGTCCTATGTTGTATCTTCCTGTCTCTATTGATTCTTGTCTTAAATGTATTTCCATTACTGACTGTTGCACCAAGAGTGACACAACTTGTCTTCTTGCAGAGTGATGCAAGATTCTGATTTTATTTTCTCTTTCAAATGAAAAGAAAGAAGAATGGGAGGTTGAGAGGGAGAATTATATGATGTGTGTGAAGTGAATTTCTTTATCTCAGTCTGCTGCTCTGGGTTATGACTGGCACACTGTTCAGCCCTTTTACGGGTCCCCGGCAGAGACACTGGCAGATGTGTGCTGTAAAAAAAATATATCTATATAGCCAGCATGTGCAGATGTAGGGATATGCACATCATTGTGCACAGATACTCTCTCTCTCTCTCTCTCTCTCTCTCACACACACACACACACACACACACACACACACACACACACACACACACACACCACCAGACAGGCTAGAAGGCACAGATGTGTGCATGTCTCACCTGAGTCCAATAACGTCACCTCCTTCAGTACCGCCATATAGTTTGGTAGGCCCAGTCCTGCATGGTTCCTCTGTCTTTTGCCCTTTGTTTCTGTTTTCTCCTTCTCTTTCTATGTGTCTCTCCCTCTTTTACTTTCTGGCTCCATCTCTCTTGTGCCTCTATGGCACTTTGAAGCTTCTCCAGTCATCCTGCCATACTTACATGTACCCAGGGTCCAATTAGCCCTTCAAACACCCTGTAGTCAGCACACAATGCATAACCCTGCATCAGTAATGTTGTCTATTTTGTTATGCTTTCAGATACATTAGCCTAAGGGGGTAGCTTTATGTTCTGAGGAGAATTTAGTATTGATTAAAGTGATAGGATGGATAAAATACTATGATAAAATATTTTTTTTCCCTTACTGGTGGGTTTAACATACAGTCCTGTTCAGTGTAAATAAAATAGGCAAAACTCTGCATGGTTTATGTGCATAAAGCTTTCTCTTTGGACCATTTTGTAAGTGAGCATGACTTTCATGGTGCTCTTGTCCAGGACAAATTAAGAGATATGACTGTAGCCAGGCCCTTAGAGATTGTAACTGGGTGAATTAAATGCCTTAATTGCCATTGTTGCCTAGGAACCTTTAAATTTCTAAATTATTGTCTACCATCGTCATCAGTCAATATTATGACACGATGAATAATTTAATTCAGTATTCTGTGTTTTCCTCTAAAAATCAATGATGCCTACCACAACGTTTGAGCAATTTTTATCTTTTATTTGTCCTCTAAAACTGTCTTTTGCTAAATGATACCGACCCTTTGAATCTTTTAACAGCACAATCAATAAAGCATGTTTATGCGCAGCTGGCAAAACCATCAGTTTGGGACTTTTGAAAAAATATGCCAGCGGCTGCAGCTTGCTAAGTGCAGAGCGCTAGCACTAAATCTTGGGAGTTAAAGTTTTACTGGGGCGTTATGGGTAAAAATGCCTTGTCAGCCATCTGCCACCTCCTCTCCTGGCAGCCATATTTCCAGGTCTGCTCAAGTCCTGGGAGAGAACATTGCACCGCCACCCAGGGCCAACCGCCACTATTACAGCCCTGCGCCGGGATCTGTGAAGGAGTAAGGTGAAAGAGGGATGAAGAGGAGAAAGAGCAAAACTGACATACAGATTCACAGACAGAAGACGGCTCGGGCAGTTTGAGCATTATGATGTGCCGCATGGAGGTGTAAGCAGTATGGTAATGACTGGATCTGAATTACACAAAGCTGAGATCAGCAGAATACTTATAATTAATATTTTACATTAACAATGGGAAGTATGCAACTTTCAGCTTTATTGTTTTTGGTTCAGTCTCATCTGTGTCACAGACACATGAGACAGCAGTTCTTAATGAAGAAGCTCTGTTAAAGCAATTGTAGACCACCTGTCCTAACAAATGTTATACAGATGTTATTCATTCGGTGGCGCCCATGGTGGCACTGTAGCTAAAAAGGGAGCTATTTGTCCTTAGCAGTTGGTGAAGACCAGAACAGAGCTGAGAGGAAGACGGAAGAAGGAGGAAGGTCACCTAAATAAGCAGCTTATTGCAACCTATGATCTCCTTTTATTACTTAGTATTTATTACGCAGTATTTGCTCTGAACACACTTTAAGGATCTGATTATTCTATAAGGTTAAAAGAAACCAGTGTTGACTGTTGGTACAAACTGGAGTGTAAACTGTGGACTGTGGTTTCCTGTCTGGAAACCACAAGCTTTTTTTCTCTCAGGCTGAAATTTAATGGCACAACATCACACTGCTTCTTTTATTTGCCAGTAAGAAGACAGCAATTACTCTCATGACAGCAAGAGGTCACTTGTCAGGAGAGTGTGAGTGTAGGTGATTGTAAGTATTTGAATAAACAACACAATGTGCCAGTGAATTCACTTTTTTTAGCGAGGACAGTCTGTCTATTATGTAGTTGTTTCAGCTCAGTTCAACGATAGCTTCCATGGAAACACATCAGTCGTCATTAACCTGTATTATCAGAAACCAACATAATCATTGGCATTGCCTTTAACAAGCATGTGTTTCATCTCTGCTGTTTGCATTGTCAGATTGATGAAGCTACAGTTCTTTGAGTTTTTAACACCAAAGCTTTCAGCAAGCTTTGACCTCTGCAGAAAGCTTGCTTCGTCTCTTCCCCAGATCCAGTAATGAACGATGGCACTGACCCTGTCAGCCTGATGAGACTGGCAGCTTAATGTGTTAGAGAAAAAAACAGAAAGGTGGAGGTATATAAATAAATGCTTCCTTGCTCTTGCTTAATGCTAATCATGGCTGATTAATCAGGCCGTAATTCCACTGAACCAAAAAGGTTCACCAGTCAATTGTGCAAGATTAGCCTTTTCTCACGTGCCGACACATTTAGTGATGGAAGGGCACATTACAGCTCTGAATCAAGTCCGTAGATCACAAGCTGAGTCAGCTTGGCATCACGTTCTCTCCCAATGATGCACTTATTCACTTATTTGATAGAGAAAATTTAGATGAGACTATGGGTCTTTCTCAGCATAGAGTACACTATGTTCAGACTCTTGTTCCTCAAGTTAAAATTTGGCAAGTTCAACTTGGGAGTTCAGACTTCTGAGGATAGGAGTACTTTTAGCAACTGGAATAGTGTTCTTGCTAGTATCAGCATCTCAGTTCTGATGATTACACCTCCATACAATGGTACCTTACTGTACCGTGACAAATTAATCTTAGGTCCACAAAGGCTTTTTGATCTGTCCAGCCAATTTTTAAATCCACTTAACCTGTTAAGTGTCATGAAGATGCTGGCACCAATCCCTGTTGACTGTGAGTAAGGGTGGGGTAAACTCTGGACAGGATGGACATAGACAGACAACAATGCAAATGCAAATACTGGATGAACAGGCAAATAATATATAATAATATGGACATCCACAAAGGCAATACTGTTGTTAATCTGTTCAACAAAACTTTTGCATAAAAACAGATTGGCTGGGCATCTCCACAGCTTGCATCTTGGCAGATTTCAAAACGATCAATATTTGGATCAAATGACCACATATTTGAAAAAGTTATTAAAGTCATACAATAATGGTCCTAAGATGAAAATTGTTATAGTGTTGAGCCTGGCTCAAAATGCCACTGACTGGCAGGCAATTCATTCTGGGACACTTAGCTAACCCAAGTCCACACAAATCTATTCCTTCAAGTATCCTCAATGGAACAGACAGAGCAAGAATACTTCGGGACATTTGATCTGCACTTGGCTGGGGGTGAATTTGAATTGGAACAATACTTGTTGCTGCTTTTACAAGCTGAGGAAAAAGTCTTTTACTGCTAAGTGTTTGATCAAACCACTTCTTGTTCCATTCGCTTCTCTTTCTTATAAATAAACACTGGAATTGATTCTCTGATGTGTCAAGAGCCGGATTTGCAATTTAAACTGGAGGATTTGTGTCATAATTGCTTCCACACTGCAAAAAATAAATGTTTCTTTTTTCTTAAAGAGGCAAAACAGATTGAAGCAATTTTGATCCCTCTTTGCAAAGGTGACATAACTGTTGTGAAGAATAATTTCATCATGTGCAATCTATTATTACTATCTATTGCCATGTATCAGGAAAAACAAGGATTGTTAGACAGAAAAATCCTTTAAAAAAAAAATTACTGATGATTATGACTGATTCTGTTATGTTATATGTGTTTACACATTCATGAATTATCCCCAGGAAGTAAAATCCGCCTAGTACATCAGCAAGCACAGATCCCCACAACCCCATTATAACACATGCCTCTCCACCTCTTGATCTCCCACAGTCCCCTCTGTAGACCCGATCTCCCCTCCCCTACACACTTTCTCTCTCTCTCTCTCTCTCTCACACACACACACACACACACACACACACACACACACACACACACACACAGACCCACCCTAACATAGTGGGGAATTAAACAACTAAGTACTCATAAATCAGCAGGCTCTCCTCTTTCTGGAGACGGACAGACAGAAAGACAGAGAGAGAAAGAGAGAGAGACATGGGTGGGGGTGGTGTATGTGGAGGTCAGGTTAGTCTATGGGGGGAAAGGGAGGAGGAGAGACACAGAAGGGAGGTACTTGTAAATCTCCTCAGAGTGATGTAGGACTTCTAATTTGAGACATTCGGTGAGACAAGAGAGAGAGAAAGAACCTATATGCATGGTGTTTATACAAGGGGAGGAGAGCGGGAAATGATTACTGCTGATATTGTTCTTCAACTGTTTTGGCTCAGCTGTATGCTTCCAATATATGAAAACAGCAGGTAGCCTTAAGACTGAAAATGTTCCTTCTGTTGGAATATCACTCTAGATAAGGTGTGATCAAAGCACCTACCGCCAGGATGGAATCAGAATATCACCACCTTCTATGAAAGTAACAAAAGTAACACCTTATTTTTTAATGAAAAAGAAAAGGGCCCACATCTGTGGCTGGGGATTGTGAATGATAAGACAGTGTTTTTATATATAAAATAAACCTATAAGCCAGGAGTCAGCAGGGGTCTCTTAAGGCTGGTGGGACCCTATGTATTGAGTGCATGGATTGCATACAGGAAGGGATGGTTCTCCTTGAGTAACAATGGCTGAGCCAGTGGGTGGCGTATCACTTTGGCAGCAACATATTTTGGATTGTTTCTTTCTTTCTTTCTTTCTTTCTTTCTTTCTTGTGCAGAGACATTTTTCCACTGCTGCAGGTCCACTGAGGACACATTTTAACAGCTTACTCAACTGATTACAGTGCGCCCCCCAGCCCTCATTCCCCCACCCACCTACTCAGTTCACCTCGCTTACTGCTGTAGTCTAAGGGGACATCAAACACATTATGTTGCTGAGCTTTGCTGATGTTCTGGTGCCCAAAAAGTGTGCTAAAAATATCTAAAAAAAAAAGAAAAAAGAAAAAAAAACAGTATCAGCAGACATCAAGAGAATGAATCAGCTAACCCGTAGGTCAGTTTTAACTCTCTGCAAACCAACTTATTCCTCTAATCCATTGAGTTTTAAAACACTGGATACTCACAGCACAATTGTTTAAGTTGGGAAGCAAAGAATCAGCTGTGTCTGAGTGCCTGGACAATAAAGGAAATGTTCAAGTCTGCCAAAAGGACAATCATTAGCTTTGGATGTTCCTGCTTTGCAGAGTAAGAGGAGTAAAACTCAGTTCAGTCTGACTGCATTCAGACTGTTTGTGGATAGTTTGTTAAAATTTTGCAGGTTGATGAATATCAGGTCCTTTGTAATGTTATGATAATCTCAGTGTGGCGCTCGGTAGCTGTCAATCATAATTAGGCACAGCAGCAGCTCTGGATGGAAGCATCACTGGTGTTGACATTTTATTAGCTCTGTTTTGCTGTTTCACCACAAGTGCAACATTTTCTAATTACAGTGTCAGTCCTGTCTTGATACAGCTTTGTACATTGCAGTCAAATATTCATAAGAATCATGATGGAACAAGTGAAGCAGATCTCCAAACATTTTAATTGATTAATTAATTAATTCAAAACAATATGTGTCTGCCATACAGTGTCTTTGAAAGAAAACACAAATAATTGTTTTACTGAATAAAAATATTTTTAAATCTTTGGTGGGAAAACTTATGACCAATTTCTAAAGTGCAGAGACTGAGGTACAACTTACATACTAAAAGCAGTACCAAAGTACTAAAAGCAACACATAATAGCAAATAAATGAAATGACATGGTTTTTCAGTTAACACATGTTAACTCTTGGACTTACTATGTTCTGAGGAGAATTTAGTATTGATTAAAGTGATAGGATGGATAAAATACTATGACAAAATATTTTTTCCCCTTACTGGTGGGTTTAATATACAGGCCTGTTCAGTGTAAATAAAATAGACAAAACTCTACATGGTTTATGAGCATAAAGCTTTCTTGGACTTACTTCCTGTTTTATTTTGATAGTCACTCTATCTTCTGAGTCTGTTGTGATTTTTACTTCCTGCCCTCATGTGATTCTTCTTTCACTGGTTGCCCTGCTCTGATTAGGATAAACTGGAGAGTTGATTCCTATGTTTTTTTTATTAAAGATGGCTATGTTCCCAAGAGTTCCTCATGCCTGTTACCTCTTGGATCCACAACCAGCTGACCATTAACCTGCCCTCACCAGCCATGATAACATCCACACAACTCTTCAAATCTGTAACATCCTGTCAGATTTACATCATATTTTATTCCCTGTTTTATTTTGAAAAATTCACCTCTCTCGTCATTCTAGTTCATAGCTGTGTGTGTCCTGTCCTTTGACCATCCGCACCTGCTCCCAATCAACTTACCTGCCACTGCTGTTTCCTGTCAGCCCAACACATTTATATACTCCCCAAGTTTCCTTTGATGCTTCGCCAGATCATCTTTGTCATATCTCGCATGAATGTTGCTTTCCAAGATTCTCCTTGTGTTAGTGTCTACAGTTTGTGATTTTTGCCTTTTGGTTTTTGGAATTTTGCCTGCTCCCTGCCTGTTGTCATTTGCCTGCTGTGGACTGACATCCTGTGTATAGCCACCTGTTTATTTATTTATTTATTTTACAGATTTGTGAGTAAGCACACTGCCGTTTCGAGTTTCACATTGCATCCTGCGAGCATAGTAGCCACTCACTAGAGAATGATTACAACATCTGGGACTCACTTTGGATACATATTTAACCATAAGGTAACATTTGAATAGTTGTCATGCAGAAAAAAAACTTGAATACAGTAATATTAGTGTCACTCCAAAGTGACTACTGATTGCAATTTTTTATTGTATGGTTTCAGCCTTTTCTTTGACTTTAACTTAGACTTAACTCAGTTACTTGTCAACGATTTGCCTTAACTGTCTTGAGAAATGAAACATCAAACCAGAGCAAGCAAAAAAAAAAAAAAAAAACTTCAGTAAATTTGAGATTTTTACTTTCACCAAAATAAACTTCTTAATTACAGAGTTAACAACAACTCCGATAACAGTGAGTCAGAGTGAGTTGACACTGATGCTAATGAACATGTTCTAAAAATTCTATGCTGCAACTTCACCAGATTTGAAGAAAAAAAAATGAAGCACAACAATGCTACATCCATTTCATTCAGAGCAGTACGAGGAAGCCTCTGCATTTTAGTTAACCACTGTGTGCCTGAGAGATTGTTGGCCTCTTCATTTCCATCACTAATGGTTTCCTGTGCACAATCCACTAACCAGTTTTAAAACTTTACTAACAAACTTAGTATTTGTTTTTATTAAATAACAGAAATGGAAAAAGGAAACTTGGTCAGTGTACCAAATTCACTTCAAACAACTGAACTCCATCCCTGAGGCACAGAATCCTGTATTACGTATTCCAGTAGACTGACAATGATGGAGCTACAGGGTCATGTGACCAGTCACTGGGAACGTTACTATGATAGAACCCTAAATATATACATATACATACTTGCATAATCAATTTTAATGACTATAGTGGAGGGTAAACCTAAAATGTAATTTTTTTTTAAACAATCACAATGTATAATTTTGTCTGTGAGGTTCAGAAATATGTTGATGATGTTGTGATCTGTGTAGCATTGCACAAGATCAAGAGATGCACAAGTTTAGTTTCTTATTATATTTTCTGACCTTTTTGAAATGCTGGAACATGCTTAGTGATCTTCTCAAAATGATTGCAGGAGGTCAACATAATAGATCCTGGTGTTGAGACTGGTCAAGTGGAATGGATTAAAAACACCTCAACGATCAATATTAAATAGTTTTTTTCTTTGGTGACACCATTTTTTTTTTCCTGGTTTACCAAATCTACTGTCAGTGATGTTCCTTGCTTTGTATCCTCTTTTCTGGGAATAACTGCTCATGGTAACTACCTAATTGGTTTTTATTTATTCCAAGCATTTCAATGTAAATACAGATATTGCAGATTATTACATTAAATCGGTTCAGCTCACAGACCATGTGCCCTGCGACTTCTCAGTCTGACTTTTCAAACAAATACCATCTGTCGCGTTTGAACAAAAACAGCCTTGTCTGTCAATTTCTTTTGAAATGTGTATGAGAGTGAGGGAGAATTAGCAGAATCTTGTTCTTCTGCTTTTGTCTGTCAGCTGCTTGGCCTGTGAGCTGACGGCACAGCAGCCTGGTACATGACATGTATGCATTCCTCGCTGCTTCGCTGTTATTAGCACAATGCAAGGTAGCTGGCAACAGTCTTGTAGGGTAATGCTCTGTTCACTCCACAGTGGAGCTGACAGAAAGCTTCTAGAGACGCTGTATGTACAGTGGGCGAGACAGTAGAGCAGAATACAAGGGAGAGGATGGGAAAAAAGAAGATTTAAAAGGGAGGGGGGGAAAGTAAGAAAAGAATGAAAGAATGAATGTTAAATAAACCATAACAAACTGAGCAACAGACAAAGCATATATCTGACTATTAAAAATTTAATTTATTGGCATGCATCAAAACTCTCTTTTTCTCTTCATCACTATAACCCAATCCTCACCCATGAGGCTAAAGTGTATTTTACAAGCATAGATGATGAGAAATAGAGGCTATTGTTTTCTCATTCCCACGTCACCCTCTTTCCCCCCCTCCCATATCTCTTTATTGTTGTGAATAGAAATGTCTGTCAACTGCTACCGTGGCAACCAGTGCAGGCAGGAAGCAGGTCACTTCTGATGCTCGCTGGCCACCCAGCTGAGGGGGATAATGAGGGGAGGGAGAGGGTGATGTTAAAGTGTCAGACTGGTGTCGGTACATATGGTTTGGAGAATGTAAGTGTCTGGAAAAAGCAATGAGATGTGTTATTCTGATATTTACTTAGGACCGCTGTCTTATAAGAGATCATAAACTGTGAGTAATAAATGTTAATAAATTATTTTTAGGTCTCATAGGAGCTGTTTGTGAGAAGCCAAGAGTTGAGAGATTGTTGTCTTATGTCTGGTGTAAATCATGTTCCAGCATCACACTTTGTCTTTTTAGCCAGAATTTAGTTAATGTTTACCAGGAACTGACTCGTAAACTTCTTGTTTGATCAATGACTCTCTGGAAAAGTTTTAGAGCATTTCCATCAGAATCAAACATTTATTAACAACTTCAACTTCAAATTTCCATTTAGAAAGAGAAATGTTGCATAAATGTTATGTTTTATTGCAAATACTAAGTTTCACCACACATAGCTAACAGGTTTGCTAAAGGTCATTTCCGGGCAAATCCCTGATATTCTGGTTAAATCATCATTTGGAATGTTGACAAAAGTTACTGACTAATGAATTACATTACTTTATACTTCAGTGGACAAGACGAATCACCATCTTTTGCAAGAGCTGAAGGACTAAATGCAAGTTAAACTAAACATTCATAGCTTGTGGTAATGTTAGTGTAGTATAAAGCACAAAGTGATACAAGTGATGCAAGACCTGTTTGTGCAAAAACCATATGTTGAATGAAGAAAATTCAAGGTTTCGTTCTCACTGGAAAAAGGTGCCTTTGATAAAATAAATTATGCAAAAAACAAATCATTTCTATTTTTGCTTTTCTCTCTTGTTCTTACAATTTCATTGAAGAACTGATATTATGTCGACACAGTTGTATTCCTCTGCCAGAATGTTATCACAGCATTATCTTAGTCATTTGTATAAAACTGTATCATAATTAGCATTTCAAATCTTTATAGTTGAAACATGTTTTACATGTTTTGTGTGGTCACAGTAACTTTTGACTACTACGCAAAGATAAATTAATTCATCTTTAAGTTCAAATTAACTTTTGGCAGAATGTACCTGAAAATATGCTTGCACATGCAATATGATTTTTCTAGAAAAGCTGCTGTGCAATTGGGTATTATAGGCCAAAACAATTAACAAAAAGGACCTTGAGGGCTTGTGTGCCATAGATTGCTGGTGATAAATAATAACTAGATAAATACTAAACTAACAAACTAAGAGAAATGAAAAATATCTATGGACACTGAACTCATATATCAATTAAAGTTGTCAGCTGGGGCTATCAGTATTATTGAGTTGAGTAATACTTGAGCTGAGTTGTGTACATGACAAACTTTTGACCAAGACTTTTTCAGCATTAAAACTTTGTTAACAAAATGTCAACTGATCTCAGTGTGTAAGCTACAATTACAAGTCAAGGTTTGTTTATGTTCAGCTTGGTGTCCCTGTTACTCAGCTGTTAATCAAACACATACATCGGTCACACCAAAGATGCTTCAGTGACACAAATTCCATCATTTGAATCTGTAAAAAGGGTGAAAACCTTTCATCTTTTATAGCTGTGTGTTATGTAAAATACACCATGTTAATTTGTATAGAATATTTCAGTTATAGAGAATCAGACTGAATAATTCTCCACACAGTTCTGGTTCAACCTCAGTCTTCTACTATTATGATGCAGTGGAGCTCAACATTCCACATTCCACAACCCTTTAGAATGTGGAATTTTTGATTGCATCAAAATGACCCAAAACATCATCAGATTTTCACACAAGTCTTTAAACTAGATAAAGAAAACCCAATCAAACAAATGAGGCAGAAACACAATAGTTGGTCATTTATTTATCAAGGAAAATGGTCCAATGTTGCATAGCTTTAGTGGCAAAATAATGCAAGGCCAAGGAAAAATAGTTCATTTGAAGATGCAAATTGTAGTGTTTTCAATTAACTTTGGAGAACAAATCTGACAAAGTATGATCTTCACAATATTAACACAAAGGGCATCATGCCATGATTGAAGGAGATTTATGAGAACCTCAAAAAACATTGTCAATGCCAACTAGGCTGGGAAAAACATAAACAACTCTGAGAGTTTGGACCCCACTAATCCAATCAGACAGATTGTGTACAAATGGAGAAAATTCAAGACCAGTGTTACTCTCCCCAGGAGTGATTGACAAACAAAGATTACTCAAGGAATAATTCAATAGTAATGGCAATAGTAATAGTCAGCAATTGCAAGGAGGAAACTATTGCTCTCAAAAAAGAACATTGCTGCAGTTTGCTAAAGATCACATGATCAATGAATGGATGAAACCAAAAAAAAAAATCTTTCTGAAAAATATTATATTTGGATCAAAGGAAATACTGCATTCTGATGTAAAAACCTGATCCCATCTGTGAAACATAGTGGTGTTGGTATCATGGTTTGAGTATATTTTTCTTTACCTGGGTCCAGATGCCATCATTGGATGGAATTCTAAATTAGGTCATTGAACTGAATCACAAGAGAATGTAATTCGTCTAGCAAGACAACCCAAAACACTCAAGTACTTCCACCAAAGAATGAGTCAAGGAGAATAAAGTCAATGTTTGCACAATACGGAGGAAAAATTCTTTCAAATTGATGTCTGAAATTAATAAACAGTCAATGGACATATCTCGTTGCAAAAGGTGGTTAAACCAGATACTGAAAACAAACTTTACATACTTACAGTATGTAACATTGGATTATTTTCCAAAATTAACTAATGACCAAGTAAACTATTTTTTTTTTTCATTTGTTTTAATTGGGTTCTTGTTATCTACATGTGACTCAGGGTGTGAAAATCTGATGATGTTTTATGTCATATTTATGCAGAGATACAGAAAATAAATTCTAAAGGCTTTATGAACGTATTAATGTTTCTTTAATTTTTACATGCTTCTGTTGTGAAATCTGTCACTATAGCTTATTGTATGTATTATTGTCAAGCTCTACTTTGTCAAATGCAGAGGCTTCACAAATAGATCCATGGAAGAGTGGGATTTCCATAATCAGAGGAATTCAGAGCTTATAAACAGGTACATTTTCTCTAATCAGCCTCCAGTCTTTCTTACCTCTCCTCAAATTACTCCTTGATGGTCGCCAAATGAATTGTGCAGCCAACCACCACATAAACGTGCGCCGTTAAGCACTCAAGAATTTTGTGATCTCCATTAGCATTCCTCCCGTGTACAAGCTAATTGGGTTTTCCATTAGAATACACTGGGTCTGGTGGTAATGAGCAGAAATGGTAGTGGCACAAAGAGGCTTTTTGCCGGAAATTGCGCGATGCAGTAATTTTTTCTGAGCATTTTCATACAGCCTAATTGTTGCAAAGACAAATTCATAGACAGCATCAAAGTGGAGGAGTGAGATTTCGAGGGACGTGGCTGCTGATGTCTGTGTTTCAGACTTGTTTCTGGCACCTTTGTGACGTTATTAATGGATTTCAAAGAGAGAAATTTTTTTTTAAATTTACTTGGTGTTACCTGAAGTTTGAAGTCCACAGTGACAGCAGGCTTGCTGTTTAGCAGCAGTATTATGCTCTCACTCCTTTATTCCCTTTCCTTCCCACATACACACACACACACGCACGCACGCACATACACACACGTGTGTAAGGCCGGACCTGCACAGTGTGATGAGATGACAGCAAGCTCTGGGCTGTCTCTGTTCCTCACCAATGTGTGAGAATGTGAGATTGTGTGTGTGTATACATGAGTTTGTGTGTGTGTTTGTGTGTGTGTATGTGCATGTGTGAGTGCTGAGGCCTGGGCAGATGACACTTCCATGGCCCAGTGAGACAGGCGCAGCTAGACAGGCGTCAGAAAACACTCAGTCCCCTTCAGCGTCCACGAATACTTGACACACACACACACATGCGTGCACAAGCACGCACAAGCACACACACACACACACACACACACACACACACAGGTGTACACGCACACATAAATACACCTGCATGCATCACCAGACACATATATAAATACATACCTACACAATCATGCACACAGATAGACAGATAGCCAAAGGTGTGTGTATGTTTGTGTGTGTGTGTAGGTGTAATGGGATTTTGATAATGAGCAGAAATCTAAAACTACAAATTTGTGTGAAAATATGCCAAACATTTTTACAGCATGTGACGTGACTCTGCTGAATGTGTGTGTGTGTGTGTCAAGCTCACTGCCTTACCTTGGAGGCCAACAGACGCTGTTCAGTTCTCTTCTCCTGCATCTTTCCTCTTTTTATGCTCCCGCCTGCCCCCCAACCCCCATACAGTGTCCTGCATAATGAACCCGAATCATTTCGGACTCCAACCAGGGAGTCAAGGAGGCATGTGGAGCTGAGCAGAAGAGGAGGAGGAGGAAAGTGGAGGTGAATGGAGCAGAGGCAAGAGGAGATGAGGACTAGCAAAGCGAATATGGACAAAAAGGAGTGGGGTAGGAAAGAATGAGGGATGTGAGAATGGCTGAATACGAATTACAGAATAAATCATGTCACCAGGCCATCACAGACTAGCAGATGATCTTTGTTTTCTGCTGAGAGAACAGAATGGACATGGGGTTTCAATGAATGTGCCATAATGCTGATAAGTGCTCCAAGTTCAAAAGGACTGATATTTTTCCCACTGATATTATAGACTGATAATAACTGACTACAGAGTATAGCACAATTTGCTGGACCACATTTTCCTGAATGACCCTCAATGCAACACAAGACAGTTTTTTCGTCAGCCGAACAAAGAGCAAACTTAAACCCTTAAACCTTAAAGCCATTGTTTGGACTGTTGTTTTTTTTTCTATGTACTTCAATGCAACCAAACAATGATATTAGTAAGCTGTTATGGTCATAATGTTTTTACTGTCCTATCAGATGAGCTTTCCAATTACAAGAATATTCTTGGCTGTTGCTGTCTGTTAAATACCTTGTCTTCTCTTATGTTCTTGACTCATTTAATTCATGTCCTTTCTGCTCTTACACCTTAGTCTTAGTTGGAGCAGAATGATAAGACATTCACTGTAGCCACTGTAAAGCTCTGGAAGATTTTTCCTTTTAAGATAAAGCGTTCTCTCTCCATAGACACTTTAAAAGCTAAACTAAAGACCAACTCTCAGCATTTTCACTGGGTTTTTACTTTTATTTTTTGATTCCCTCCACTCCTGTGTATGCTATTTATTTACAGGGTTTGTGTTCAGGTCTTTGTAATAATTATTAACTGTTAGTACGCACATAAAACCTTATAAGATGGTTAATAGGATTCTTACAGACATAAAACAATACATATAAGCGGTAATATGTTAACATTGATCAAAACTTGTTAACATAATACCTGGTTAATTAATATGTATTAAGATACATTGATTTTTATTTTATTTTTTGCAAATTACAACTGTGCTTTTTGTCTGCTCTCTGCTCTCTGTCGTGCTAGATGTTTGTATAATGTTACTAACAGTTAAAGCAATTTGAGGGCTGCATCCTTTGCAAGCTGGATCTATCAGCTGTAGATGCCACAGGTTCCTGACAAGTCTAGACAACCATTCTGAAAGCTCCTTTAAAAGTCGCAGATGAATCCAGTCCACTTTTCCCTGCTCACGAACGATTCAGTGGTTGGATCCTTCACAGCCCAACTTATTCCAAGCTGCATTGTGTGCACTTGGTTAGCAAGCCAAATGACTACACTGTTTTAGGCAAAAATGGCAGGGCACAGGATGTCTGAGAGATGATGTCATTTTGCATACCAGTCCTTTTTCCTCTTGATTAGACATAATCTACCTACCACCTACAACTAAAATATATGTTTTTCCAACCTATTTTATACCCTTCCAAACCATTATCTCTGATTAACCTTTGTGTCAGAACACCAGTGGACTGTCATTTATTAAACATGCTGAATTTATTTTAATCTGTTCTTTCTACTTTACAGCGATGTGTCATAGTTGCTGATGTGCAGAAGACAGTGATATTACATCTCTGTTTGACTGTTTAAGGTACTGTTGATATCTACTGTTAATATTAATATTTTCCATCAACAAGAACTGTACCAAAATAAAGAACAACTATAAAAAAAAAAAATACTATATAAATACTATATCTATACACTTGTTGATGTATTTTTTTCAATAATGAAGATTTTTTCATTTTTTTCCTGTTTCTCAAACATTGTTGCTACTATTTGTATACAGTCAGTAGTTTGTTTTATATATATATATATATATATATATATATATATATATATATATATATATATATATATATATATATATTTTTTTTTTTTTACTTACAGTTTCTTTGTATTTTTGTGATATGTAACTTCATTTGAAGTGAGGCCCATACTCTGCTCATATCTATGGCACAACCCCTCACGGATGATTGGATCAAAGTCTGCAAAGTGTCTTAAAGTCCAGAGGTGAATATTTGGTGGGTTTAGAGATGAGAAAGACAAGGAAGCAATAGGTTGGAGTTAGAAATGCAAAAGATGGGAAGAGAAAGGACAGTGAATCCAATAATGGAAGAGGAGATAGGTGGAGAGGTGGATGAAAGAGGAAGGTAGAGGAGTAAGCCTTTTGTCTTTTGTCTTCCATTTCTTCTTGTTAAAGGCAGCATCAGTAGATGTAAAAACCATTTTCAGTGACATTATGACACATTACAGCTGCTTTGAATGTATTTTTATGCCAAAATAGCAGAATAATAACTTTCCCACTTTTCCCTCCACAAGTCTATTAAGTGCAGCTGATATGAAATCGCCTGAGAACGATAAAGACGCACTGAAGGAGTACAGTTCCTCTAAGATGCATTTCACTTCTGTTGTTGTTTTCCCCCTCTGTTTTCCCTTGTCTCCCCTCTGCTTAACAGAGCAAAGTGCTTTTAATTTGCCTCTTTGTGAAGACGTCCCGTTTCCCATTTAAACAAGTATCTCGATTGGCTCGCTCGCCCTCGGCAGAGCGGCGGCAAACAGTTCAGCAGCCTCTGCTCACTTTTTAATGGCCTTCTCTGCTCAGCTCCATCCCCAATTTTATTTCACACAGGAGACAGGCGAAGCATCTCCTCAGCATCTCCGCTGCTCTCCTCTCCTCAATCTTTTTGTGCTTAATTCCCCTTTAACTGTGTTCGCTGGAGTCGTTAACTGATTAAGCAGTTTAATTAGGCCGAGCGGTGCAGACACACTGAAAGCCCAGCCGTGACTTCCTAAATGAAAGTGCAACAAAAAGACCAGACACAGAGAATTATTTTATGACAACAAATGAGGATTGATAAAACCATTAAATCCAAAATATTACACTCCCATGATGCTTTACAATCTTTCTGCATCACTGTAACACTGTTTTAAGTAGTTTTTGTGAGGTACAAATTTTATGTGTCAACAGTGAAATATGTATCTGTATGTTCTTTGCCCTTAAACAGAATCTGTGCCATATAGTTTATTCTAACCGCTTTACTAAAGACAAATGCATTTTATGGCCTTTAACAATTTATTCTGACTTGGTTTTTTATTTCTATTGCATGTCTTAAATATTGGATATTACTAATTCATTGCTGCTTATAAGCACACTCTTCACTAAAGAGTTTAATGCGTCATCATGAACTGGTTGCTGTTTCAGAGTCTTGTGCACTATCACAAGTAAAAATTCTACATACATACACACACACACACACACACACATATATATATATATATATATAAATGTGTGTGTGTGTGTGTGTGTGTGTGTGTGTGTGTGTGTGTATGTATGTATGTAGGTATCATTTAGTCAAATTTACATCATCTTGGCTCATCTAACACATCCAGTCCCTGCTGTTCCCCAAATCCAGAGTTCACATCGAGAGAAAATGGCATCCAGGGTCTATCCCTGCTGGTCTCTTCTCACACTTATAGCAGGGGGTCTGGCCTCACATTACGGGCTGCTATTATAGGTGAGATATCCTGCGTAGGGCCCACAAACTTGGCACTGGATTACAAATCAGTCCCCCGCTGAAGCGTCCAGCAGGGGGGCCAAGAAGTTACCACGCCAACAGCCAACCTGCACACAGACCCATCCTGCTGCGCTGCTGGATCGAACACCTTTAATGGAAAGAGTGATTTTCATGCAGGAAAAGACAATATGCAGACACCGTAACTGTGCAGCACAGGTAGTTCATATTACTTGAATTAGAAATTAGAGTAAAATTACTTGTTTATCTTTTTTTGTTATGTTACCAGACATTTGAGTCTTGTTGCAGTGTAAAGATTCTGTGAAAGCAAAAACATGATTTTAGATTTTATGGGAAAAATAAAGAAAAAAGTTGATAATATTTTTTTTGTTTGTTTGTTTGCAGACAGAATATAAAAAATATTACAGCACACTGCTATCATCAGACTAATTCTGTGGCTTTTCCTACAGTTTTGAATTCATTGACCCAGCTGCACTACATGCATTACTTGGGGGGCAATAGGGGGTCTCACCAGTAGTAGCTGGTCTAACCTTTGACCCTCTAAGTGGGATCAAGTCTAGGTCAAGAGGATCTGCAGCCGGTCAGGGAACAACAGCAAACAGTCAGGCCTCTCATAACAGAGGACAAAAGATGGTGTGTTTGTGGACTTGACCTCATGTGTTGAACATTTAGGAAATTTTCGGACATATCCAGTCATGGAATCATGCAGTACAATATATACTGTATCAACAGTATATACTCTGCTGAAACATATTAAACTCAATCTACATAAATGTTTGTATGTGATTTCAGGAAATAATCTCTTTAGTCATTTATCAACAAATTTACTTCTGTGTCCACGTATATATTATTATAACATTACAGCAGTTATGATATAGAATGAAGGAAGTTTGCCCCTATAAATAATTGAAAAGCACATGTGGTTTATGTGGTTGGGTATATAGTGTAATCTCAACAAAGGCTCTTGATAAATTTTGCTAGTATGTATACTGTTTGACAAAAATTTGACATATCAACCCATCAATGAAAATAACTGTTTCTGTCCTGAAATTATTGATTATAACAAAATAAAAGTGTAATTATAAAGATGTTGTATACTTTCCTTGAAATGATAGCAATGCATAGCTTGTTGCAGTGTCTTTGTATGTATGCGTGTGTGTGTGTGTGTGTGTGTGTGTGCGTGTGTTGTGTCCTAAAGTTGAACATCGCGTAACATTATTTTTTTCTCCATTTGCAGATTCTATGATTCTGGCTGCATTTTTGATTTCAGCAAAGGCATAAGGGACACGGCATAATTTATGGTTTCCATCTTGCCGCAGATGAAAAATAATCAAATCCAAATAAAATGCAAAGAGGAGGAAGTGATTATCTAAATGATGGCTGCTGGGTTTGGGGAGTTTCATCTGACAGCTGAGTGCACTGTCTTTATGGACAACTGGAGGATAGAGGGGAAGGGGGTGTGAAGGAGGAGGAAGGGGAGGGAGGAGGAACACAGGCACAAAGGGGTGGTTTAGGGGTAAAATGGTGAAGGGAATAGGGGTGGGGCACTCTCACATTTGGGCACTTTACAAGAGCGAAAGATCGATTCTGCACACACATACACACACAGGCGTGCTGACAGCCCGAGACAGAGCATGACATTTAAAAGGAAAAAGCTGACATTGACTCCATCACTGTCACCCCGACTGCCATAAAGCAGCTGCAAATATTAAAACATTTTTCATCTGTGCCGCTCGGGGTTATTGGCACCAGAAATTGTTTTCCCCTCCGTCTGCTGCTAGCCTGCTCTGCCGCAGCCCTCCCCCGAGACCCTCGCCTGTTACCACCGCCTCACAACATATTGGCAGTTGATGTGAAGCTATCCATGTACACTTGCCACTCACAGAGTCTTTATCGCCTTCCACTCTCCCTCTGCAGCAAAAACCTCCCTCCCTTCTTCCTGCTTACACACACACACACACACACACACACACACCCTTCTGTGCACTCATTCTCTTCTTGCTGGAATAAATATTCAGACAATGAATGTACCATTGAATCAGTCACATAGGAAGCACTGTGTGCATGTTTGTTGTGTGCATGCATGCATGTGCTTATGATCATGCTGTTAATAATACCACTTTTCCTGCATTCAGCATAATCCCTCAACAATCTGACTGATTACTTTTCCATACAGTTGAGCTTTCTGTCTGTCTCTGCCTCAGTGGTCTGTCGGCCCTGTGAAGAACTTTCATTCATTCCTTTTTCCAGCATTTCAACATTAGCTCAACATCTCTGTTTTGCGCAATCTAGCGAGCTTTGAGATGCTGATTGCCTCTGGCCAGGCCAGCATATGGTGTATATTTAAATATGTGAAGTTGGGCTGTGCTTGAATTATTTGTGCTGACACTTAAAATGGCCTTCACTAAAGGCTCATCACTTGTGACACGAGTCAAGTGTGCCCCATGTTTCCAAATGTATTCAAATGCATTTGGTTTGATTGGTCTGTAAATAGAATATCGCCGTGTGTTTTCTTTGGAATTCAATTTCACTTTTTTTCTGAGGAAATCTCACATATCACTGTCTCCCCCTCTTTTTTTTCTCTTGTCCAGGTTCTATGACAGATTTTGTATTATGAAACACACCTGAGTACAAAGCAGGTTGCCCTTCATTTGCATCAAATAGATGGATACAGTAATATTGTAAACACAACAAGGATTCCTAATGTGTTCCTATGTCAAAATGGGGGCAAATTGTGGAAAACATAATTGTTTTTACATGATAATTGAATAAATATATCAACTATGTGACATTACAATGCATTGGTAAACAACTACAGTATTTGAAAGTGTACTTTTTTATGTGAGAAAATCTATAATGTGATCAAACCACAACATTTGGGGCAAAGATATTAATAGTTGAGGTGTTTTGACAAACAGTGATCCCTAACCATATTGCTCCTTACCTCTCATGTTGTTGATACATCGCAGATTATGTGGCTATTATATGTTCATTTCTATCACGGAAGTTATCATTATATCGCGGTATTCTGTGACCTACAGGTATTTTTAATTTTTTTGGATTTCCATTATTTTTGCAGAAAAAGTAAACTATTTCTAGCCTAAAAAACTAAATGACATAAATAGTGTGAGGATTTATAATTGCTTAAAGAATATAACAAATATATCATTACTATTTTGTGGATTAGAAAGAAAGAATTACTAAATGCATTTAAAGTGGATTTGCCAGCTGTTGTGATATGCCTCTGTCAACCAGATGGGTTTCATGCAATGCATGCAGTACTAAAATTTCATAAAAACATATTTTTGCAAGGTCACAGCACTCTTGACCTTTAATCTCCAACCACCAAAATCTAATTGGTTGATCTTTGAGTCCAAGTGAAAAATTGTGCCAATTTCCAAAGGATTCCCTTCAGGTATTATTGAAATATCACGTTCACAACAATGGGGCTTACATACAAAATTATTTGATGGACTGCTGTTATTGTGGGGGTTGACTCCTCTAGAGGGCATGCATTCATGTTATAGACTGACATTCTTTATGTATTTCTGAATAGAGGATATTATATCCTCAACAACAGCAACTGATACAAGTCTGTTTAGGAAACTTAAAGGTGACAGAGAATGGTTGAATGGGGTTTTGATCCTTGATCTGTGATGGGACATTTACACAGTAAATTTTGCCTCAGAAGCTTCCTAAAAGCCTGTCAGAAAACTGTTTCAGGGTGGGCATTTTAAACGTGTGGATTTGCACCTATTTGTCATCTTTTTGCGGGCTTAACTAGCAACCTCATTATGAAATGCAAACACTTGACACTTATTGGCTGCCTTCACTGCCACTCAAATGAATGTAACTTTGCTGGCTTCAGAACACGGACAGACCGTCTTTTTACAGCTACTCGCCTTTGAACGGGAGGGAGTAGAATCAGAGTGGGGGGGGGCAGTGAGATACATTTTACGTCACAAACAACAATTGACTCATTTTCTAGCGGACATTTCTAAAAGAGGAATTTCTATGAAAATACGATGTTCCGGAATGTGGGTAGACTACCCTTCTTCAACAGAGATAAGGTAAAAACCTTTTTTTTTCCTCTGTCACCTTTAAGAGATTGTTAAGCTATATCTTGGAAATGCATTGTTACCAGTTTGGCCACTTCTCTTCTTCAGGTATTGTTATTACAGACCCCAAATTGTTCAATAGGCTCAACCATCACTGATGGTTTGTTTGGACCAAACACAAACCATTATTCATGCAAGTGTTGCTGCTAGACTGGAGTATTTCCCAGTCTACAAATATTTTCCCCCTAACATTAATGGGCCTAAAAGTGGACTGCACTATCATAACCACACCTAACAACTGGAATCAAGTAATAGATCCATATTTTCAAAACTTACCTTTAAGTTCTCCTGCCTCTCTGACTTTTCTCCAAGCTATCTGATTTTTCGTTCTCTTTCTAAGCACATAAGTTGCATCATACAACTCAATAAAAAGCTTGTCCTCATTTTCTGATTCCAACAGAAGGTCAACAATGATAGCCTTTTGTGGCACTAATGAAGCAAAAATTTTCACTCTAGTTGAAATATTTTCAGTGCTTTTGCATGTTGAATGTAATCAAAGCACACAAGACATTTGCTTTGTATTTGGTCCGGGTCATTTCAGTTCTTTGCAATTAATGTAAAACTCTTTTATTTTTTATTGTCAAAAAAGCATAACTTGGGTGCATACTTTGGTTTTTACCAACTTTACCAACTTTACCAATTTTACCAACTCATAGTTTTCTTGCATGTAATGATTTTTTAGAATTCATGTGACATTGTCCAAAAGACATTTCATTTTTTGAAACCATGATTTTGGCTTAATCTAAGTCTATTTTCATTTTCATGGGCAGTCTGATCTTTAATGACTGAAGTATGGCGCACTGTTATGGTGAAATATGTAGATGAAACATTGCCAAAATTAAAAAAATATAATTTGAAAACTGTTTTGAAACCAATTTTTCCTTAGTAATATAACTTGCACAGCTTGATTGAGTTTGTTCAGGCCAATAGCAACTTCCTCCTTCAACTCGCCATCATCACCCAGGACCAAATGAGCAGCACAGCTAACATGGCTGTTTCCTCAGCCCCGCAGGCTGTCTTTAGGCCTGTGGAAGATATTTGCTGCTAATGCTCGTCAATGAGAGGCCCAAATGGTCTTATTACAGCAGCTCCCACGGCTCACACTATACATCAGGTAGGAACACACAGCAAAATGGAGAACCTGATTGTTCTGGGAGCAACAGCGCTCATTACTCAACATGCCTCACCCTCCCTCGCTACATGCAAGTCTCTCTCTTTTTCATCATCCTTTCTTTTTGCGCTTCCTCTTTGTTGGCCTTAACCTCCCTTTTTTCTTTCTAACTTTTCATCAGTTTCTGTGAATAAGATAAGATGAAAGCAACGTTTTATATATATCACATATTTTAATAATATTGTTAAATTGATGGAAAGCTCAAAGTATCCTAAACACTGTGTCTCACCACTTCTGAGTAAAATGGCTTTAAACATTTAAAACATTCAAATTTTCTTCAATCATAGTGTGAAACCCTTTCAGATAATCTTGGGTATCTGCAACAAGCATGTCTGGATAAATGTGCATAATCTCTTTGTTGCATGTACAATATGTTTAGTTCATATATACACATGAGCATTTTTGTAAATATTATGCACATAGTTATCCTTTTTCTGGTATCCCCACTGGTTTATGAGTGCATATGTGTGAGAACGTATGCTAACATTGGTCTTCTGCCTGGTGAACTCTAGTTGACCTATGGGGGGAGCATAGCCAGGTCAGTTGTCTATTGGTCAAGATAAATAGCGGCCAGCACCAATCACATTACACGCATCCCTTCCAGCTGCCGGCCTTGTTAGTGTAGTAATCACTCATTGTTAGAGACCTATCCTCAGGCCTATCTCAATCTGCCCTTTAAGACTATTCTTACATCATCTATCCCTGAACATACATATTTCTATCTATCTATCTATCTATCTATCTATCTATCTATCTATCTATCTATCTATCTATCTATCTATCTATCTATCTATCTATCTATCTATCTATCTATCTATCTATCTATCTATCTATCTATCTATCTATCTATCTATCTATCTATCTATCTATCTATCTATCTACTTCACTATTCAGTCTACATATAGAGGGAATTCCAGTGCTAAAGACAATTCAGACCCCCTCATTTACATGCTCGCATACACACTTATTGCTGTCAGCTGTCTCCTCAGCCATCTGCCAGGTCATGTGACCGGGTGATCTCTGCTACACCCGACACGCTGTCAATCAATCAAACGTAGGAACAAAAGAAAGAGAGCAAGCAAGAGAGAGACACCAAAAGAATCCACCCATACTTACATACGTACGTACATCGGTACCTTAATTAATCAGTATCTACAGTATGCAGGCCATGAAGTGCAATGCAGGGATGTACATGCATACTCACAAGTATTTTTGGAAATGGATATTTAGACCTTTTTATAGTCTATGAGAGAAAATGTTAGCTATCACTCTAAGGGGAATAAACAAAACATAGAGATAAAAAAAAAATCCATATAGGAACAGAGACACGCATCCATCTACCATGACCACACACACAGACAAATGTCCAAAACTCAATCACCAGAGGTCGTGTTAGTGAGTGGGGGAACAGATTCGATTAGCGCTGTATTAGATACGGGAAATGATTTCTGTCAAAGCCATCTTTACTGCAATTATGATATGATAATTATGTGTTTCATTATTTACATGGGATAGATACAAGGCTTGTGGCTTTTTGGCTGGGAATACGCAATGCTGGGCAGACGCACACTGCAGAGATTGCAAAAATGACAGGAGCAGACAAAGAGAAAGCACACGAGGGGGTTCGGATTCTTTAAAGATGTGCAATGCAAGTGCAGCACGCACCAGGGAATCATCAACTCTCAGACACCAAATTATTATAGGCCTCATAAAAGTTGTGTCGTTTTATTGCATCTTGCATTTGTATTTGTAAAAATGATCATCTCAATAAGCCATTAGTCTCATAAATAGTGTTACCAAGTTGTTTTTTTGTATTCCAGACAGCAGTGGATATGTCAGATACAATGTCAAGTACAAGGTTTATCATAATTTTGTCATCAGTTATGTTCAACTTTCTTCAATTTGTTGAGGTATTGAGATATTTTCACTCTAACACAATGGAGCTCAGCACAATTTTGTCTGTAGTGCTCAAAGAATTGAAAAACACTCATTGAGGGATAAAGGTAAATGCAGTCATCATACACCATATGGAAAAAAACAAATGACTTAATCTTTACAAATGGGAATTTTATTTTTGTAGTTGTGACTATTGCTTGTATCTATTATGATAACATGGTTTTCAACTAAATTGATGAGATCTGGGGATATGGTGAGACATACCAGAGGCTACAAAAACAGTGGTTGGACGATCATGCAAGTTACTACAGAGTAATGTAGAACATACTGAAATCTTTTGAAGTTTGATGTGTACCAGATTTGTACTGATCCGAGAACAGTATGACAGTAAGAAATCCCCTGTTTTTTCTTTAACAAATAAAACTGCCAGTGAGCTAAATGGCCATGACACATTTGAACTGTGCTAAAAACTCATACATGTACTATGTGCTTGAAGTGGTATGAGGTGCTGATAATTCTCAGTTAACCAAAGTTGTATGTGTTCTGCTCTGCATTTAGTTCTGCGCTGGACCCCTCTCAACTTGCTGCCATTGATACAAGCACATATGAGACTAACTGCTACTCATATACTAGGATACCACTCCCAGACTTTGAAAAGACCAACCCACCACCACAACCTCATCCAATGGGTAACAGTGGATGTCTAACCTAGCTTGCTGGATGAAAGTACAGTTGTGCTCTTACATTCTTTAGCCTCATATTAGTTACTGATTTTAGGTCAAACAATTAATAAGGCTGGATGAAAATAGTAAAAATAGTAAAATTGTAAATAACCTTTGTTGCCAATACACTATTCACTATAACAACCACTAAAAACAGAAATGCATATCATCTCCAGTGAAGCAACTGAACCTAAGAGAACAAACCATCAAGTCTTTGACAGCAATTGTAATAGACAGCAATGAGTGCTACAGTAACATTTCCTTCTCATAATCCATTGAAATAAAGTCAGTAGAGACACAAACACACCCATCCATGCACAAGCCTGCATTCACATGCTTTAGCATGTACACACACACACCCACACACACAGAAACACACACACACACACACACGTGCACACGCACACAAACAAACATGCAGGTTGCTATATACACATCTTGTCATTCTACATTGGAGCTTCCAATTTGCCTCTCATTCTAGCACTCATCTTCAATGTAAGCAGGATGAGAGTCCCATGCCTCCTTAACATAGCTAAACCCACAGTGGGCCATCGGCATCTGACAACCCAGCCTCTCCGTGGAGTTCACCAGTGGTTTAGGGAGCTGTATATTCCAATTAGCTGCCAGGATCCTAGAGCTATGGATAGTATACAGAGGGAGTCACATTCAATTACAGACAGTGTCCACTGTGGATTTGTGTGTTTTTTACCTGTCCTCATGCATATAGTAAGCACTGTTGGTCCCATGTGCACTGGTGTCACAGTGTGTGCACGCATATATGCGTGTGCATGTGTGTGTGTGTGTGTGTGTGTGTGTGTGTCTGTGAGGGAGTGGTTAGACTGGATAACTGTGTATCAATGTGTATTTATATTTATGTGCCTGTGTTTATGTGTTTGTGTGCATTTAATGGCTCCTCATCACAGAAAACATCATTTACATTAAAAACAATGTCAGTTATGTGTGTGAGATCTGTGTTTGACAGACTGTGCAGAAATGCTAACAGCTTGTGAATGATGGTCAGCAAGCTGTCCTACATAACTCCAGCTTAAGGCAAAGGAAAACACAGAAAATATGGTAATGTATTCAAGGCGAGGGAAGGAACAAAACAATAAGTGCCATATTTGTGCCCATACATCATTATATGACTTCTCTTTTGATTTCCTCATTTCCTCTGACTTATTATCATATGAAAATAATCAAGAATTTATTTTTAAGCGTCTGCGGCCCGTGTTCCTATGCTATATTCTTTACATATCAGAAATCGTTTGATGTGTTTTTTGAAATGCGTTCCTTGAAGAAAACAAAGGCGTGCATAAATTAGCAGCTAGGACTGCAATTAGACAGTCACAGTGATTGGAAAAGAATAATTATCCAGAGGCTGGCCTGCTTAGGGTCTCTTCAACCACTCAGCCCCCAGTGAAAATGAACAGAAAGAGGGGTGATGCAGAAAAACAACAAAAAATCTCAATAAAAAAGCATATTATTTTTGACCAGCAGGGATATAACTGAACATAATTATCAATTAAATACACCACACTGTTTCACAGCTTGTTATGGCTAGTTATGGCTATAGTAGACACACCAAAGCATGCTAGTCATCTATATCTGGGGGCTTTGTTTTGCTTTTCCCTTTGTATTGCCGGTTCTGTAAAGCTTTTCAATAGCCACTATAATTTGTTTTGGACTCACAACTTTTTTCATACTGCATCAATTAACTGTAACTAGATTGTAGGCACTGATGAACTGTACAGGGTGTACCCTGCCTTTTGCGCAATGTCATTTGGGGTTGGCTCCAACCTCTATCAATGACCCTCAAAAGGTTAAGTAGTATAGCTAATGGATGGATGGATGGATGGATGAAGTGATGAATGGATGGACTCTATGCAGGGCCCATACCAACACCTTCATGTAGGGACTGAGTGGTAGTGTGGGTTTGACCGTAGTCTCACTTGAATCAAATATTAATGGAGCTCAGTGCCCAAGTGAAGAGACCTGATAATGGTACCTTAGATAATACCAATATTCAAGATATTCATATTTATTAATGAAAAATATAAGTTTAAAAGACAACTGCTTGAATTATCCAAGGTAAAAACAAATCAAAACAAACAAAAAACCTGCAACATTAGCTTCAGTAAATGATTTTACACATGCAGGATGAAAATTTAGCAACATATTTGTAAATAGAATTGGTATACTGTATGTATTGATGTTTAACATGAGAAATGCACATGAGCTGACCAAAAGAGAAAAAAAGATGGAGATAGCTGTTATGTCATACCTTCCCGTGATTGTCTTCACAGGTGCAATGTGAACTGATTTTTTCTGGAAAAAAGCTGGTTTTCCAGAGAATTGCTGTGGCATAGCTGCCCCCATATTAACACTTGCTCACACGCTGACCGACAATTAGACTTTTACTGTGAATGCTAAAATACAATATGGTAAAGGTCAGGTGAAACAGATAGTCAAGGTATGCTCAGCAAGCATGTTTAACAGAGTAAGGCTGGTGTATAGGTCAGGAGGAAAAGGCCTAAAAAATGACACGATAGATTTTGTATTCCTAAAGGTTCTATGTGTAACAAAGAAACACTGTTAATAATAATGACAGTGGCTGTTAAATGAAATGCATCACCAGCTACTTGTATGCCATAATGTTTGTGCTAGCAATGCATCCAGGGCATATATGAAACAAGATGCGTCTGACCTAAGGTTACATTGTTGTTGTAGTTTCACTATAAAACATAAACTTGGATAAAGGTCCGTCCTGTTGAAGTCACTCCACCAGTCATTTGTTGATATTAGTAAGCTGCATTTCTTTGTTAGTATTCGGCAGTGGTGCACATTGCTGATGATGTAAAGGAGAAGAAAGGTATTGAGATGAGGCACTCCTTTTTCCAAATAATCTGACTGGGGTCTCTTACATAAAACTCAGTCTACAAATTGTTCTTGGAAAATCAGAAATGGTGGCCATGTAAATTACTACATGTAGTACCTTTAAGAGAGATTCGTTTCCCACTCAGGGATTCATGAAATCTGATCAACTACATGAGGTTTCAATATAGAGCTGTGGTGGAAATTAATACTTCACTGTACATGCCTCCTAGGGATATAAGGCCATTATGTCCCCATTTCTCTACAAGAGTTTTATAGCAGAAAAAAGATGTAGTGTTGACTTAAGTTAAAAATGACTAAAAGTGACTGTTGTGTAATACAGAAATTAGAATAACATCTTATCTTGAAATCCAGCTAAAAATAGCCTATGGACAGCTTTGGTTCAGGTGGTAAAGGAGGTCATTTGATAATCATAGAATAGTCCACTGCCACTGGTGTATTCAGTTAAAGTAAATATAAGAACCTTAAAACCTGTCATTCAAATGACAAAAGCAGCACAGAGGAATTATTGAAATATTTTTTTGCAGATTATTTTTTGATATGGGATAGGGGAGTAGTTTAAATTGTGACTGCCTTGGACAAGCTGTGGTTAATGTGAGGTCAGATGCCCAATAACTTCAGTGTTTACTGTTTTAGAAAAGATCCATTTCCCACACCTAATGAGTAGAATTTCCAGGGTCATCAAGATTTAAATACTCACTTAGAGTTATTTAGAACAGTTGGACCATATCCATATTTTTTGACTAATGAAGCTACTCTATGACTGGTTGAGAGCCAATGACGATATACTTTTCTAGAGTTATATTCATTCATATATTCAGCAAACAAAAGACATTCTCTTGTCTTATCTTTTTTTGCTTATTGTCTACCTTTTTTCCCATGGCTTCAAAATATGGCCATGGCCATCCTTCTCACTCTGCTACTGAACTTGGAGCAAAAACAGTCTAATTCACAGGGCAAACTTTCCCTTCTCCAATACGTTGATTTGATATACTCCAATAGAGCCTTTCTCCCAGACACCATCAATTGACTATAGATTTTTCTTAGCTCTCCTCGGAAGAGAAACAAAAGCAGGCTCTGAGCAGCCTCGAGCCTAAGAGGCTTTATTGATATCGATGTTGGGGGAATATCGCCCATTTTCACCAGGGGATCAATCAGCCCGTCACCGCTTGCTTTACGAGCTGCGGCCTCTCCGCTTGTGGGCTCACAATATGTTTGTGTGTGTTCATGTGCCTGCCTGTCAGTCTGTGTGTGTCTCTGTGCTTTTGTCCATGAAATAGAGAGCTAGACGGAGAGAGATACAGATGGAGAGATTCATAGTTAGATAGAGAAAGAGAGAGATTTGTGTTTTAACTTTACTGCAGTGAAAAAGAGGGTTAACATCAGGTTAAACTGTCCCACTGTTTTACTTTTACACTGCAAATCTCACTCCATATTCTCCCCAAGCACAAGGGATAATAATGTCTCATTCATACTCCCTGTCTGGAGTCTTAAGTGTACTGTCCACCAAAGACGATCTGCATATCATAATTCAGAGCGAACCTGAGCAAATCATTTTTCCATTTGGTTAGCTGCCTCTCCTTATCTGTGGGGCTTAGCTGAAGGTTTATAATTCAATTACAGAATTGGATATATTACATTGAGGTAATTCAGGTTAAGCACTGAGGATGAAAGCCTCAGATTCTTCTAAATAAATTGAGACAAGTGATGGCTGTGATCTTCTCTGCAGTTTACTGCAGACAACAGAGGGCTGAAGTAACACATTATATTTTATATTTATATATACTATTTATACTACACTTGTTCTTTGAAACAAAACATTATTTCAAACTATGAATGTTCTATTGTGCAATAGCACACTTTGTGTGTTATCAAAAATCACTACCATGTATTTGACATAAACTTTGTACGTTGTTACAGTTTAAGTTGTTCATAACCAAATTACAAAAGATTTAATTTTGGTGTCAGTTGCAAATGGGCTGCACAGTGAAAAAATAAATACATTACCATATCAAATAGCATTACTATTCTCATGGTGGACAAAGGCTTCTATATTCACCAAGCAATTTATTAAAACCATAATCCAGATTCATCAGACCAGGCTGCATTGTGTCAGTAGTGAACTGTCCAGTTCCGGTGAAACTGTGTCCAGTGCAGCCTGAGTTTTCTGTTCTTAATCCAACACAATCTTAACCTGCTTAATTTTCAATGTGTTGTTTATTCTGAATCTAACTGACATCAAAATTCACACCATAGTCAAAGCTACTGAGATCATATATTTTTTTGCATTTAGTGTGGTCATTAACGCCCAGACCATATTGTCCTGCAAGACAAAATATATTTCATTCCCACAATATGATTCTCTAGAAGATAGTTGTAGAACTAAGTAGATCCACAACTATTCCTGGTGAAGTGCATGTTCAGATTTGCCTATAGTGAAGTTAGTACTTCCTTTCTGATGTTGTGACTGCAGAGATCAATTTAAAACCATGTTGACGCAAAATAACATTATCTGACTTTAGTGGAAGAACACAAAGATCACAGTTAGATTTAGATTGTTGATACTGCTATAAGATAAGTTTGAGGAATATTTGCAGAAGTATGTGTTATTCTGTGAGGAACACAGGACAAACATCAAGATGCATCATTGTTGCTTCCCCATAGAAGCACATCTTACTAGAAGAAGACCTCAGATAGCCCCAGAACACTTTGTTTATCTCATCTAGCCTCATCTTTGGGTCTGTCTAGTGAGGTAACAAGTCTCAAGGCTGGGTATAGCTACCTGCATTCTGGACTCCCCCCGAGTCGCCTCCATGCACCTGCAGTTCATCCTCTTGATTTGCCACAGCTATCTCCTGCAGCTTATTAGCCTGGCATTTACTTCCTGTCTTTAACAGGATAATGTTGTTCAGCATCATACCTCAGCGGTAACCTTTTGCCAAACCTCCTTGTAGTTGTTTTGCCAAATCTCACTTGCCTCTCATTTGGTGTGGATTTATTATGTCCCCTGCATCCCAGGATCCTGTGTGCCACCTGAAAACATTCAGCCTTGACAGCTTGGTTTTGAGTTCTTTGCTCAAAGTTTCCTTTGTTTTATAATAAACCTTTCTGAACACACTTCCCCGTGTGTTTGTATCTGCATTGTTGGTCCAGTGAACTGCACTAGCCCTTGGCTTAACACTTGAGTTGTAGCAGACATTTTAAAATTGATGTCGTGAGCAAGTTTATTAGATCCATGTCACAGTGTAGCTTACAATAAACACATGAACTTTTGCATGAAAATGCTCAGCCAGTCACAATAAAACTCTACACTCCCAGCTGTATATATTCTCCATAATCCCTTTTAGGGCAAAGAAGCATAATATTTTGGTCTGAGAAAGTTGCCCCAGCTTGGCTGCTCACTCAAGAATTTCTTAGGAACAGTTCCTCCACAGCTGAGGAACAATGAAAGGACAAAATAAAGTGTCTAAATGAGATATGCCTCTTGACAGGTCGAGGCATGAGAGCTTCTGGCCAAGACTCTTCTTGTGGGTTTTCCTGTCAGTAATGACATAAGCAATGCAATACAGACAGTTCAAAACAGATTTTGGTAGAAAGTATTAAGAAAGCTTAATTCTTCCTTAGACATATCATATTTGCTGTAGTCCTGCCAAACATCTGGAAAGCAGTGGAACCGGTTCTGTGGTCTGTGTCCATGATCTTATTCTTTTATGAACCTTCAATGCGCCCTGCAAACCATTCATTGCTACCAGATTTTATTTGAGATCCAAATTTTTTGGGGAATTTTCATGCTCAGATGAAGCCATAAATGCATCTTGCAGTAATGGTTACAGTGGCAATTGGCAAGTTATTGGTTTTTAAAATTCAAAGAAATGATGGTTACACAGGTAGACAAACTCAAGTTTGATGTTTACCTGCCTTTATCTAATAGAGTATGAAAATAGAGCAGCCTCCTGGCTCCCACTATTCATTGTAGGAAATGTTGCATTCAAGTACATTTATTCACTCTATTATGATTCAAACAGTGTGTGAAGCTGTGTGTGGTATCATGCTAACAAACTATAATGAATGGTTGTACATCTGAATTGGTCAACATATATGTACTATCTTCAGCAATAACGGTACATGATGTATATACACACACACACACACACACACACACACACACACACACACACACACTACATTTGGTATGTTCGCGCACATACACTGCCACCCCTTGATAACAGAGCGACAATAACTGTGGCTGTTGCTTTTCCTGCCAGCTGGAGAGTGTTAATGGAGTGTGATTGTATGCAAGTAAGTGCATTTTCTGAATGTGTGCACGTGTGTGTGTGTGTGTGTGTGTGTGTGTGTGTGTGTGTGTGTGTGAGTGAGAGAGAGAGAGAGAGAAAGAGAGAATCAGTAGTGGGGTGGAGTAGGGTGGGGTGGTAGTCGGTGGGTGGGGGATCATCATGGTGGAGCAGAGATGGGACTGGGGGGAGGAGGGATGCACACCTGGTATCCGCCACAGATGGGCATAATCATCTCCCTTGCTACCCCCCACCTATCCCCGTCACTCCACACAAACACACACATGCACACACCCTCCCTTGTCCTTTCATCCATGCTGAGGCATTTACACACACGCGTGCACGCAAGCACATTGCTAAACGAGTCGCCTCATACGCCACCCTCATTCAAACAGAGTTAGATTGTCTGAATTGGTCCAGCTGACAAAAGCATTTAAGAACCATTAGTCAGAAACTCTCACGTTATATTTATCATCCAGACAAAAATTTCTGGTTGTTATCAGTGATAAACATTGTATTTAAGTATTTAATCAAGCTGATTTTTGAAGAACTTTGATTTGAATTTGATTTCTTTTTTCTTCTGATTACTCTATCCAAACAACTGAAACATGTCACACTCAAATGATACAGATTCCATGTGTCTCCAGTAGTAACATCATGCCTCCAAATGCCGTCAAAATAAACGCACTGCTTTGGGTGGCACAAATGTAACCATGTAACCAAGGAGAAGAGTATGGAAGAAAACTCCAGATAGTCATACAGGCTTTGGTTAGTTTTCCTGTATGGACAATAAAAACGGGCTGGAAAAATATTTACAAATGAAAAATAATAATAATAATAATAATGAATAAATTATTAAATAAAAATGGGAGATGAAAATTTGTCATTCTGAACACACCTTTATAATATAGCAATTGTGGCCTTGCAAATTCGAAATGTTAATTACAGCGCTGACAGGTTAATTAAGACGTTTATTGGAAGTAATTAGTAATACACAGTTAGGAACAAATTGCATCAGTGTTTCAGTTACACAGATTTTACTCCTATTTGGATCATAAGTCTCAGATATCACTTTCAACTTGTCATTTTTCTAGCTGAAGTTGTTCTCTGATTAAGCCCATCAGTGTGACATTTGTAAAAACCTGTCAGACAAAGACATGTAATCTCATAAATTCTCTTTAAAACTGGTGTACAACACATCACCATACGTGATAGACAGACAGTCAGAGGAGGAAAAATGTCACATCTGGTAGATTTCTACGATATACTGGGTCTAAATTCATAATTCACTTTGTTCAACATTGGACAGTTACAGGAGATAAACTTTACACTCAGGGTCACACAAATCTCACACATCTCAGGGTCATCATCTTGGCTACACAGTAGAAGGTGAGGGACCAGCACTGTATCTTCAAATGATGATGCAGATGACGATAATTCTCTTGTTGCATGTCACAGGGGTTTCAAAACTAAGTGAACAAATCATGCAAAAGATATTTTAATAGGGCAATAATCACAGTCATGGTCACAGCTTCTCTGTGAAGCTAATGCTAATATTAAGCTAGCTGCTGATGGTCAGAAAATTCCTCCAACTTGTTTAATATTTAAACATGTTAACTATAAAAGACAGATAAACACTTTACACATTTATGTTTTTAAAAGCATTTTTCCTTTATTTGCAAATTTCTGTAATTATCCTTTATATCATGACTTGTATTTAGTTGTATCTATTTTGGTGTATGGAAATGTCTCTTTCTAGTTTTTTTTTTTTTTTCATGACCAAAAGAGGGTAAGTAATGAGTGAAAATAAAAAAAAAGTGCATAAATGGTTGCAAAGGACTGTATGATTTATTTATGAAAAGAAAAAAAAAAGTCCAGAGGAAGTTTGGCAGGCTTGTCTGAGGGGGGAGCCTGTCATTTCCAAGCAACAAAAGCGGGACATGGCCAGCAGACTTTGATGTTTATTTTAGCAGGCCCTTCTTTTGTGTCCATCCAGGTACAACAGAAGGCCCCCCTTCGTCCTCCGGGCCGATCTCCTATCGGCAAAGAAAACAAGACTCCTGGGGTGTCCTCTGCGCTTGACCCTGGGTCAGGGGATGTCCTGTACTTAAACCCTTAACCAACTGACATCCCTCACCCTGCCTCTCCTGGCCTTTCCTCCCTCTTGAGCTGTATGCCTTCTCTCTCCTCATCGTTTCCATCTCACAGTCACCTATTACCTTCTCAAGGACTTCACATAAACACACACACAAACACACGCATTCCTCCTACGATGACTTTCTCCCTGTGTATACACAGAGGGAGTAGAGGGTCCCGTTAACACTGTAAACTGTTCTGACTTTCATCTCAGATCTGGACAATATGGTACATATTCCCCTCCCGTATCACAATGCATGTGCATAAGTTCAGCTGCACTGAAGCAAGAGACAGAGAGGGAGGAGGAGGAGGCACGAAGTGAGTCGGGTTAGGAGGGATTGGGGGATTTGGTGGAGGTGGTGATGGTAGTGGTGAAGGGAGTTACGTTTCCTTTCACTGGCTGCCAATCCATCAAGTCTCAGTCTACCGCTGTGCAGGCCGACAGGCAGCATAGAAAAGAACAAGGCCCGGGAACAGAGCCCCCTCTCTCTGCGGCCATCACTCATCCCCCTGCAGGCTTTGAACTCTGCATGACCTTTTTTCCAGAAGCCTCCTCACCAACTTCCACTCCTTAGTACCTAGTTAGCCTTAAAGACACAGACTCAAGGAGCTGTCACCAACTGTTGTATCTGTGCCGACGTCAGCGTTTTTCAAAGGTGTAAAATGTGTTTGATTGAAGAGTTGTGTGTTACACTATTAAATCAGGGTTCAGTTCTGTCACCGGTTCTTTGTTTATATACTGTATGTGTGTGAGCGTATAGTGGGGGGGGGTTAAATCTCATCCCTACAGCAGTGCAGCCTCTCCCTGGCAACCAGATTGTCAGACAGCAAAGAGGAAACACAAAAAAAAAGCTGAAATTGACAAGCTACACACACGTACGCACACACACACATATGCACACACACGTATGCACACACAAATGTACACACACTGCAGAGGGGCAGTACGAACACTAGTTGACATCATTAGGCCAGACACATTTTTGTTACGCTTCCAGATTCGACGCGTCTGCATTTTGCTGAATGCAGACTGGGTCTTGCTATTTCTCTTCCCTCCCACCCAGCCTCATTCCTTCTATCTCTTTGTCCTGCTTACATGTGTAATGCCGGAGACGCCCCGGCTCATCAGAGCTGTCCAGACAACACTTTGTGCTGGTGTGGGAGGAAATAAAGACGCAAACAAAAAAAAGGAAAGAAAAAAGAGACAGAGACAGAGAGGATGTAAAAACAAAACAGCGCCCTTGAGATCCTGTCTGCCTCGTAGCTAACACTCAACGGCTTGTGTCTGAGCTAAACATTTCCAGCATCTCTGAATACAGCAGCCCTTCCTTTTTTTCACTGGGTTTATTTTACCCAGGTTTCACTTCTTTCCAAAACAGATTACTCCTTGTCTGTCCAGTCTCAGCACATTAGCCCCAGTCTGGACATATCAGAGTAAGAATAAGTTTCTTGGCAGTGTGGCACTTTTTGCTCTGTCCCAGCGGCTTAATTGTGTTTTCTTATGTTGTCTGTTTTTTTTTAAAAGCTTCAACAGAAAATACAATGACATGATCAGTGTGTGACCAGCAGGGGAAATCTTGTTACTATGATGAAGGCCTGAGGGCTGTGTACGTGTGTGTGTGTGAGAGAGAGAGAGAGAGAGAGAGAGAGACTCCGCTACTCTATATCACAACTGAGGCCTGCGCACCAAAAGAACAAGCAATGTGTCTTTATCAATGAATCCAGCAGGTGAGTAATTACAACTGGAGCTTCCATATCAGTTCTGAGTTACATCCTGGTGCTATCAAAAAGTTTTGCATAGACAGCTATATCAGTTTGCTGATATTCAGCTGCCCTGCATTTTTCGGCACGTTTATTGCTGTGTGGCCTAACAACATTTTTATATTCTTATATTTCAGTCTACCTCTGTTTTTGACCAACGATGTGGGTGGAATACAGAATTTAGTTTTAACAGTTTTCAGTGTATAGTACTCTTGAAAATGGTCTTACTGATAGGCAGAGGCTTTTCCATTCATCACAAAGAAGTCAAACTCAGGCACTTAAGAGGCTTGGAAACATAATATGAACTCGAATTACTGGCAGTCAGTCCAGCTAAGGAATGGGCTTATGACCAGAGACATTTTTGCTGTATAGTGATTCCCTCAAGACCATGTTCAGATGACACATTCAAGAGGCCAAAAACTTCACTTCAAAACTTCAAAACATCCACCAAAATATAAACAGTTCATTCTTGATTCTAAGTGAATGTGTTACCTTGCAATTGTGACTAATCCCTACAACTTTAGGCAATCATTTATTATGTGATGGCTGAGATAATATTCAGAATATTGACTGACATTCTTGTACCCTGCAGGTGCACCTGTTTGCGTACAAAGACAGAACACTCTGTCACATTTTCTGTAATACTTGAAATCTTTTGTTTTCCCTTTTTGGTAAGTTACCACTTAGTGGTTTCATTCACTTCATGTTAAATTAATTGTTAAATTGTAATTTTAAAGGGATAAAACTTTGACTTGCTCCTGCAACATAACACTTATAAACACAAATTAGGCCGCAACAATCTCAAAAGGCTGAAAAAAAAAACAAAATCCTGAAGGAAATGAACATAGTCTTTCAGTTTGGTGTCAATATTTTCAGTGTGGTTTTAAGAGAGCGTAAGCAGATAACACCTCAGAAATTATTACATGGCTACCAGGTAGGAAGTAGTAGAAGTAGGATGAGTAAGCAAATTTGACTTAAGAAATATTTTGCTGCCTAATTTATATGTAATATATTGCATATACGACACAAGATGGAAACACATGGACAACTTGAGTTTTTTGACAGGTAAGAAAATGAAGAAGAAACTGCCTAAACTGACCCATCTTGACCCGATAACACCTCCTTTGTCTCCGTATGTGTATGTAGGTATGTTGACATGTTGTTTCGGGTACCGGTGAAATGATCAAATATAAGCTGGACAGTCAAGACCCTCTCAGAAGTCTAAACATTCCTCAATGGTTGGAATGTGCACAAGCATGTGTTTGCAGTGCCTTGCTGGATGTAAATGAACTGTGACAACCGTTAATTCAGGTTATAGACTAGACTATATGTCAAGCAACCTTGTGACCTTGCAAAGTTGTCTGTGGTGTAACCCCTGCTGTGTTAATGCACTGTTATTTGTCTGAACATGGTCTAAGAGGGTGTTGAGACTGAAACCAGGCATGTGTGAAAGGAAATGCAAAAGTATGGGGCACTTGTTGTGTAAGGCAGCAGTGCTGGAAGTCCTCTGGCAACCCTATGATGTTAATCCAACACGGTCACTGAAATAAAAGTTTGTTTTTGAACACAGTGCTTTTGTCTTTCTACGCACGGCTTCAGTAGGGGTCAGATAGACGAGCCAAGAATATGTGAATACAACATGACAGCTGTTTTAGGAGGATCTGACAAAAACTGGGCAAAAACAACAGGCTTGCCGTCTCTGCTACTTTTTTTTTTTAATCTGAAAATCATCTGTACAAAACTATCCAAACAAAATATCACCATCGTAATTGTGCCTCAAACATAGTAAAGCAACACTGCTGGAACAACGTTTAAAATAAAGGTTTCACTGTTGTCTACATTTTTTTTCTTAAAAGCAGATGGGTTCTTTCAAGTGATGCAGAGCTATGTTTTCAACAGATCATATCCAACGACACCATCTGCAACCCGGTGATGTGAAGCTGCTGAACAGGTTTCAGTCATGCACCATGCAAATGTTGAAAATGATTGACATAAAAAAAAATGCTTAAGTATAAACACCAGAAAGAGATTTACAACCCCATCTGCACATGTATGATTAAACAATGGGTAATAGTGAGTGAGTGTGTATTAGAGGAAGCATGTTTGACTTAAAACATCTTTTTATGTGTATTTCAGCCAGGAGATGGATGCAACAGCCTCTGGAGCGATAGGAGAAATGGATAACTCGGTAACATGTGGGAAAGCGACAGTAAAAAGGGATTTAGTGTTAGCCCCCAGGAAGGCAGGGAGAAGCTGTGTGTCCATTAAACGCTTTATTACAGAGCCAGCAGCCCCATGCTAACTCACTTAGCCCAGTGTGCAGGAGGCTCTGCTCAGAAACCTGACTGCCTGTCAGACTGGCAGCGACTCGATACACACCATGCTAGAGGCACCCCTCCCCCCCACCCCCCACCCCCCCCCCCACCCCACACATACACACACACCCACACACAAACACATCATGGTTATCGTGGCCCCTGAAGTGGTGAAGTTCGTAGGCTACACCCAAACTTTAGACCACATTTTTGCATGAAACAATGGCTTTACCACTTTTCCCTTAATCCCAATGTTGTGCTATTCCATATTGAAAGTTTCTATAAAAATAATCCAAACAAGAATACCATCTAATACACATGTTGCATAAAAGTAAGCAATTTGTCAAGTTAATTCATCCGTATTCTGGACACCCTAATACTACCTGATTAGTTGATTCACAGTATTTTTTGTCTAATTGCTTATAAAACCTTACAAAAGGAGGTTTAACTTGGAGGAGCAGAACTAGGAAAAAGAAGAACACACACTTATGAAATCATATCTATATTACTAACCATTCAAGCAGCATTATGTCATTCTTTTTTGGTGACTTGGGGGCAGAAGCACAAACTGTAAACACAAGATTGGTGCCTGATCAATTACATATGCAGAGTTAGCAATGCTTTGATTCATTTAGGGTCATGTTTATGACCACATGGCAAATGTAAGTCAATGATCCACTCCTCCAGTTAACACCGTTTTTTAATACTAGTCATGTTGCTCACATGTTTGGCAACAGGCTTCAGTGCAGAGTTGGACTTTTTACAGCTTTTTTCTTTGCCAAACTGAAATGTAGTTAGGGTCCATAAAACCAAAATCATGAAAGGTGATAAAACCCTTCGTAGATGTGAGAAAAAACTGGAGTCAACTGATAAGTCCCCAGGGGTTGTCATGACGAGTCATCCCTTACACTTTACATAGTCTTCTATTGTTGATATAAAAATATCAATCAGAGAAGCTTTGAGTAACTGTGAAACTTCCAAAAATCATCTGTTTTTTCTTCATCACCAGATACGAACATCAATCTTAAAATCTTCATCGAAGCAATAATGGTAGCTTTTAATTGACCCTGTTTGGTTTGTCAGTCATGTTAAACTTCCATTCAGATGAAAAGGCCGTGATTCAACTCCACTTCCTTTTTAGTAGACTGCATTTTGAGAAGTGACAGATCTATGTGCTAAGGGCCTGTCGGGGCCCTGATTCATATTACACTTGAAACAGGCCAGATAGGAGACTGGTAACAGATCGTCACACCATGACACTTTGTGAAGGACTGTCTCATTATGTGTCCCCACACTCCATTTAAAACCACTAGCTGCCACTTGGTGTGTGTGTGTGTTTGTATCTGTAAGTGTGTGCGTTGTTAGCATATTTGCTTCAGCAAATTTGCATCTTGCATTTGTGTGCATGTGTAGAGGATATGCTACGCATGTGTACACCTTTCTTTGTCTCTATTTGTGTGTGCGTCTGTGTTTGTGTGTGTGTGATGAGAGCTCCTGCAGCAGGAAGAATGAGTTGATGCCCTGTGTTTGGCTAATTAAGACAGCAGTCGACAGAGAGAGAGGGAGCTGAGAGATGGCAGAGAGGTGCTAATTCATAATTGACGTAATGGATGAAATCTGTCTCTGAGCTTTTAAAGACACACACACACACACACACACACACACACACAGAGAGAGAGAGAGAGAGTCTGATGTGTGGGCAAATGCCTTTGTGTGAGCAATGAAAATAGATGTTACCTTGTACCAGGATCCTTACTTGCAAATCAGTTACAAAGCAAACACACATACGCACATTCGGTACATCATGTGCCTATTGTGCTGCTAAACCAGAGAAATAAAGTTCTCTTGCCGTTGAGATGAAAAAAGCAAAAATCAAATGGAAGTCGTTAGACTGGTGGAGCATCTGGGCAGTAAGGGACATCACTCTGTTTTCTTTCTGCAACGTCCTCAGTGGGAGTTCATTCCTCACAAGTGAGTCTTCTGGGGGAAAGATAACACTTGCCACTTCTTTTTAAACGTGTGTCATTATTGTTGTAATGACAGTTGAGCATGTTTCTTTTTTACCTGAATAGTTCACCTTCCTCTTGCAGAAAAAAAACAACCCTTGTTGTTTTGGGTGAATAGCCATTACTCACATCAATTATAGCTCACCCACTGACTGAGCTGTTGAAGTGGAAGGGTAGTAGTCCATTGTAGTCTTAAACTCTACCTTTCAAACAAGAGCACAGGAATGTTACTGCTTTTTTCCTTTTCTTACATGACTTTCAAATTCCGTATTATTCAGACATCCTGCAGTATCAGAGATCACTTTGACAATCACATAGACAAGAGGTCAGAGGAATGTATATTCAACAGTGTGTATGCACACATGTGGAGTATTATCTGCAGTCAATCTAGAGTTAATAGTAAGATTGTAAATGATATATACAATATAGAAATAAATATATTTTGTATGTATTTATTGCTTAATTTGTCCTTGTGTACAAAATGTACCTTTTATGAAAAATAACTAGAAAATACAGTATTTCAATAAATAGTGTTTTGATTTCTGGCTGGGTTAATGAACATTATAATGTTATATACCAAACAGAATGATTGGTATATAACCTTCTGACAACTATAGTTCACACTGCTGAGTGTTGGGACACTTTTCTGAAAACCTAAATGTAACATTTGTGTAGATTCACAAGTGAAAAACAACTGATATATCTTGTCAAGGGGAACATTTTCTTTCTGACAAAACAATAAATAAATGGCGCAGTCACTTTTCTGGTGATGGTGATTTATTGCGCTCATCTTGGAAAGGGCAGTGGTGAAAAAAAAAATATTGACAAAAATACATAGATGAAAAAATATTTACAAAACACACATTCATTAATAAGAAAAAAAAATTACCAGAAAAAAAAAAAAAAAAAAATCTGTTTACATATACAGTGCTGCTTTTACTGGTGACTACTGGTGGCTCTCTCTGTGATACTGCCTGTACTGCAACCAGCTCCCCTTTATAGGCCACGACTCCTCCCACAAACATCAAAAACATGCCTAATCCTAATAAATAAAGAGTAAAAATAACAAACAGTTTAATCTTGATATGAATAACTCATTAATACAATGAACCTCTTATAAATCAATTAATACAAAAATAACTATTTGTGCCGACGTCATTCATGCGCGTCCCGCCAAAGCGGAGTTTTAAACGCGCCAGGGACGAGCGCAATATTTGCTTACCTGTGTCAGCTGTGGCGCGGACGGAGGACGGATACTGGAGCGGATTGGTGAGTAGAAATGAACGCTGGGTTATTGTAAAAGTCTTACCTTGGCAACCTACTATTACTGTGTGAAAACTTACATAATATCAAGATGAGCGGTGAACTGCTAAAGTTTTGGCTGTAAGTGGCGTCTGTATTTTTGTGTGCGCGCGCATGTGCCGATGTCGTTCCCGCACCTAGTGATGTGGTTACTCTGTCGTGTTAAGTGTGGAAGGGGTTAGTTAATGTGGGAGTCTTTGGGGCATTCGAGACAATTTCTTGTTACTCAGATTTCGAGAATGTTTTCCATTTGTCTCTTTCTAGAAAAAGAAGTTTTTTCAAGTTGTCACTCGATTTAGACCTCAGTGTTTTTTTTTGGCATTTGGGATGAACCTAAGCTACTTTCTGAAGAACAGAATTAGCAGTATAGCAGCATTGTGCTAGTGTGATGTTGGGTTTTTCTTCCATGGGCATCTATATGCATCTCAGTGGAAACCTGTTAACATATCGCCTTAATTGGCCATGTTTCTGTCACTCTTTCATACTTGTTATGTTGCCTGACAACAGAAGACAGAAAAACATGAAAATGAGAACAGCTTTATTGGGAGTTCAGCTGTATTAATATGTGACCACAGAGAGTAGGACAGTAGCAAATGGATAACGAACTGAAACCAACTGACATTAGTCAGGCTGCAAATGTGACATTGTAGCATGTGCCTTGCTGTAGTGATTCAGGCAATAATAATTATTTATTAATGTTAATATTTAGGAATAATATTTTTTGCTTTTTTCAAACCCAACCTGGTGATAACCTTGTTTACACAATTCACAGGTGTGTAAATTCAGGTCCATCCTTTGCTGTGTGACCTATCATGGTTACAAGTACATGTTATTCCAGTGTAAGTGTTAGGGCAAGGACACATCATGTTAACTTACCAAAAAATGTAATTTCTGCCACATTTCTGACATGTTCAAACCCATGTATAAAAGAGGTCAAGCTTGCTATTTCATCTACCTTCTATATGTGATTGCAAACCAGCAACAACATGGGTACATTACTATGTAAACAGGAGGCTGTGAAAAATAATGCAGACTCAGATTTCAATAAATCCAGCAACAGCAATCACATGACAACCATTTTCAGGCCAAGTGTAGGTATACAGCGATGCAATCTGACAAAATCCCATCTTTAATATTAGGTCTTAAAACGCATGGTGAAAACGACAAGTGTAACCACAGCCAGTGGCCATTCTCCAATCTTTTTTTTCTGACATATGGATGGATCCTGTCTTTCAGAGCCTATTGTGTGATTGTAGGCCATCACATACTGTCAGTGCGGGCTGACGTGTTAGATACACTGAATACAGAATCGGCTTGTCTGCAGTGTGCTGAGGCTGTCTTTGACAGTGTAGCGCTGTCTGTGTCACACTCTAACAGACAGCCAAATAACCCCTTGGCAGTGTAAACAAAGAGAGATTACACCCTGGTGAGTGGAAGGAGTGTGCCTGTGTGCTCCCAGCATTGAGGGGAGAAACTGATGATGGGTGGTTGCAGTGGAAAGAGACAGTGAGAGAGAGAAAGAAAGAGGGATAGAAAAATAGTCGCTGAGATACCAGATATGCAATATAATAGTTAAAAATATCTATAATGCAAACAAAACTGAGCCTGGCTTGATTCCTTTTGTTGCTAAGTATTGAGGCTAAAAGGCTCCAAGCATTAAGTGCATTGTATTTTTTTTTTTTTTTTTTTTTTAAGATGAGCTAAATCCAAGAATATTTCTGCAACATTGCTGATTGCTGACATTGATCTTTAAGCACAAGACTATCCAACTTTTGCAAAAAGAAATTATTGCATTCTCAAATGAGAAATGTTGAGATGAATGCACGTGGAGTGTTCGTATTAATGTGCATTTTTTCCCCCGGCATTTCATTTTAACCATACCGTCAGTGTAAGAATCTCGTTTCAACTATTCATTTTGCCTTCATGTTCTGTAAGCACGGTCGTCACCATTTTTAATTGGACTTAATTTATCTGTCACTGAGTTGAGCTTCTAGAGAAACTCAGCCAAAGGAAGATCAACAACCCAGTTGTTCGAAAACAGTACTTTGACGCAGCCTATACTTGGCTGCTAGTGTGATTGTGGCACATAATAAGCATATTTGCTTACTGTGAATCACAAACAATGGCAACAGCAAAAGTAGTGTTTGGGACATAATGAGCAATGAGAAGATTTGGTTTTAAGGACATTCAAATGCACCTGGCACCTGCCAGGAGTGTATTTGACTTAACCCATAATTGTTATTATTATTATTATTATTATTATGGAAGAAGAAAATGTGCTTATTTCTTCTGTCTCTTTGATTAGTAGTAAAAGCTAAAGGTATTACTTTTTGTAGCCTCACACCTAGCATTGTGCTACAAGTTTGCTGTATACATATAGTTTGCTGTTCACTGTAGCCACTTGTGTGTGTTTTTTTTTATATATATATATATATATATATATATATATATATATATATATATATATATATAGCTACTAGAGTGAAACAGATTCCAATTTATCAACACAAGAGGGGTGGAGAGGCTCAGAAAGGATGTGTTCCTGTATGCATCATGTAGTACAGCCACAATAAATAAATAAATAAACAGTGAAGAACACTACGGCACCTTTCACAACGTAGCTTTGTTGTGGTCTGGAAAGTTGGGTGAGTCCAGGTCGAAGTCCTGTTATGTTGAGACTAAAACCATGGAGCACTGTTTGATTTTCACTGACATCTACTGTGATTCTTTTCTTGTTCATGTTGAACAACCAAAATATCACACAACACAACTATATAACACCACATACCTTAGATGTTAAGATATAATGGCATATCTGCTCTACATATATGCAATAACAGCAGCAGTGGAGCCTGAAAGCCTTCAGTCATACCAAGCTGACATCATTTAAAGGCTTAATGTGCGCTAAAGCACTGAAATGAGACACATTTCACTTTATCAATGAGAGTCCTACCTGTGGTAAAGTGAACTGAAGTCCTTTGTCCACTTTGTGGTTAATAATGAATGGCATGGGGTTTACTTTGCTGTTATATTATATGCCAGTCAGATTCAACCAGCTGTCAAACATAACTGACAGGTAATTGTTACCACCCATTTGTACACCACAGAGTTCTAAGACTACTAAGACTACTAGACGACTGTTGCTGCATCTGAAGCAAGAATTACATCTATTATATTATGATTAAATCAGCAAGAAGCAACGGAACATTATTTAATTCATTGCATGGGGAATCTTCCTATTGTATAAATTTTATACTTTTGATGGAATAAAGCTGGGGTCAAATGTTCCCAGTCGAACAGTAGTTGCTCTAGCAATAAGTCAGATTATATAAGTCACCATACAGTGTTAAAACTAGAACTGTGTGCTGGACCATTTTCCTGTTTTTTTTTTTTTTTTTTTTCAAAAAAAAAAAAGTTGAAGGAATGAATAGCATCTGCTCTAACATAAGATGCTCACGTGAGCATGTTGTTAACATGTCATAGTTAATCTTCCGTCTGTGGTAGTAGTCAAGTCTTACCTCAGTGGCTGAATGCTGTGTCTTAGTATGCATTAACAAGCTGCATTGGAGGATTGCAGGTTTACAAAAGTTGTGGACACTGGTCCTGAATGCAGTTAATAAAGTTAGCACACACACTCTTCTGCTCACACACACATTTCTTTGTGTTTATGTCCTGTTTTGTTACTCATATTTTTACCTTTCATATTGTTTATGCTGTATCTCAGCAGTTTGTCTCGCTAAGAATGACGTGTTTTTGAGAGAAACCATAAGACAACAGTGCATACTACCTGAAGGAGAAGTGAAGTAGCTTCAAAACTTTAACAGCAAAGCTTTATAATATATGAATATATAAGAATATCATGAAATAAACTCAGCAAAAAAGTATTGCACAAGAGGGTTATTTATAGCCGTGTTTCCACCAAGTATGTCCTGGTAACACTTAGGAACTGGGAACCTTTCAGGAACATCCTCTCGCTTGGCCCTTGTAGCATCTGTGTCTCCACCAAGGGTAAGACCCCAATTATGAAGCGATGGGAACAGTGGGATGGACTTTGCTGATCGTCTTCTCTGCGGCCGCTTCACAAACTACACGCTGTAGACTTGTGTGTGTGTGTGTGCGCGTGTGCACGAGAGGGAGAGAATGGAGCCGTCCGTTTGTTTTTTAATGCTGTGTTTAATGTTGGAAAAATTAATTTGTAGCAGCCAATGTTATCCTGTGGCAGCCACCACACATTGATCATTATATAGGAAACCCTGTGACCATTTTGCGACTTTCGACTGTGTAGCTTTGCTCGCTTCTTTGATTCTATTTATAGAAACTATTTATTGATACACTTCTACTGGGTTTTAGAAATGGTGCTTCTTTGTTGACTGTGTCATGTACTGTCTTGAGTTACAACCAGTCACCACCAAGTCATCCTAAAACCCCGCCCAAGAACTTTTTTGGGGCTGAACCTACCCCTGGGCAGGGACTTTTTTCCACCCCAATAAGGTTCCTGGGTTTTGCCTCACAGGAACTGTTCTTCCGGTGGAGACATGCACCAACGTCCAAGTTCTCTTAATACTACCTGGAGGTTCCTGCGCTGGAAACACCCCATATGTAAATAATAACAGAGTAGGGATGGACATTCTGAGACAGGATAAAACATAGTAGACAGATATCTCTTACAATGCATAAATCTGTTGACCTGACACTTTTAAAAGTCTGCTTCCGACATCTGGTAGACATACCATTGTGAGGACTAGAGTTTGACAGTTTGTCTGCCACACTGCACGATGAAAAGTCCTCAAAGTGTACACCATGAGACGCCATGAAAAAAAGACAGACATTATTTATATATACCATGATAGAATAGTTTGGTTTGTTGACTAGAGAAAGGATTAATTACACTATCATCGGATATAAAAAGGTTTGTGGTGTTGGAGAAATAAAGAAGACCTGGCATCTTTTACTGTCTTATTACGTGGGGATAAGAGTTCTTTCAGAATTTCATCTACTGTGACCGGTCTGGTTCCATTTACATTCTATTTGTCTACATTTCTTCTTTATTTCTCTAGTGGTTTGACTCTCCTGGCTTTTGCAAGTGCTATGGAATCATGAATAGTAGTAATACATGCACTTTTGAAGTTTAGTAGCTAATCTGTTGACATATTTGGGTTTTGGTTATAGCTATTTGCAGTTTTGAAAGCCTTATGATAGTTGTCAACTGGGTGTGTATTGAGAAGGCAAGAGGAAATGTAAAAGGTCTTAAAACCCCTGAATAAAACCAGAGTTAGATTTTGGTCTTTTGTACGTTTAAAAGCAAAGTGTGTGTGTAGGGAGACCCATGTGTATCCAATCTTGTACAGTTAGCACTGGATAAAAGTTCAGACATTTTATGGAAATATTATGAACCACTATTATGAACCCACTGAAAACCATGAGTCTGCACCTCTATCATCATCAACCATGAAGCTGGTTACCAAATGTGTTCCTCTGGAGCACAACAAATGTTGATTGTATGGACATGTGTGTAGAAGACTTTCTGGGAGGAACTGAGCTACAGAAAGACCATTTCCCATTTAAGGGACAGACAAGTGATATGGATAAGAACTGCTGTATTTCTGCATTTGCAGCTATTCTACATGCATGTATAGTGGTTATGTGGAGGTTCACTGGAATAACTTAACTTTTATGTTCTGCACTTGGAGCCACTGCAAAACAAAAACCTACTGAAGGATTGTGCAGCTTTTTTTGAGCCTTTTCAGTGACAAAAACAGAAAGCAAACACAATCCATTCGATTTAGAAGCAACATTTTTGGTTTATGCTAAATAAATAAATGAATAAAATAATCTTCAAATGTGCCACAGTGATTAGACACAGTGAAGTGCTGGGAGGTGGAAGAATTATTATTAGTCAAATAATGCTTCATACACACTGGAAATTTGGCCTCAGCAAGTAACCCATGTAGGGAATACACCTGGTAGCACTGCCAGTAAGACTATATGCTGATGACATTGTTTAGAATTCAGTTACTCCATTTCTAAAGGTTTTGAGTACAGTTTTTGGAATTAGTCAACATGACTACATATTTATTATGGGTGCAACAATACACAAAATTCACGGCTTGATACTTATAGCATCAGGGTTCCATATTTTTTCCATAACAAAAAGGGAAATTCAATGCCTTTTTTTTTGTAGTTTATTGAAATGACCAATATTTGTTTCAACTCAAAATGATCACAGGGTTTCACATATTAATGATCAATGTGTAGCCTCCACAGAATCAACAATGGCCAGTACAAATTATTTAATTTATTTTTTCCAACACTAAACACAACATTAAAAATAAACAGATGGTTCTGTTCTCTCTCACACACACACACACACACACACACACATACACACTGCAGGTCTGCACCGTCTAGTTTATGAAGCAACCACAGAGAAGACGATTGGTAAAGACCTTCTGTCCCCCGCATTCCTTCAGTGATTGGGTTTTACCCTTGGTGGAGACACAAGGACCGAGTGAGGCGAGTGGCTTCTATACGTTACCAGGAACTTACTTGGTGGAAACACGGCTATTGATTGTGGGAGGCGCAGTTTAGAAGATCTGCGCTCAAAAATGTAGCCTCAGGTGGAGTAGTCGAGCACAGATCCACTGAGCTTTCAGCACAGAGCATTGTGCATCATCAGACGTTGATAAAGTAAATATAAAATTGCGTATTGTTTGATTCATAGCGTACCGAACTGAGACCACTGTATTGAATGGTTCTATACAGGTACACATATCGTTGCACCCCTAATATTTGTACAGAATGTATATCGTATTCAATTGAAAAGACTGATCAAAGTAATAAGCAGCAGCATTTAACTTACTTTGTGTTGCACTAGCTGCTGTTACAGTGAGAAAGTTCAAGAGCGATAATGTGTTCATTAATTTAATTGGATAACTGTCTGGGCACAGCATGGTGGTATAATCGTTAGCACTTTCACCTCATGACATAATGGTGTCTGAGTCTGAATTTGCTATTGGGGCTGGGGTCTTTCTGGGGTTTGAATATTCTCCCTGTGCCTGTCTGGGTTTCCTTCATGTACTCCTGCTTCCCCTCACAGTCCAAACACATTCAGCTTAGGTTGATTGGCGCCCTGTGATCGACTGGCGAGCTGTCCAGGGTGTACCCTGCCTCTCACCCGCTGTCATTCAGGAATGGATAAGCGGTATACCTAATGGATGGATGGATGGAGCTTGTTGCACAATAATAAGCTCATGTCATGAAAAAGTGGACTGTGTAGCATAATAGTACAACCAAATGATATAATACACACAATAATGATACATATAATAAAAAAATAGCACATTTTGACCAGTCACCATGACTACTTCAACAATGACATGCCTAGCTGATCCTGGAGCTGTGCTGCAGAACTTATCTAATAAGTGTCACTATATAAATAGCACTAGGTGTTTGTCAAACTATTGTAGAAGTTCCCAGTGCTTTCCCTCCATCACTCTGTATGTCGTTTTATAAAACTTATAAGATGATACTTGTTAAAGTGTGGGTACATGATCAACAGGGCAACACATTCACACCCCCAGTATAGATGAGAAGTTAAACGACAAAACTCTCCTTGTCGCTGATATGCATGAGGTCAATAGCTTCTTTCAGCACTATAGCCATCATGTGCTTAAAACATTATAAAGGCAGCGATTTGGCACTTCCAGCCAACTCACTGAGCTAACATTTTCTTAATTAGTCTAGTGGCTGAAGCTGATAAAATCTGCCAGTGACAGTTGTGGTTTTAGATAGCAAACTCAATGGTTGAGGGCTAAAAGTAAGACATCTGCTTTTGTCTACCTCGGTCCAGAAGGACTCATTGTTTCAAAAATTACTCAGGATTCTGGGACCAAAACCACGACTAAAAACTATTCAACATATGCAGTCAAGTGATGAGACCATAATGCAGTTGAACAGCTCCACATAGCAATGTTGTGATGAGCAACAGAGATGAAGTGTGTCATTTAGCTGCTGCTCTTATTAGGTCTCGGTCGTTTTCAGTCATCACCTGCAGTGCAATGCATTCCAATGAAGGAGAGGGGGGAGGGGACTGAGTGCGTGCTATTATCATTAACTCTGCGCCTGTGTGTGTGTGTGTGTGTGTGTGTGTGTGTGTGTGTGTGTGTGTGTGTGTGTGTGTGTGTGTGTGTGTGTGTGTGTGTGTGTGTGTGTGTGTGTGTGTGTGTGTGTGTGTGTGTGTGTGTGTGTGTGTGTGTGTGTGTGTGTGTGTGTGTGTGTGTGTGTGTGTGTGTGTGTGTGTGTGTGTGTGTGTACTCTAACCTTCCTGGGCCAGCTGGGAAACATCAGAGTGTTTGTGTCGGTGAAGCATGATTGAGATCATGTCATCCTGCCTAGCCTGGAGCCCCAAGTGCATTATGGGTATGTCACACCATTATCCTAGACATTTGGCATATCTGAAAAGGAGCACTGCCTTCTTTTCCATTTCTCTCTCTGTCCCTCTCCAAGACTTAATAGTTCATATGTTATGGCTTGAGAGCTCTCTGCAACATACCCATCCCTTCCTTAAATCACCAGTCTCCAGCTTACGACTGCAGTTCTGATCCCTTACTTCCTCCAGCTCTTTGTAGTCATTGTAAACTACACCACATCTTATTGCCTACCCCCACCTCCATTTCTCTTCAGTGTTGACTGGCAACACGTTACAGTAATATTATTCCTTCTGTTTGCAATTTGAAACCCGAGACATAAGAAAATTAGAAAATGCCTAAAAAGGCTTTGTGATGAAAAAATAAGACTAAGATAAATCATTTCAGAACTTTTTTTCCACCTGCAATATGACCTACAAACTGTACAATTTAACTGAAAATAAACATTGCCATTACTGGTTGTATATGCGTGCATACCCCGACAAATACTTTGTTTAAGCACCTTTTGATTTCATTACCGCATTTATTTTTGTTGGGTAAGATTCTGTCAACGTGGCACATCTCGACTTGGCATTATTTGCACAATCTTTTTCATGAAAGCTTCCAATTCTGTCAGATTGCGAAGGCATCTCATGTGCACTGCCTTCTTCAGGTCACCCAACGATGTTCAGTTGGATTGAAGTCTGGATGTGGCTGGGTAATTCAAAAGCTTTAATCATATTCTGGTGAAGCCATTCTTTTTTTTCTTTTTTTTCTTTTGATTTGAATGTGTGTTTAGGGCTAGTTGTGCTGAAAAAGGAAATTCCTCTTCATCTTCAGCTTTCTAATAGATTCTTGCAATCTTAACGATCTTCTTAACGATTTTCTGCCAGAACTGACTGGTATTGCAACTGTTGTTGCAACCTTGACTACTTGACTAAAGCCCCATTTCAAGAAGAAATACATCACCAAAACTTGATGTTCCCACCACCATGCTCTACTTTAGATATAGGGCTCTCTTGGTGTGGTGTAGCATTGTATTTGCCACAAACATATTATTTGGAATTATGGCCAAAAGGTTCAAACTTGGACTTGGTTGAAAGTTTAACCAAGGACTTTTTATTCTCGGTAATTTCAGTGCTCTGCCATTTGCCTCATATTTTATAGTTGTTGTTGACAGTCTTCACTGTGCGCCATGGTTTATCTAATCAAATTAGTTTGTGTTTACGATTAACCAATCAGTCAAAGTCATGTTAAATAGCAAAGAATATACAAGACCTTAAAAGGATTTAATGGTTGAAATTTATCAATGAATAGAAGGGAACAAACAAATTCCCAATGGGCAAAATAAAAACATAAATCTAAAAACATGTGTTGTCCACATCTTCTACATTGTTTTAGTTTTACATTTTTATTTTACCTCACCAAAAGACTTTTTCAGTTGAACTGTACAGGTTATAGTTATAATAAAGGTGGAAAAAGTTCTGAAATTATTTTCTTTGGTTTTTGGGCTAATTTTTTAAATCACAAAACTGGAGTGTTTAGACCTGTTATATCTATTGTATATGCCATCTGTATTATTGTAATTTCTTGAAAATATCCAATGGTAGTTAAACCATTCAACCCAGGCCATCTGTAAATAGGTCTAGGTCTTAATAGGTCTGTAAAGTTCACTCTCTTTCTGGCGGATGCACTCTGACTGATCGTGGTCATTCATGGGTCGAGTGGTATCAGATATGCTTTTTTACAGCAAACTGATCCTAGATTAGGTTCTTTGTCCCCAGCTGGCACTATCCCATTGGCTCCCGCCTGAAACCCCCTCCCTGTCTGTTATCAAGGCTTTTCTGGAGATAATGTTTGTCTCACCAAGTCTGTATCATGACAGGATTAGTTGTTAACAGCAGTCAGATAAGGGCCCAAGTGCAGATAGAGGCAGGAAACTGTTGCTTTGCTCAAATGGAGTTTTATTGACTTAGTAAAACAATATTCACAATAGCCAACAGGCAGTGGCAACGGCTGCTGTGTGGCACAAAAATAACAGTGAGAAGTAATGATTTTACTTGTTGGAGCTCTATTTAAACACTGAATCTCATGAGGTACAGATAGTATATAAACCAACTGCACAGGTGAAATCATTGACTGGAACTTCGTGCTGTGTGAACCATGACTGCTGGACAGGTTCCCTTAGACAGTTCCGTTTTTGTCGATGGCACAGGTTCAAGATCAACCAACATTATGTGGTCCTGACATTTGGTGTGCAGGTCAACGCTATTGCTGTAATTTTACTGATTTTAGAATACAAATATTTGATATAGAATGTGCAACTTCTAAAATCTAATCTATTTAAAAACACAGTTGTTAGAAGCAACACAGTCTTTGTATTATAGTTTTATGTTTCCTATTTTAGTCAAAGAAAACAAAGAAAAGAAACAAACCACAATATAAATCTGAATTACCTGTACCCCCTTTCCCCACAATGTGGCCAACATGTCTCCAAAAGCATTCATAGTCCACAGACTAATGTGGTTTAACAAACAGACTGTTTAGTCTGACTGAACTAAACCCTGGACTCAAACTCCAGTCGCAACGAAACAAGCACTTTCTGGTCCACCTCAAATGAACTTTGAACCAGTTCATTTCTGGCACAACTGCCATTCAAACCAATCACATTATGTGCGCCATCAAGCATGTCTTATTTCAGCGATAACAGTGAGAACTTTCACTTCCTGTTTTTAGCGGAGAAATAGTGTGTATGAGAGAGATGTTGATTGACAGAGGACAAACAAAGTCAAATCAATGTGAGATGTTTCCTGTACGTTTGGGCTGAAGAGCACATTTCTGGCCCAAAATAGTTCAGTTCACTTTTGTTTAGAAAGTGGACTTTTTGGTTTGAACACATCCTTAGAGTAATGTTGCTTCTATTACATATAGTATTTCCTCTTTACCATTCTGTTCCTATCACAGACTATCTGTGCCAATGGGACCCTACTCTCTCCTACATCTCTCCCTGTCAGGGGCTATCTGTGTCAATGACCCCCCTTTCTCTCTCCTTCTAAGCCTACTCTGAGCTAATAGGCCTGTCATCATAGTGACATCGCAGGGGTCGAACCACGTGACAGCGCTGGACGTCAGAGCCGTTGCCCATTAGTGAGCGTGACTTGCCTGTAATGTCAGGACCGTGACATGCCTGATTGACTCACTTACACACTGACCATGATATCATATTAGCCGCGAGGTCAAGCAGGAGTGACCCTAATGAATACCAATGGGATGCGATACGCTGAACAGCACATGGTTTTTGTATCGGTTGTTCAATTTTGAAATCAAAAAGTGAAAAATGTACATCCTCCAGAGGCGCCAGAGACACATGAAGGTCAGGAAAAGCTTTAACAAATGGGGGGAAATAGTCAGCAACAGGGTGATTAATTAGTTAACAATTTATATTAATGTTCATTGAAAGACCTCCACTTAGAGCACAATTAATTCTAATTAAAAGAGTGGCTATAGTTATGTTGGCAGTAAAAAAAAAAAAACCTAACAATATAATCAAGCTAATTAAATGGGGGTGGTCTGAAACCCCTGCAGTTATCAAGAACTGGTGATGCTTGAAAATCAAGTGAAGTTGATCTATGCGTTTGTGCACAAACAGCTTGTTTTACAAACAAGTCACAATGGTTTCTCAGTTCATTACAAGTACAGGAGGTTCTACAGTAAAAAAGAAAAACAAAAAAAAACAACGATCATGAAGCAAAGGTAAATCATCCATTCTTAGGTAGAGTGAAACTAAAAAGAAAAAAACAAACAAACAGCTGAAGAGTATTGTAGGTTCACATCAATTCCAGACATATTTTTTTCATCTTCCTTTATTTCTCTCTGGCTTCTCTGTTTTGTTTAAGTTTGAAATCCCCATAAGACAGTGGGAGATTGACGTTTGTTCGGCAGAGTTCACAGTGGAGGAGCTGCTGTGATGCACTGAGCCCACCCAAAACTGTCAAGGCCAACAAACAGCCCATCTCTTCGCCGACGCCAGCTGAGATATCACTACGCGTGTCAGTGCAAATGGACCACATCCTCTGTGTGTGTGTGTGTGTGATAAGGCCATTCACCTCCATATGACCTGATCTCTCTTTCTCCTGACTTCCTCTCTCCCCCACCCCTCCATCCCCACTTTTTTGTCGCTTTAATTCAACATGCCGTCCTTCCTCACAGCACTACACGCTGCTGCGCCTGTCACACACACATATGCAAATGTTAAAACAGAGAGAAACTCATAGATAAGACTCCTTGTGCCAATCACCCTTCCCTACTTTTACTCGGCGTGACAACCTGCTGTGTCAACTACTACAATTGCCGCATTGCCGTCACCTCTCCGTCTGATGGTGCTCAGTGTCACACACCAGCTTTAGCTTGTCACACTCCATCTGTCTGTCAGCCTGTCACTCCTCTGTGGCCCTGCTTTCAATCAAGCCCGTCAGTCAGCTTGTCCCCAAGCCTTCTTTTGGTCTCCCCGTCTGTCAGCCGCCAATTTAATTTGTTCATCAGTTTGTGAGTTCTTTCGCCGGTTTCCTCACAGCACCATGGGACCCACTTGAAAAAAAAAAAAAAAAAAAAAAACATCCGCTAACACTTACATAACAGGACGTCAAACTACCACGAATCTCAGAGCTAGGCAGCTTTGACTGACATCCCATGATTGAACCTGTTCAGCAGTGACACGTCCCAGGCTACCTTGATCTTATGGCTGGTTTGGGAAATGATGGAAGTGGGTGGGAGGAAAACTCAACTTCATTCCCTCACTCTCTCTTTCTCTCACTCGCGCTGTCTCTTTTTTAATCTAACTTTGTGTGTCAAAACGTCAATCTAGCACCGAGGGGATGTGACAAGCTCAAGGGCCCAGAGGGGACGGCTCTGAATAGAGGGCCATGGTGCAAATTGATTTTGATTTTCCTCCAAATCACTCAAACAGTTTAGCTTTAATGCGAGCTGATCAGAGAGCCACTTGGAGCCCGACAGGATGAGGAGAGCGGGACAGTAACTGGGTAGATTAGCCCTGTCACTCCAGAGATCAGTGCCCATCACTGCTGCTGCTCACCCACACACACACACACACACACACACACACACACACACACACACACACACTGGGCATGGTGGAAACACATATCCTGAAGTGGACATGAAACTGAAATGTGTTGCACTTATGGCTTTATTTAAAACTCGTGTACATAACCATAAAGGTGCACACACACAAATATTATGATTTGACGTTCACACAAATCTCAACACACACTTTTCCAAACACACACCTTCTCTTCATATCACTGTATCTGTCAGCTGTGTAGCGCAGACAACAAGGTATAGCACAGTCTCCAAAACCCCCAGTGGATCTTTTACATAACACTACTGCAAACTGCAGGAGTCACGCACATAAATGCACACTCTCAGACACACACGACTGTCTTTTCCTGTAGTCTGTGTGAGTAGATGATATTGGGGAAAAGTAAGCGAGTGGAGTGTAGCTCTGCTGACATTGTCATACATATTCAGGAAATGCTTATCTTGTAAGAGCTGTTTGTTTATAGCACATAAACGCAGTTTTAATGCTTTATGAATACACCTGCAGGGTTAACTGCAGGTATATTCAGAGTGGATTTTCATAACACTGCTGTGCTTAAAGAGCATTTTGATGACACTTGCTGTTTACACAGTGGTCAGGTTGGGAAAGTATAGGTCGCTTCTCCCTACGCACTCTTCAGTAGCACCCACACAGCAGCATGTGTGCTATCATCATTATGAGAATAGACACGCTAAATGTATCAGTGTCATTGTACCAGCCAGGGGCGATTCTAGGATCTGAGCTTTAGGGGTGTTTAGCCCCCAGTGCTGACAATGGCTCTTGGATTAAACAACGTGGCAGCCGTGTTAAGTTCAATAATAAACAGTTATATTGTTGTTGTCATCACTGTCAAAATGTTTAAAAAAATGTCAAACAATAATTTTCTGCCTTTTGAAATTTATTGTTTGACATTTTTTTTAAATGCCAGTAATAACATAAAAAATGTTGAAAACATTAATAAACAATACTCACGGTAATGCTACTAATAAAGTACTATAAATTGACAATAAGGTGAGGGCAGGTCTATAATCAACCATCCAGGTAAATAACGACAGGTAACAACTACTTGTTGAAGAGAACAATGAGAAAAGTGTCAAAAGACAATAATAACAGAACAGTGATGACAACAACAATAATAAATAATACTCACACTAATAAATCTGAGGTATTCTATAATAATGATAATAATGATAATAATAATAATAATAATAATAATAATAATAATAATAATAGGAATATATATATCAGATATCTAATAACATTATCGAAAAAATATCATAATGGATTCTAATAAACAATGTCATACAACAAAATAAATAAAGTATGAGATAAATAACAAAATAACAAAATAAATAATAAATAATAATAATAAATAATAACAAAACAAAAATAAAGGTTTAGGTGCTTGAGCACCCCTGAAAAGAGGCTACAATTGCCAATGGTACCAGCTCTTGGTCCTCGTGGTTACAATAATAGACAGCCAGTTAAAATTGTATAATGTGTATGGTTAGCAATGCCGTTGGGTTTGAAAAAGGAAATTCAGTGTGTTGTGTGGATGTGTGTTTTGTCAGTACATTCATCAGTGCCAACCTCCTCCTCCTGATGCAGACTCGGTCACTGTGTAACATGTCATCTGAAAGGTCTCTGCTGTCTGGATGCTGAAAGCCCACACAGCTAAAGAACCAATCACAGCCAACAATAGAGGGGGTTGTACCACAGTCCGACTCAAAAGTTATCAAAGTAGCCAAATTTTCATCACCTATCTATATCTACATCACCATCATTTTTGAAAGTATACAGACTGCTGTGTTGTTACCCTGTGTTACTTTCTAGTTTATGGTGACAAAGCCAAATAATTATTTTTATGCAACCTCTCTATAACCTCATTCATATATTAGTTGCCATGTATATACTGTAGAGGGAACAATTGCTGGTACAGCTTATAAAATGTCATTCTGCAGTATTCAAATATGTTGATTGAACATAAAGTGACACCATGACTTGTTTGTGTAGACAACCAGGTCACCTCTCCAGATCTTGCCAGAGTGTTAGATCCAAAACCCGATTCCTGTGTCTGTCTCAAAGAGTTTCTCTTTGTAGGGCCAACTCATTGGGGTCAGAGTTGTAGCCATGGTTTCTAATGCCTAACGGAAACTGTTGACTGTACAAAAGCACTGTTTGTTGATAGAGACCACAGCAAACACAGGTCTCAGAGCTGTTGTAGTGGTATCTACCTTCATCTTTTCATCACTGACGTATTTTTGATCTTACGACTTTATTATTTTGTTTCCGTAAAGTCAACGGAAGTCAATAGGCTAGACTTGAACCTCCTGACACTCCGTCTTGGACAAAACCTGACAAATGTTTTCAGCATCCTCATTTCCCGATACTTGATAGCCTTGAATGCTCTGAGTGGATAGGAAGTGACAGCATCAAAGCTGGAGCTGAGCCAGTCAAACTCCACAGCTCCACCTGTCAGTAAGAAAATCCCACGGGGAAGGAGAGAGGGAGAGTAGGAAAAAAGGAGAGAGATAGAGACAATGGAGAAGTTTTCAGGGAAGTATTTCAGCTCAACCCATCATTGCACAAGCCAACCTCTCCCCATTATTACTGACCATACCACCTAGATAGTCTTCAAACACTAAGAGGTAAAAAGCCTCTTGTGTGACAGTAACATTGCTTTCTGAATATATGCATATATATATATATATATATATATATATATCTCCATGCATATACAGCCATATATTTCTTACTCCTGCCCCTGATCTTCCATGCCAGTTTAAGCCTTGTTATGTTTTTTATGGACTTTAAAAGGCTGGAGAGAGGATCAGAGGCCTGTTACCCATGAGGTCAGCACTTTCCTCCAGCGCCAGGAATGGGCTCTAAGGTGCCTTGTAATGTGCAAGGAGACGGGACCTAATAGATAGACACACAGGTTTTGACATGCTATTTGAGCGTGCAGGCCCACTGTAATTGGCCACGTCATCATGCATTAAATTAACAATATATAGAGAAGTGCCCTGAGACGAGTGTCTTGGCCAGATCCGTCAGCCATCAGAGCAAAGTGCATGTGACAGGCCTCTCTGAGAGGAGGAAGAGGAAAGAGGTGGGGGGAGGAGGTGGAGGGACGTGATTTTTTTTAAACTATTACTCTGATGGACATCTGAGCTGAAACTCTCTGTCTCCTCTACTCTCTGGTTTTCTTTCTAGTCATCTACAAGACATCCAGTCATCAGGGAGCCATTCACACCTGGTGTGCCAAGAGAAAGTACTTAACTAGCTTGCAGGATTGAAAAACAGTGTTATTCTCGGTTGTCAGTGCTTCTGTTGTTCCCTCAACTCTCTTACTTATCCAGTTCATAGTTTTACCAAATGATAGCTTAAATATCACACAGAGGATCGTCCCGACTATCCTGGTTTATTAGTTTCTCTGTGAGGAGCATATAGCCAGAGAAAGCTCTTTAAAAGAAAAAATCGTGGTGCAGTTTAATTTTCGTAATTTTATTTTTTCAACTCGGGCTGTTAGTGCAGTAATAACATTGTTGTCTCTTGCTGAAACCTTTTGGTGTGTTCAGACCAAGCACAAAGCAAATTTTTCATGCAGTGACGTGTTTCAAGACCCCGCAAATCAGCTGCCTCTTTGGAAAGCTTGTGCTCGTTACCCCTTTGAAATAATTTTTTTTCTTCATTGCTACATTCTGATTTCACAAGTCATTTTGGTGAATGCGGTCTTAGATGGAATTAATTGCTGCCGAGTAAGAAAAAACAAAAAACAAACAAACAAAAAAAAAAAAAAACAAAGCAGTAATAATCGGTAATTTTCACTTTATTTTTGTTCCCTAACCTAAAATAGCTTTCAGCCATTGTTGCTAGCCATGTAACATTTAACCCTGCATGACATTTAATTGTAAAGATCACTGGTCACTGTGACCCTGTGTGTATCCTATTCTTGTGAACAAAAATAGCTTAATAGGGAATTTCTTCAAGTTTGGCACAAAATCACACTTTGACTCATGGATTTGCTGATTAGAATTTGGTGGTCAAAGGTCAAGGTCACTATAGCAGCTTTGGGAAACTGTTGACCATATTTACAAGTTGACTGATTGGTAGAAGAATACATCTTTGAAATTCTATTTTTTCTTAATAGTTTTAAAATCCTGGCACCTGCTCACCCTAAGTCACTAAAACGACTTCCTTTCCTGCATCTGCTCTACCCTTTGTTTCACTGAGTGAAACTGCACCCTCTGGGTTGTAACAGTTGGTAAATGTCAGCCAGTGTGAGTGTGGTCCAAAAGGATATTGCAGCCTTACCCAAAGGAAGAAAGGTTAATTTGGCTTCCTTTGATTAAAAATAATAAAGTAACAAATATCAGTGCATACCTGAGTAGGAAAGTTGTTGGAAAAACAGCTCTGAGAATCCAGTCACACTCCAACCTCTCAGCAAACAACAGAAAGTTATCACTGTCATTAAAGTAAACAACCAGGAGAGTTAGCTTGTTTTGTAGTGTTGCTAATGATATCAGCTTCAGTGTTTTTGTAGTTAGAAGCAATGGAGTTCTGTCAACAGACAAACAAAACGACATCAACACATGGAGTGGGACATTAAATATGAAATGGATACTTCATCTCCTCGACAGCACGGAGAATGAACTTTATCGTCAAATAATACGAGTCATATACTGTATACAATCTCACTCGCTCTATCTCTCTGTCTCTCTGTGTCTCTGTCATTTTGATTGCTGGTTTCTTTCCTGATGGCTAAATGTCTCTCTTAAGATGTCTGATTGCATTTATCTCATTGACAAGAATGCAGCAATATATCACAGTATATACTATGGGTTGTTTGTCTGGACATTGAAGTTAATATAGTGTGCTGTCTTCATGGGCTCAATGCACAGGACAATTAATTTGGAACTTATCAAGTTGTACATTTATTGGTTATTCAGTTCCTTATTGATGTGTGATTTGTGAATGACAATTATAATTGGAGTATTGCAAGCCTTGTAGTCTTTTTGTCATTGTGTTATAAATGGCATTATTATGTCATTCTTTAAGATAAGAGCATGGAGTGTATTTGATTTTTTATTTTTTTTTTGATGTGAATATAAATTTTAGATCTTTGAATGGTTTTAATATTTAGTTCCTTTTGATGGTTAAACACAATGACTGAACATTGTCCTTCTTTATGAAGTGCAGTGTTAGTTCAGACAGCACTGAAGTCATGCTTGTATTGGCTGATTGGCACCAGCTGTTTCTGCTGAAAGAGCAAGTTCCCCCTCCTCCACAGAAACACATAGATGAACATAAATCTTGGTTAAATCAACAAGAAGAAATACCATAAAAGGAGGAGGTTGAGGTGGTGGTGGAGGCTACAGCAGTGAATGGGGCGTTGAGATCAGTGTGATTGACAGGTCAGGTTACTGACCAAAGTTTACTTACTCAGCTGACGTATCCTTTAGTGTCTCTGTGAGATTGACATTTCAGTCATAGCCACTTATGTCAAGGAAGTAGCAAATGGTTATACACTCTACCTCTGGTGTTTGAAGGAGCTCTCAGTGAATCCAAGCAGTGATGATTGTAGAGCTGGAGCTAATCCCCATACACGAACATGGATCTTAGTGAAATCAACAACACAAACACAGAGGGAGGCTGGTGTGGTGGAGTAAACCAAGAACTGGTGAGAGCGTGATTGCAGGAGTAATGATGAGGAAGTATCAGGTTATAATAACGCAATGTAAGCTAGAAAGAATACAATGATGTATGTTACCAGCAACACAGCCATGAGTGATCCATTGCAAATGGCTGGATCTGATTGCCAAGGCCAACTGTTGCAGTTTTTTAAATTTGAAGAAGATGTTTTAAAGTGCATGTAATATATTGCCATATTTAATTGTATTATTATGTATTGTGAGCTAAATATTTACCTGTAAATCAAGTGTTCTTGACTTCTTTTGTATTGAAAAAGTTGTTAAAACTGCAGGTTCAATGACTCTGGGTGCTTCAACAAAACATAACTTTGAAGTGTTTCTGTGGTCTAAAAAAAAAGTTGGCTTTTAAACCACTTCATTGCTAAAATGAGCTAGTTTCAGACTCAGTTTAACTGGCTCCCCTAAAACAGCAGCTGGGCCCAATCTGTCCTCTGTGGTTTAAATAGGCTAAAACCCCCACTGTGTCTTTCCATCAGTGTTTTTTTTTTTCTCTTTTTTCAGCATTATTCTCATAATGATGAATGCCTGAGTGAGTAGCATGTCTACAGCTACATTCCCTCTGATAGTCATCCAGAACTGTGTTAGAAGCTCAGCAGTGCAGTGTCAGACAGTCCTGGATCAAAACTCTATCACTTCCTACTTTCCTGCTCAAATCTTGTTTGTATTAGTGTCACATTTAATGGTTTGAATTAATGACTTGAAAAAAGAATCCTGTTCATAGTTTACAGGATAGTTTAAATATCTGTAAGGGATATATACTGTATAAGCATGACAGAAAGTCTTCATGGGCCAGAATGTGCGACATGACCTCCAACCACTGCAAAAACACTGTACAGTCCACATTATTTTTTGTAGATTGAAATTCACAAACAAAGTAGATAAAAGGTTTTTCTATCATTCCATAGTCAATGTTAACAAATAAACAAAATAATTTAAATCTTTTAATCTTTTAAATCTTTATTTGTTTGTTTAATTTATTTTCCACTTAGAAAAACATTGGCATTTTAGAGCTCCTGTTGGATGTTACAGCACAATTAGATAATGTTAAGTCAAAGTTTCCATCAAGTTTGCTGCAGACACTACTTGCAGGCCTTCACACCAATCAGTGACAACATCTGGAGCTTCTCAGCATGGGCGGTTCTTAATGACATTCTAATCTGTCAAAGAAGAAGAAAAGAATGGAAATTCTATCATTAGCTGCTACGGGAATTAGAGTTGGACTTTGCTCAGGTATGTGTAAATGGCGCCCAGATTAGTTTGCATGGGTGAAGAAATGATTAAAAAAGTCTCACCTAAGGCCTGCTGCTTTATATTAATGTCACATTTGTGTGTGCGTGTCCATACATGTGCATGCCCACCCACACGTGTGCGTGTGTGTGAGATGGAAACACTGACTCCTCTAATCTTTAAATTACCTCCAAAAAAGAGAGCACTGACCTTTACACAGAAGTTATATAAAGTTCAATTTAACAAGCCTCTCCTCTCTATGATTTATTAACCGGAAATCTGAAGTGGAGCCCATTTCTTTACTGCAGCGTACCTTGATTTGCTGCAAGAAGAGTATGGGCAGGGAGAAAAGTATCACCTGTGGAGACTTTCTTTTGCCACTCTTTCCAAGTTTGTACCGGTGTGCCTTACATGCTGCCTCTCTGTTTTGTCTCAGCTATTCCCCAGATGAATATTAGTGTTTGAATATTAGCTCGAGTGGCAGCTCAAAAATGACTCAGGCATTGAAAAGCAATCATGAAAAGTGAGTCATGCTTGTGTGCTGTATGTGTCAGTTCATTTCCTCCTCTTTGGTCTTTTGGTTTTCCTTGGCTGCTGTTTTCATTTCATCCCTTCACTACTTTACCCACTCTCTACTCTCTTGTTAAAGAAAAAAAAAAACATCCCATCGTCCTCCCTCTTCACTTTCCCTGAATGGCTCGAGCTCCAGAAAGAGCAGGTTTGTTTTCTTAAGACGGGAAGAAAGGAGGGGCAGTTGTAGAATCAAGAACGAGGGAGCAAAGACAGAGCAAAAAGGACAGAGGTAAACAATTGAGATGAGAGGGTGAATGACAGGGGGAGAGAGTGAGATAGAGAGAGAAAGGGGAGGATGGGAGGAGGGCGATCTCCGCAGAGCAGCCAGGCAATGTTTGAAGCAGGAAGCTGGCTAGACAACAGAGGCAGCTTTATTCCACAGACACAATGAGTGAACGCCACAATGGGAGTCATGCCGAGAGCAGGCCTGCACTACACCGAGCCGCACACACAGGATTAAAGCGAGCACACACTTCAAGATCCACCCCTTGAAAGGAAAGGGAGGGGATATATCTTACACACAGACACCAACAGAAAAAACAGAACACAGAACGCTATCTGGCGTACTCCTTTTGATGAGGACATTTTGTGAGTAGTGTAATGTTTGCGCACCCTTTCATAATAAGGTGCATTGTGTCTACCAAGCACCTTTTTTTTTTGCCATTGTGAGAGATGTTCTTAGCATTGGGGTGAATGGGAGAGGTGGAGAGGAAGGGGCAAGGGACAAGTGAGCAAGCAAACATCATCTGTGCGATTGCTGCTTTAACAAAGCTCATGTCCAAATGAGCTGTTTGTCATTTTGTGAAGATTTTCATTTACTATTTTTACATTTTTTTTTATCCGTCCTCCTTGGTACACCTGGGCCATGAAGCCACTCTCCTGCTCCGTGTGTCTAAAGCTGTCGAGACGAATTTGCATAGAAAAGCCGTTTGCATATCAAACAGCTGGGACGCAGAGCTCACATCATCTTTCACTGATTTACAGGGAGATGCATGTTGCGCTGACACGCTGGAGTGCATGTCCCCTTTACCTCCATCTGCCCTTTGTGGGCATATCTTAAACGATCACTGGCGGTTGTGGTGCGTACGTGTGTGTGTGCGTGTACAATGATGTGTGCTAGTGTGCACATCCTGCTCTTGTGTGATAGAGGATATGTGTGAGTACACAACAGTGGACCCCCCCACCCACCTCACATACACACACACTCACACATACACTCACATTCACTCCCGGTCAGTCCTTTTTGTTTTTTTTTTGAAAGGGTGCAGTGTGGCTGCTAATAAGGGTATTCGTCACGCCAGCAGCTCGCTGTGACACTGTTCTCTGATCGGGCCGCCTCACAATTGTCCCTCAAATATGAACTTATCATTTAATTACACTTGGGGAGGGACTTGATTGCCTTGTCAAGATGCAGGTTAGTTAAAAGGAGAAAGATCCTGGCTGGCGACGACCTCACTGTCCTGACAAGCGATCAGCTCGTTGGATCGTCTGAGCTTCACGTCCACTGTGCAATGAGAGCTCATTTCTACACCTCCTCCTCCTCCTCCTCCCTTTCTGTTCTGTAGTTCTGCTTAATTGCATGGTTTTTAACACATCTGCCTTTTAGCAGGCTTTATTCCAAAGAAAAGTTTCCTTCAGGATGGCAGGCGGTTAAGTGTGTTTTCCACTGCACCTTTCTGCAGCTCTGTATCCCCGTTTGTTTGCGTTCATGAGAGGAGTTTTCTACGAATTTGGAGTTCCGTGGTTAGCTGGTGGGTAAATGTCTGCTGTTTTGCATGTTGAAATCCCATTCCTTTGCTTGCCCTAAATTAGTCCAGTGTCTGAGGTAATGAAATCACTCACGACATTAGGAAGTAACTTGGCATTCCTTTTTATTTCCTGTGCACTGCTTAACAGTTCTCCTGGGGGAAACAGGCTCTTGCCAATGAAAGTTCCACCCTGGCATGAGCTGAGCCTTCACAAATGAAGACATATGTCATTAAGAGAGAGGGAAAGGCTGGAGCAAAAAGGCCTGGAGAACTTTTTAATCCTGCTCATACCTCTCTGTTAACAAAAAGGCCTCATAAATTCAACCTTTCCAATGAGACACAAATGAAATTTGGAGCCTGAAGTTTTGGCCGTTTCTCTCCTGGATGATTGGAATGAATATGGGGTAGTTAAAGTTTAATATCCTATTATGTGTGTCTGTTTAACTTGCCTGGTTGCTTGGACTGTCAGGGACCTCCCTCTCTTTCTCTGTTTCTTTCTTTGTCTCTTGCCCTCTTGAGGTTTTTCAATATTTTCCAGCACTTATAAGCATTTGTAACAGCTCAAATATGCCTTTTCATTTAAATCCTTGTGCCTCCTGAGCGAGATTGATGTCGTTCAGGAAGGTTGGGTCTATAGCCACTGATGTGTCACACACAAGTGCCTGACATGTAAACCAGACCATAGAGTCCAGCTACAGACAATCCATTATGAAAAATGGAAAATATTACACAATAAATGACAGAATGTGTAAAAATATAGAAAGATTACTGTGACAGAACTGGAGCATGATAATGCATCTTTCAGAAAAAGGCAATCACAGTAATAAAAAAAAAAAAAATTTGTTCCTGTAGCACTTTGACTGCGATACAAATATAAATGTTGGTACATATAAGTACAAATCCAAATGTCCTGTGGATTGCTTTAAAAATGATCTAATTTGCTCTCAATCAATCAATCAATCAATCAATCAATCAATCAATCAATCAATCAATCAATCAATCAATCAATCAAAATGAATCTGTACAGTATATTTTATGCAGAGGGAAATAAAAAAAAAAAAATGAAAGTGATGACATTGAAAAAAGACAAAACTACAAATATAAAAATGATAAAATAGAGACTTGGTTGAGAAAAGTTCAAATAAAATTTCAGTAAGATAATAAAAAGATACAAAATTAAGACCGATATTAATATATAGATATTATATTAGGATAAATCAATATATAAGTCAAAATGAATTAGTAAAATAAAAAAAATGAAGACATGAGAATTAGAGCAATAATTCAAATTCTAGAAATAAAGATGAGATATAATAAGTGGTAAAGTAAGGAGTCTATGTTAACCATGTTTAATTAACAGGCAGAATATGTAGGTTTTAAGTTTACGTCATATTATGTTCCTCTTGTTTCCTCAAACTTTCCCAGCAGCTCAGAGTAAGAGAGCTAAAAGCTGCATTACCCGAAGGTTTTAGATCCGAACCTCAGAGCAGCTGAACAGCTCTAAAAGAGGCTGTAGCAGGGTTGTCCTCTTATTTTTGCCTTCATGTGTGGTTATCTATACCTATAAGTCTGTTCCTCATCAGGTGTTTTTTTTTAACATAAGACAAACATCAGAAAAATGGTCTAATGCACATCAGGATTTGACAGTAACCAGATGACACTGCTTAGCTTGATTTCTCCCAGTAAACTGATTTCTTGTGTGCATGTAAATGAATTGACACGCTCATGTGTAACACCACTTTTTGTAACAATCTAAAAAGCAGTGTAACTCTTAAGATAATCTCTTCATTGATGAAGAGGCAGTTGTGATCACATGCATCTTAAGACTCTCCTCATCAGCCCACTAGTGTTACTGTCTTCTCATTTCTTCTAAGTACTTGGTTAGATTTTTTTTCATACCTGGGCCCTTTCTTCACCATGACTGTGATAAACCTGGTTAGTAATGCACTGAATGCACCGTACACACATTCCACATCTGCATTACATTCTGATGTGACAAGCGTGGAGGAGTAATTGATTATATTAATAGCTAATTGCTGGCTCATAATTGGATCTGACTCAATTAAAAAACCTCTGGGTGATAGTAATGAAACAGGGTGCTGCGGCTGAGCGGGTGGCTGCGTGACCACGCTCGCTGGTGTGTCAGGCAGAGAGAGAGAGAGTGAGAGAGAGGGGAGAGCGAGCTCTTGATACACCTGCAATGCTAAATCATAAGCGCCTCACTAGATGGGAATGCTTTGTGCTGTTTTTGCAATTCCTCAATGCGGATTTATATCTTTCGCTTTGGGAAAGGTTGTAATATTTCACCAGGTGTGCGGCACTGGGAGTGCACACACGAGGATTTGGAGTGGGGGATTGCGGGAGGGGGTTGGGCTTGCTGAAATACGGTATCAGCATATATTGTAATTTCATTTTGATAAGGCCATGCTTATAGCCTGGTATGGCTCATCTTGAGCAGCGTGAAGTGGCTGTTATTTTACATATTCCCCCAGCTCAGGGACACTGAGACGCCATCATTAGCAAAGCTGCGCTAAGAACGGATAGGATCTGCAAATTAGGACAGGTGCTCAACACACTGGGATGTTGTGATAACACAAACCTAGCATAAAGTCAGTTTATTTCCTGAAATGCTGATTTGATGAGTGCTGATATTTGTCTGCTTACACGTGTTTAGGTGAATTTGTATGCGAACAGGTACACGTTAATATCACTGCACGGGTGTGTATCTTGTGTCTTAATCTTCGTGTGCACGCAAATGTGTAATTCAGCATCTTAGTATCCTCCACTCTGCCTGTGTGCTTGTGTCTGCATGTGCGTGTGTTCCCTACCTCCAGAGCCCTGTCAAAATTTCCTTTCAACGCCATCTGATCGGGTCGGGCCTCGTCAGCCTGTCACAGAGGCCAGCGTTTCATTAGGGCTGCCGCTCTCCGTCCGTCCGCCCCGCCGAGCACAAGAGCTCAAACACATGCGCAAATTAAATCGACATCCAAATTCACTCCCATACACAAAGCAATTTAAATGATATTCATTAGAGCGATGACAAGTCCTGATGAGCCTTTCAGTACTGCAGAAAGGAAGGGAGAGAGACTGAGAGACAGAGTGAGGGGATAGAGGACTCTTCTTCTTTTTTTTCCTCTCCATCAGCTTTTTGCCAACTCTGTTTCATGAGCAGTAAGGTGTGACACGCATCAACGCACCTTCACTTAAATATATGAAGAGATAAAAAATACCCATGATGCAAAGAACTACCCAGGTTGGCTCAGATACACTCAGTCCACTTCACTTTTTCTGAGCTGCTCATTTACTCCTGTGTTTTCTTTTAGTCTCGGCAGCCATGTTTCCTAAAAATGTACATAGAAATCAAGCAAATGGGTAATATAACCTGACGACCTCCGTACCCCCCATCCTGTCATGGGATCAGACCAGCAATGATACCAGGCAACAGGCAATGGTGACATTCTGGGTTTGACCACATATGTCTTTCAACTCTGCCTTGAATTTGATCTGAGCTATATATCTGCAAACTTTTGTGACAGTGTTTTGGCAGACAGATAGAGTATGGTGGTATTTCCCAGTACAATAGGTCTCTCCAAGACCACATTTTAGAGGATGACACACTCACAAGGTGAAAACAATACCAGCTGTACTGCTGCGGCCAATAAACATAACAAAAACAAAACAAAAACAACAGAACAACAGAAGACAGGAGGCCACTGTAATGCAAGGAGGCATTTCCCTTTTTGGGTGTTACAGATCTTCCAAGACACAAGACTGCAGGTTGCAGGACTGCACTAATAATGACTATTAAACTGTTGGCTAACTAAAATCATAACTTGTGAAATTAATACCTCCAGAGGTCTGGAGGGTTCACACAGGGAATAAAATCTTGAGTCCACATGTTTAGTTTCATTGACCGCTTGAAGTATTGTGCATAAGATTCACTACACAGTGTGTGCATAAGATAGATAAGATAAAATTTGTTCTTATGTTTTGACTCATCCAACAGCTGAATTAATAAGTGTATAAGTTTTGATTGATTAGTGTGCCTGAGGTAAATGTATAGATATGCCTTGGAATTTATATCATCTTGTACAATTACATTTAGGATGTGTCCAAATGTCATGTTGTTTTGGCTCTCTTCTCTCATTTGATATTTTAGTTTGGATCATCACCTTTTGCAAACATGGAAGGGTAAGGAGTTATGACCTATAATGAATTCGCCAAGAGGCAATCAAGATGTTTTGATTTCACTTTTGGGAGACATGATGTTGTCCATCTGTATTGCAGTCTATGGTTTCACCAAAAACCAGAGGTTGTAGCTAGCAATAGTATGCACAGGTTAACAGCCTATAAAAAAAAAAACTGTTGTATTTGCAAGCTACATAAATGAGTCTGAAGCTACCCAGTGATCTCTTCGGTATACAGGCTTCACTATTCTTTAGTATACTGGCTGTTTGGTATGAAGAGGAAGTATGAAGGGCAAAAAGTATGTATAAGAGCTGGTATGAGCGGCAGAAGAATCAGGACTGCTTGAGACAACTCTACTGGTTTGTAGTTCTGTATGGTCTCAGTAGGAAGTCTATACAGCTGTGATTAAAAAAACAACACTTGTAACACTTAATTTTCTGACACTAGCTTGGTAACATGAAAGCTAAGTAGATAGGGAAATGGTGAGGACTCTCATGTCATGTCTGTCATTTCCTGGAGACTTCTCAGGCTTGTGTGGACTTTTGTGTGGGTTTGTTGTTTGCCAGGGATTCTACCTACAGATTAATACATATTTGGTGCAATAGCTTAGCCTGACCTCATTTCACTGCTCAGTGTAACATTATGTTCATGTCTGCTGTTTTCTGACTGGGACATGTTGTTATTTTGTCATACCAATGTCACTTTTAGTCAACATGGTGTATGTTGCTTTCAAACAGCCTTGAACTTTCATGCAAGGATTGTCCAATTACACTGGTTCTAATATGACGAGAGAATCTCTGCTCTTGTCTACAAACCTCTGATGGGCAAGTTTCAATGTCCAAACATGGAAAAGCCATCAACGCCTGAACTGGAGAGAAAAAAATTGACAAGAGACAGCTTGTTTGACCAATATAGTAGAGTTCAATTAGAATCAGCTCAATTTTAGTTCTGGTCTTCCCATTGGGTTCGTCAGGACCCTCCTCCAGAACCCCTTAGGCACACAAGGTCTCATCTTTCTTTTAATAATTGCCAATGTGTGACCAGTTTGTTTTGTCAGTTTGTTTTCAAAGATGAACTTTATTCATCTATTTGACTTGTACCTTATTAATACATCACTTACTCAGTTGCTTTAGTGCAGCTAAAATAAATAGCCTCATTTATCGCCAAGTCATTGTTTTATGAACTGAATCCCTGAATTAGGAGTTTACTACCTCTGGTGATAAGACTGATTAATCTGGTTTATATATTTTCTCTCAATAGAAGACGATGCCCTAATTTTCATCAGAAACACATTTAAATTCACATTGTATTCCAGCTGCATAAAAAACATTACAGGATATTTCCAGCCTCATCATTTAACATCTGTAGGTTGTTTACGTTCCATCAAACACTTCTGACAATTATTACATGTACAGTTATAGCTGTGGCATGTCAACACTGACAACTGATTCTGAAGTATGAAAACGTCATGAACCCCCTCCCTTCTTCTCTATTATTTTCTCTCTGAAAAGGCACAAGCCAATTAATTCAGGCCTCTCTCTTTGCAGCCCCTAATTAACCCCTTCAGGACTGAAATTATGCTTAACACTGGTGATTGAGGCCAAGCCTGAAATTACCCATCCTGCTCTGTCATAATGACAAAATTCACATTCCACATTCTCAGTCTGAAGTGTGTGTGTGTGTGTGTGTGTGTGTGTGTGTGTGTGTGTGGGGGGGGGGGTCTTTTTGTGTTTGTTGTCTTGATCACTGCTATCCTTTTGTTAAAGCGGTTACCTCTGCTCACTCATTAGCATGTACACAGCAGACATGTGCTGCATTTTTTTACATACACACTGCGGGTAGTATGCTATACATTGTATGGCATATGTAATATGTTTCTGCTGCCATAGGAGGCTGGCTGGCCCCACTGAGGGCCAATCGCCTTTTGTTCCTGAAGTGGCCAACCACGCGCACACACTGGCTCTGATGTTGTAATCAATTTGTGCAGCCAGACGTGGTCTGGACGTGTGTGTTAATTAACGTTCTTGTGGGAGGAAATAATTTAACCGTGATAATGAGCTTGAAGAGGAGCAGTGAGAGGGGTGTGATCTCCGGGCAATCAGACAAATAGAATAGGGAGCGGCCAAACCCTGCTTTCTCCTGACTTAAGCTGGTTATGAAGAGCTTCTATGAGTTTGGGACGCAGTTTGGAAATAAATATTGGCTTTATCAATTTTTGAGATTTTAATGTACCTGAATGTGTGAAGTGGTCACTTAAAATCTTACATGAAACATGAAAAAGTTGCTGCTGTTTAACTGCAAAACAAAATATCTGTTGTTGTCCTGGGTGTCGTCGTGAAATCTGTGCTCAAAATAGCCCCATCTGTGTTATATATCTTTTCTATAATAATTTACTCACAATAATATGCTAATGTATTTTAAGAGGGGTTGATTTAAGGTTACTTGACGTCAATCACCATTCTTCTCTCTTATTCAACATATAAACCTAATTTTTCTACCAATTTCGTGGAAACGCTTTTTAAAATTTTTGAAGTAGGACGATGATGATTATTTTTTCCATTTCTCAATTGATTTACCATGCATTGTAGAGCCTCTTGGCTTACAACGCAACATATATCTCCACATGGAAGCTGGTGGGGTACTATTCATATGTCCAAACCACCTCAGTGGTCCTCTAACAACAATTCTACCATCAGACGCCTGATCTCTCGTAGTTTTGTAGAGACGACTCATTTTGTTAGGTTGCCCTCCATCATTTTAGTTTCTTCATAAAGGAAGATCAGAGGTGCTGGTTGGTTGAATGTGTATCCTCTGGTATCACAACAGTGCCGTGCATTACTTGCATTGCTGCCAACACTGCAGTAGATCCTGCAGCTCTGTCATTTGCGCAGCTATCAACACATCAGTACAATGGAATCATTTCATTTCAATCATATAGACATGTCAAAACAATGTATTTAAATAAACCACTGGTAGGAGAGTAGGGACATTTTTGACAGCCAGAGACAGCTAGCCCTCTGTCTTCTGCTTATCTTCAAAAGATCCTGGTTGCAGTTTAATTACAAATTGTTGTGACTGACATTCTACCAATGCTGCTACATTTTCCATGCTTATCATTAGGTGAAAGAAATCACTAGATTATTTCGTTTTTATCATTAGCCTTAGCTTTAGCACTATCATCAACATTTTTACCTGCTCATCTTCCTCGCGTGGTCAGTGCTAGAGTGCTGAGTGCCTCCTCCCACATGATTATACCCCAGATAATTTGCTGATCACACTAAACATCAAAATAGTGTTTGTTTTTTTATGCTTTTTTACCTCATGGCTATCTACTAATAGAGCGATCACAAAGCCAATCAATATCCACTTAAATCCTCTCTCCCCACCTGCAGATGAACTGCTATTAAAACAGCAGGACATTTATCTTATGCATTAATCTTAACGTATGCATTCCCTTAAATGACAAATTTTCAAATTGGTAAATTAAGTTTAAAAATTAGAGCAAATATAATTTGCACTAATTTGCTGATATTGCTATGCTAAGCATAAGAGGGAGCTATGTTGTGTCTATTCAAAAAAAACACAGCTCATCCTTTTGAATAGGGTCAAACACCTGACCTCATAATGCAGTTTCGCTGTCAGCGCCAAAGGCTCTGCTGGCAGAGGTCGAGTTCCTTAAAGACAGCTGTATACATGTGCACTCACACATACATTTACACACACGTTCACACATGAGCAGGTTTATTACAACACTGGAGGCAGAACAAACCACGTTGAACACGTTCACCAACCACCTCATCCACGTTTATGCTATGAGATGCTTCATCATCAAAAGGATCTTTACAAGGTGTAACAGAGATTGAGATCCAAACAGCTGCTGCCCTGAAGCAGGGATGAGGTATGATTTTGATTAGCATGTTTGTGGAAGATTTGCCTATTCAAAGAGTATGACAAATTATACAAGCCCATTTTTACATTTTACTGAAAATCATTTCAAAGGGCCACTGACAATCAAAAAGCATTGAAGACCCTGTTTAATTTCATTAGTCTGATTTTGTCAATTGAATCTGGTAAGTTAGATAAAGTTGATAAAATTATAAAGCTTCTTGCCAGTTGCACGAAATTATTAATATATACTGTATGTTTAATACATGTAATGTAGTGGCTGTGGATCACGAGGTACAGTTGGTCGTCCACTGATCAGGAGGTTGGTTGTTTGATCTGCGGTCTCTAATGGCTATTCCATCAGTGTGAGTATAAATAAACTGCACTGTATGAATATGTCTGTATGTGAGTGAATGGGTGACTGTGATTAGTACTGTAAAGTGCTTTGGATGGTCATGCAGACTAGAGAAGCATCATATAAAGGCAGTCTATTTACCCTCAGTGCGTTTATTTTAATTTTAAGTTTCATCTTTGTCTTTAAACTTTTTGAATTAGCAGAATTACTAAGGTTTAAATTGAATAATATGCAAACATGTCAGTCTCCAAAGAAGTTGTGCACCTCAGAATTCTGATTGTACTGTACTGATTACCTCTCATATGTAAAGACAGCAGAGGGATATTTTTGCAACCACTGCACAGTGTGTCTTTGGCTTCAAACTGCAATTCCTATTTTATGTTTCCTCCTCTCACTGATGACTGTAACACACCAACACAAACACAGACCCCTGTAGTGTCTTGTTGGAGAGCTGTCCACAGTCTGGTTGTGGCCTGAGCCATGGTGGGAGGGCTACCGGCATATTTCTGAGCGGGTATATCTGAACCACACCCAGGTTTCCTGCTACTGGTCTACACACAGATTAAATGGCCTCAGACTGGACTGCTGATACAGAAGGGGCCTTTAAAACTATCTATCAAACTCATGTGATGTTAAATTAGTAAGAATTCAGTAAGCAGTCAGTAAGCAGCCGAGTTGACTAGTTAAATTTTTTTCCTGTTGTTTTTTTTTTTTTTTTTGCTTCACTTATATTTCATGTTATAGAAGTACCATGGCCTTTTGTTAGTCTTCCTCTTCCCACCCTCCAAGTGCCTTTGGTCTGGTTTCCTTTTATGCAGGAGCCAGGGACGTTCAATTTTGAGTAAAGCACTTTTCCAAAGAAGTACAGAAGTATATTCATGTAGTGGCAGGGTTCAAAACACGCACATTTGTATGCACGCACACACACACACACACACACATGCACATACACGCACACACACACTCAAACACACACAGATGTAATGTGGTATATATATGAATCTGCAGGGAGCATCCCGGTTTATCTGATGAGCACCATAGCAAACCAATCCAAGAACAACAGTGCTAGCACATCCTCTGTATTGTTCCTGTAGGACTGGGGACAGATAACATCTCCACAGAGGAGAATAGATTATATTTGGTAATGGATATGGTCTGAACTCACTTACCTGCAACTCTCCCTCAATCAGTAGAGCTCTATGCCTGATTACACCACATCCGCACACAGGGCCACATGGGTCTAAATCATGGAAACCCTTAGCTAAATACATTTTTTTGTTGTTGTTGTTGTTTCTCAGCAAATAAAAGACACATTTTACATTAACAATGTGCTTGTTCAGCATTTTAAATTGAAAAAACTCTCAACTAAAGCTTATATATAAATGTCATAATTCATACAAAGTAAATGGTTGTGTGCTTTTTTTAAAATATATTTTTATAATTTTTATTTATATGAATGATCTGAGAACATTCTGTAAAACAGCAGTTTTTGTTTTAATATTTCAATACTTTCTTTTCACATCTACCTCTATATTTTACAAAGTGCATGTGTGGGTGTAAATGATAAAAACACTAAGAGCAGGATGTAATTGAAATCATAAACATGTTCTGAAGTTGTACCTTGTTTAAATGTGCTTTATTTGACAAAGGCAGGAACACTTTTTAATAAAGTCAGGTTCATTTGTGTGTTTATTAATTAAAATTAGGAAACGGTAGAGCAAAAAATACCCATTCATGGGATTTAACTCTCATTCATTTCTTCTGAGCGTTAATAGTAATATATACTGTGAGTAGACACATACAAGACTTATATGCACAAACCTGCACATATTCTACATGTCATATTTTAGAAAAAATACAAATAAAATATCACAAACAAATATAAATCTCCACACAGCACCTGAAAATATATACAATATGTTCTGTCATTGTATCTCCACACACACACACACACACACACACACACACACACACACACACTCACCCACAAGTGTGCACATTCAGCATGCATCTTCTTGAGTGTATGTGTGTCAGAGTGTGTGACTAGGATTCTATTTGTGTCGGTGAAGTGGCTGAGCTGTGTTTGCAGCGTTTAGAGGAAATTACCCTGCAAGCGTTGCCTCGGCCACAGCAGATAGCAAGTCGCCTTCCTGGGCTTGCATGGCATATTGATTTCTTGTTGTGAGGAGTGCTGTTCAAGCCCCATTTAAGATTTCCATCCAGCCTACAGTCCTGAATACGGCAGCCAGCCGTAAATTAAGGAAATTGCACATTCCTCACAAGGGTTATTTTAAGATACTTTCGAAAAATGCGCGGAAGGTGAGCCTAGGTGAGATGTACGGTACTGCAGGTAACAGTGTACACAATTACTGACTGACTCTTTACTGTAGCAGGAGGGTATGAATTGACAATAATATCACACACTTGTGGTAGTTAGAACTGAAAGTGCTGGCAGACATGGTTAGCATTTTTTTTAATTAATTCATTGGTATATGGTCAATATACGTTGAGTTGCCTGATTATTACACATTTCAGTTGAATACAACAACAATGCAATACTTTGTAATTAATAATATGTAATTCCAATTTATTTCATACATTTATAAAATATATAATAATAATAATAATAATAATAATAATAATAATGTGAGCTTGTCCGCATTGTGACTTGCTACTTGCTAAGCTACCTCACTCAGTATAAACCAATCTGTATCTGCTGTGCATGGTGGCAGCAGAGCATGATTTTATCAAACTGAATGGTTTGACCATCGAACTTATGGACTCATGGCTTACCTGCAGGGGTTCTCAACCTTTTGCAAGCTGGGCCCCCCAAAGGTGGTTCACTGTTATTCGACATAAATCAAGCAAGCTCCTCATGCGCATCATCACAGAACAGTATCATTATTTATTATGCCCCTCTCTTCAAATGCAACCAGTCAGATGTCAGTCAGGCAGCGAGAACAGGCTGCTGTGGTTAACTGTGGCTGTGGCTGTGTTTTATGGGGTTAAAAAAACCTTCTGACCACCGGCCAGTTCGGCAGGGAACAGACCAGCTGTTCAGAAAATCTCCCGAACCTCCCTATGGCCAGTCCGCCCTTGGCTGTGCTACTTCGGTACTGTGCCTTAAAAAATTAAACGCTTGTCCCAAATAAACGTAGGGTTTGTTGAGTCATTTGGGAAAATAAACACCTGGGCTTTTATTTGCAGCTTTACAGAATTTATTTTTTCCAACACTGTTCTCTCGATCTCTCATCTCTTTCTCTCTCACACATACAAGTCCCCCACAGTCCCCCCCTTTAGAGATGTTGGAAAGTTGGTCCCTTCCCTTTAGTCTTTCAGCTTAGCTAACCTGCATTCTACCTACATCTGACAGGCAACAACAGTGTGTTTCAATCGGTGATTATTACCTGCTTTTTCTATTGCTTTCCTCATATGTCTCCAAACCTTGATCATCAAACAATGTCTAGTAATAATTTACCAGTTTTCAAATTAATTCTATTCCCTACATTCATAAACAACTGTCTGATAACACAATGATTGATGAGTGCAGTCGAATTATGACAAATCTAATATTAAAATGTTTTGAATCTTGGTCTTATTATTTTAAAAGACTATAAACAATAAAGAAAATCTCCCTAGATGTATCCTACACAAGTGTGATGGTAATGTATAAGAGGTTCATTTCTGCCTTTTGAAACATAAAAGCATCTTTTGTTTGTTCCTACTGTTATATGCACAAAAAGAAGATTCAGTTCTGCACCAGGTTGTGAAACCTTAAAGTTAACCCTTGTAAGGATTCTTTAAATATTTTATTAAAAAAGCAAGTAAATGTCATGATTCTACCTTCCAGCTGCTTCTGATGTGTGACTTTGATGTGCAACTTCCCAGTCTCCTGGCACACTTCCCACAGTCTTCTTAAGGAACCTAGCCCAAGAACCTGCACAGACAGAATTTACATATGCCAGTCTTGTGATCTGAGACATCGGCGGCTGTACAAATGAATAACTCTCTCCCAAAGCAAGACATTAGCAAATCAAGATCTTGGTAATGTTACCACAAAGAGCCACTCTGGTTAATTTGTGACTTAGAGACATGAAGACAGAGATTTAGAGAGGAATCTTTCGGTCTTATGGAATGGTTCTTTGATGTTTTACACCCAAATTAGTTCACTTTGGGTTGCTTCTATAGAAAGATTATTGAACAGCTGGAGGTAGGACAACTGCCCACCCACAATGGTGGACGGCAGGTTGTTATTATAAGCGGATTCATTATACTTTCTTTTTCCGTTAAACTGTCGGCAACAATGGAACAACTGCAGTATATTATTGACAAACTTATGCGACTCAAGAGGCCAAGTGGGAGGAATAAGTGACCACAAAAGAATTTCCATATGCCATACTCCAGGGAGTTGACATAAACTTTTTTCTCCAATTGACAGTTTGTGTTTACAGAATTCTGGATTAGATTAAACATGGCGACATCACCCATATCTCCATGTAATTAGTGTGTTCCGTCAATATACCCAAAAAAGCCTCAGTGACGCAGCCTAAGAACTTGATTCAATATTCGTGTCTGGTTTAGTTTGACTGTAGAGTGTGTGGCATGGGGTTATTAGAGTCCATGGTTAGATCCAACGTTGTACATTTTTGATCTTAAGGGAGTAATGCCGAAGCAAGGCAGATTAACCTTTTAGAGGCTATAGACACGATGCGTGTCAAGAGCTGAAACTTCAGTCGATAAATATCAACTGAGTAAAGAGTAGTAGTAGTTGGAGCTTTGCTGTTTCCTTCCTGTTGTACAGAACAAAGGCATGGTAAAGTAAGTTTGGCTGTGAGAACATTAAATTTATCATATGCTAGTACTGTAGTACCATACTACAGCCATGACCTGTGAGATTACCCACGATTCTTTCTCACCATTGCTACTTCTGTATCTCTCAGATGGCATTCAGTCAGTGCCTCCCTCCTTGTTACAGAATCCCTGAAGTATTCACGCAACACTGGATTTTATATTTCTCCACCTCAAAATAATGTTTTTTTGACATGTTGTTGTTGGCAAAGAGTAGCTGTACAAGTCCAGTCCATCGCTGATTACCTGGCTACGTGGGTTTGTACAGTAACTGGCGATTTAAAATTTATGCAATACCTGGCTCATATGCTGTACAAATGAAAACAAGGCTATGAGTTAAGAGTCCAAAAAGACAACTCTCCCAATGAGCTTTATATACTCAACAACAGAATCATATATAAGCAACACAAATATATTTTAAAGTTGCAGCAAGCTTCATTATTTCACAAGCCAGATGTTATTTTTGTATGTCTGTATCCTTAAACTAAACTAAATCAAAATTATATAATTCAGTGATGTATAACAGCTACGGATATGAATGTATACATTTTAATTTTTATTCTTGCTTCCATAAATGATTAATTTTATGTTAAAGTTCATAATGCCAACATGCTCACCATAATAGTACAATATAATCTTTATTATGTCTGCTATGTCTTACTGTAGGATGATAGCAAACATATAACATATAATATTGCATTTGTTCCTTTAACATTAAACAGAAGCATAGCTGTGGCCAGAGGGATTACTATTGTCTCCTTTCCACTATACTGTTTAATACCAGACATGTCATTTTCCTCTACAGTTTGGTACCTCCTCAACATGAATGAGATGGGTGAAGTGAATAAGATCGAAACTGCCACAACGTTGTGACAAAAAAACATTAGTAAACATTAAAGGAGGACATTGAGGCAATGTTGTTCTTATTGCTCGGTTAATTTACAACAAGGTAGGCTAAGGTGATGGCTATTGCTCTTGCCGGTGTTTAAAAATGCCGGTTGATTATTTTGTTGACACTCTCTCAACTCGCTCTCGCCTGGTCTCACGTGTGATCAGTCAGTGGCCAGCAGTCTGTTCACTTTACATTTTAGTATCAGCTCAGCTCACTTGGAAGCCCGGCTGAGTAGGTACTAAAAAGTACCAGTACTAGCACCGAGTAGAAACCCCTATAAACAGAGTAGAGTCGAGTCAAGTAAGTGTTAGTGGAAAAGGCCTATATTTTTTTGTAGAATTTTTAAAATTTCGACTTGATGGTGGCACTTGAAGAGAAGTCAGGAGATCAGCAAAGACAAACTCTTAAGGCACTAGATCAAATTTAAGGTCCATCTAATAATTGTTCATGTGACAAATAGAAGGATATTACCACAAAAACTGACCTCGTATTTGATGTTCCATCAACATTTCCACTAAGTAAATTTAATAATATCTTTTTTTTCCTTTCTAGGAATGAGTTGCTATTAAAACACTTAGGTTTGTGGCATACCCAGCTCTAAAAAAAAATCATTCACATATTCCAGACTCATTTGCCAATTAAATCTATTCATATAAGGGGGAAATGAGGCCTTCTCATGGGCTGGAAATATTATCAATAACAACTATATTCCATTTAATTGGAACATAGTATGTGTAAGGCAGAAGCCTAGTTTCCCTGTAGCATTGTGTCTGTGTGACCGTGTGTCTGCAAGTGAAAAGAAGGAGAAAGAAGAAATGGGAACAGAAAAAGAAATCAAGAGAAAGTGTGGTGGACAGGGCGCTCCCCCTGTGTGTCTTTGTGTGAGGAGTATGCTTGCTTGTACCCTGGCTTTATTTATGTTATGCCGTGTGATTCCATTGTGAGGAGGAGATCCACTGAGCTTGTATTCCCACCCTCCTACCAGCCCCCTTCTTTAGATAAAGCTATCTGGATCTGCAGCGCACCTTCCTCAAATGCATGTGAGCAGCTTACTATTGTGGAGGCTCTCTCTATGTTCCTGGGGGAGTCTGACGGTTGCATTGTGTGGGCTACAATAAGGGTGTGGTATGTTGGCACATAGCACCATCTCCAAAACCACTATTAAGATGTTAATGTTCAGTGGTATATCTAGCTTCAGGCAGTGCAATCGTTGTACCTCTTGGAAAGCCAACTTCCCATTGACAATTTTACATAGTCCACAAAATAGGGCAATCCTGTTTAATTGGTATGCATTTTCAGACAATTAAGATGTCTATGTGTGCACTTATTATAACTTATGATATACACAGATTTGTAACTAATCTTTATTATCTATTAAAACATTCTGCCCTACAATGATGTTAACCCTGTACATTGGTCATAATTGAAGCTCTATGTGACATCTACCAACAACTACATTATGGGCCTAAGAACATGCCAATTCTCCATAAATGCACTTTGCAATTATATTGTATTCTGTTTTAGTGTTGCTCAAGCTGCAATTCCTGTACTCCTGTACTGTACTGGCTTGATATTCTAACTTGGAGAGATAGATAAGGGAAGAGAACTACACCGAGTTTCATGTAGCTTGTTAGATGGTGGCTAGCCTTAGCTAAAATGAAAGTTTAACTGTTGATGTCCCCTTAGTTACCACCACCCTTTGCCTTTCTTAACCATTAAAAAAAAATGTCTGTTTCGTTGAATTTCTCTCTGATAAAAATTCTGGTCGGCTTGGTGGCTAGTTTAGCAATACATTTTAGATTGAATATTAATAGAATGCCACTAGCATAACCAAAAAAAAAAAAAAAAAAAAGACAGATGTGTTTCACATACGAAAGATGGTGTTCTTTCTCAAAACATTTTGCATGGAATTATTATATATAAAATAATGATGTGAATAGCTGAAAAAAAAAAAACTTTTGTCAATGCTGTGTTGGGAAAGCCTTCCAGCAGTGAGTTTCTGTTGACATCATTAAGAACCGCGTAGCATGGTTGCCTGTGGACATCAAATTTCTATGATACAACTTTAAAGGGACACAATGAAAATGGAGAGGGCTTGGAAAGAAGTCAAAGAAGCCATATAGTTTATAGCCATACATACTACTGGATAAGTTCTGAACACATCTATCAGTTGATTACAGCTGTTTTTTTGCAGTTGTGGTAGCACAGCCAGCTTGACGGAAGGAGTGCTTCCATTGATGGTTAAAGGCAAATATTTGTATTTGTTGTAAAATAGTCCAAGGCATAATGTGAAGCAAACATTGGGTTTGCATTTAAGAATGATTGCATTGTTGCTTGAAGCAGTGCATAAGCAGGGTGTAGCAGATGATTTTATCAACACAAAAAACTGTTGGCATTGTAGATTGTTTTGTCACAAGTCCAACACTTGAATTAAAGGTGACAGATAATGGTTGAACAGGGTTTTGATCTTGTTCTCTGATATGACATACACATAATAAAATTTTGGTTGGATCTGTAATGCCTCAGAAACTTCCTAAAAATCTCTCTCAGGAAGCTATTTTAGGATGAGGGATTTTAAATGTGTGGTTTTGCACCTATTTGGCATCTTTTCAGGCTTAACTGGCAACCTCATTATAAAATGCAAACACTTGACACTGATTGGCTGCCTTCACTGCCACTCAAATGAAAGTAACTTAGCTGGCTTTGGAACACAGACAGACCGTCTTTTTACAGCTATGGTCTTTGAAGTTGAGGTAATGGAATGAAAGTGGGATGGGAGCAGTGAGATACGTTTTACATCCCAAACAACCATTTTTGAAATTGACACATTTTCTAGTGGACATTTCTATGAAAAGGAGATGTTCAGAATTTCTAGCACTTTCCACATGTTCTTGAATGTGGTTGGACTAACAAAGACAATGACCTTCACTTGTGGCCATTCTTCTGATTAGCTGTACAAATACTGTTAGTTCATGGCCTTCTACTGTAAATGCTACTTCATAATGCCAAATGAGTCCATAACATCAATTAAATTGGCAACAAGTTTTGAAAATTATTCCATCTTGTTTAATATTATACTCTTACCAAGTGTGGCTTCGTACCATTTAGCTAAAAAACTCCCATAAACTATTTAAATGGCTGGGAGACGGAGAGTTTGGGTTGGCTTACCAGTTTGTCCACTGGCTTCTGTACTATTTGTGTTATTAGTCAGCTAGTAAACTAGTTATGAGTGCTCTATACTTCGCTATTTCTCAGATTATCCTTGCTGTTGTGCTGTCTTTTATTAGATTCAGTCTGTGATGAGCATGAATCATTGACATTATATAGCTTCTGCAAGGCTCCAGGTGATGTTGCACTGTTGGTTTACTTCAACTACAATTGAATCTCTGTGTATCTGTTCACAATTTATGCTGTATTTATTTAGATCGCTAGAATTCAAATGAAGTTCATGCTGCTAGTGAGATAATTTCTTGTGTTCTGTGTTCCCTAGTTGCTAATATCTGAGGTAATTATTGAAATGCTATTGTATGGACAAATCAGTCATATGTATATACTTTTAAATTTGCCCTGATATTTCTCTTCTGTCAAGATGTGGCCATATATTCTGAGAGTAATAAGTAACCTTGACCTACATTTCAGATGACAAGGGCTTTGCTAGTGTCGTATTGTGATGCTGTTGTGCTATATTATGAACATGTCATGGTATATTGTACAGACATTTACTTTTGGAGGACGCTGCTTAGTGTTGCTGACATCATGTTTTTATAAGTTAAAGTTATTATATTTTAGGTAGAAATGTTGTTTCTTTTTCTGCATAAATCTGCTAACAGTCTGAGAAACATGTTGCAGTTGTTTGCTGTAGGGCTGTAGCATATGCATTCCATTTTTGATTGTACTGTGGAGACTGTGTCTTGGCTTCAAGACTTTGGTAACTTTACCCATGATGTTACACAGGCCTGTGACCTGACCTCTTCATTCTCAGCAGTTGCTGTTGTTGCTGAAGGCATTAAATATTTGGAAGACCTCTTTATGGGCGCCTGCTCTGTCCTTCTCCATCAGGCGACATAGATTCAAGTCCACTACTGTATCATAAAAGAAAAACAATATGATTGTGGCATCAAATCACAGTCATCTTGTTGTTTTGGGGGATCACTTTGTTTTGGTGGATTAGTTCTTACACTATTGCTACATGGATTCCAGTACTCTTTCAAACAGCACAGACTTTTCCACCAATTATCTTGTATGATTTCTTGTAACTGTCTCTGACCAAAGTGAAGCAGCTGTTTTGCAAGTAATGTCAATAATATCATTCAGATGTACATTGCAGATATAATAAGCTGACACTTCCTCACCATCACTTCGACAACCACACTCATCACCAATGCTCAGTTTCCTCCACCATTCCAACTTCCTCAAAAACCAGAGGCTTTCCACCAAATGTCGTATCCAACTGTGTACACATTTGCTATGGTCATTTCCTTGACTTCTGTGTATCTTGACTGAAGTGATCTCATGGTGACACTAGAAGATGAGTTGGCCAATCACCAAAGTCAGTAGGAATTTTTTGGCAATCCATCCAAGAGAGATACTTCAGCCTGGACAAAAGTGGTAGACCGACCGACAGACTGACATTGCCATTGTTAGAGTTATAGTGCTAACATGGCTGTGCATCTGACAGCTGTCAGTGTGGAGACCTGACATCCTTCAGGCCGCTTGTTTTGTCAGACCAGAAGTTAAAAAAAGCAAATAATATATGATTTAAAATGGTGTGGAGTGATATTTTAAGCAAACTGAGCAAATTCTAGCAGCTTAGACTCAATTAATCTTGCTGCTTGAGAAATCATTTTGTTGATGAATGAGATTGTTGTTAATGAACTGATCGATTCATTAGTGGTTTCATCTTGAGGCCCTTGTGTGATATGTACCCATCTACAGTCAAGTTAAAATTATGATGGTTGAGATTTGTATTTGAAGCACATGAAACACATTTTTGGTCATGCCCCCCCACACTTCACAGTTGGAATTGACCAACATTAGTTACTAATTTCTTCAGGTTTCTCAGATACCGCTTAGGTGTGAACAGATTATTTGCTCTGAGCATTTTGTGTATAAATGTGTGCTCTCTGTCTCCAGTTGTTGAAACTCTGGCACTTGTATTGTTAAAGTGCAAAGTTAACCTATTACACTACTTCTCACGATATACATAAATAGTACACATATAATGGTGTAATAATACTGTGTATAGATGAAGTTGTATAACGTGCTTTATAGAAAGGAGAAAAAAAAACATAAATGTAGGTGTTTACCTCAAGATAATCAGTGTCTGGAGGTCAGCATTTACTTCATTTTAGTTCTCTGAGTGTAACTAATGGGTTTTAGTGCACATTGTGATTACACTGAGACATTACAGTAAGTCTATGAATGCTTGTGTGTGTGTGTGTGTGTGTGTGTGTGCGTGTATGCCCTTCCCAGCAGTGATACCCACTGTCTTCTTCATGTTAGTTTTGAACCTTAATAAGCCCCTGCCTCTTACTTGCCGGATGTGAAGGCAGGGAGAGAGAAAATGGCTTTCTTACACTTCAATTTCACGCATATTTTCTTAGAGGCTAATGAGAGCCTTAAATATGGTGCCAGACTTCAGGCTGCACTGTTGAAGGCTGACATTTTCACACACAGTGGCACCTTGTCACTGCAGATGAAGTCCTTCTACCTGGCTGTTAAGAGGTGTATGTGTGTGTATGTGTGAAGAAAAGAGGAGAATTTGGTATACTGGTCTGTACCATACACAGTTGTTTGTGTTGCATGCAGGTGTACTTGCCCATGTGTGGAGTTTTTTTCCAACATGGTATATTAAGTGGCAGAATGGAACAGAAAAATTGATATACTGTATTTCAGGAACACACAGCACTCACTCAACTTGTATTCACACTTTGCTGTCTTATGTGTACTCTCTATGTGTTTATAGGAACACATTTGCATATCTGTAAATGATATATATATATATATATATTAGTTGTTTCACATTTCTTTCTCCAGCTAATACTGAACTCTGTATTCTCACCAGTTTCTTTGCTGTTCTGAACAGGTATTGATTCTCATGTAGATCTTCGGACAGAAAGCAGCTCCCACAGATCTGTTCCTCTTCCTGTGAGCTGGAACTCTTCATTCCATCTGCTTTATCTGCTTTATATTGTACCATCGTGTTGCACATATCATCAAATTGATCATGATGTAATTCTTGTTTAATCACAGCTCTGGACAGAGCAATAAATAAACACTTGAAAGCACCTGCTCATCTTGTCAGCATTGTTATCATCTTCCACAAAGCCTAAACAAATATGTATGTCAGGTTCCTTACCTTTTTTGAAAGTAGTCATAAAATGGACGTCGGACATAATTAGAGAGCTAGAGATATGGACAGGAGACTTTGTGCATGTGTGTATTTATACTCCCATATCCCGTGTGAGTATGTTGCTCCCTGGTCATTTGACTGCGAAGAGTGAACTGATTATCACACAGTGGTTTTCAGAATTTAAATATGAAATGTAATTTCATATTTTTGAAGTTTGCATAACATTTTATAGATATACCCTGCAGATTCTGTACATTAGGAGACCACTAACTTTGTGTCATTCCATTGTTTACTGCATCTGTGTCTATTGTACGTTGCAGACCCAGTCTTATATATGCACTGTTTGCCTTGGTCTAAGCCACTAGAACAACAGAAGAGGCTATTCAAGTGCCCAACAATGATGGTGTCTGTTTGCGCGCGAGTGCCTGTGTGCGTGTGCGCGTGTTTGCCTCCCACACGGCCCCACTGCTGCCACTCACTGTAAACTAGTCTGCAGCTCGTCACAGACAGACGTTGACACACTCCCAGTCTAATGTGCTCATTAGGGACTGCACAGCACACACATAATTGATAGCCATGACACACACAATGCACACACACATACACACACACAGATTATTGCAAAAAACAGTTTCCTTTTTTTAATGCTGCAGTAGAAAACAAGGTTATATGAAGTCATATAATGGGGGTTCATTGTCAAGAACAACAACAACAGAAAACTAAAAGAACGAAATGAAAAAAGACTAACGGCACAGAATGCATAACAGTATCTGTGCTGTTTACATGCCGATATTTTACACATAAGGATTTTTTTTTTTATTATTTCTCTACACTGGCAGCTGTCAGTTACTTCAGCAAATTAACTGCCAAAAATGTAGCAGAACTTGTCACTCAAGGGGTTAGTGTAACCATGGTTACCTTTCATATCCCAAAAAGATAAAGCTGCAGTGTGGAATCATGGCAGAGCAATTAGACAGAATAATAAAAAAAAAAAAAAAAAAACATAAAAAATATGACCAATCAAAAAGGCATTCAACGATATGAAACAACCAAGAGTGCTTATAAATAACAGTTTACATGTGAAATATCTTCATAAAGTAACATCTTTTTTGTACAACCTTTAATATCTTTTTAGTGTTCATACAGCGGCACATGTAGAGTAGTGTCTGGTAAAAAGAGTCTTTAACCCTTTGAGCACGAGTCAGGAATAAAAAGATTCACCTGTTGTCATCCCTTTTTTTTTACCTCCCCTTTTAATATCCTTTGATTAAATAACACATTTATAAAACTATTGTGCAAAACAATTTTATTTATGTCTTCATATACTGTGCACCAGCAGATAGTCATAATCCTTTTAAATTAAAAATATAGAAATGATGCATAATTTAGACAGGAATTACTTAATATGTTTTTATGTACATATTTTACACAGACCTGAATTAATATAGGTCCCTGATCGACCAAAGTAAAAGACTTAAGATTTCCTTTATTTTACCACATATTTTACCACATAGCCGCAATGCTTGTGTCAAGTCCTGGTGTACATCTTCCAGACAAGTAAGACTTTGCACAGAATACATGTGTCACATTAGACTCAAGGTACTGTACGTCTGGGAAACAGGCACACAGATCACACATTGTTCCATCCAATTCTCACAATAGCTTCAATAATTCCCAATATCAAATCTTTAGTCTATAGTGTTTGGATCTTAGGTGTAGAAGTGCTTTTACGTACTCAGAGGGTTAAAATTTCAAATGCTGACTCCAGCACAAAAATGTTATTAAAATAAAATAAAAATAAAATAACAATTAAAAAAGATAGAGCGAGCAGAAGAGTGAAAACATGAAGAGAAAAATCATGGAAAGTGCACCAGATTTAGTTATAAAATGTTTAACTAAACTGTTTCATTTATGCATGCAGCTTATCACACCCCAGTGATGCCAAAATATAAAGAAACTTAATTTTCATGTACACAAAATACATACCACTTCATTTTTAGAATCTCTTTTTTAAAACCTTCATTTACTGTGTCTTCCCATGACAACAGCCCCACCCCCACCCCCCTCTGCACATTATGAAAAAATTCACTAGTCCTATCAAAGGAGATCACATCACACACTCAGATCATAAAATCGAGTGAGTTGGGCCAGAGTGAGTCTACCTCACACTGAAACAAAGAAAAAAAACTGCTACAATGCAAAATTTAAAATCATGTGCCAAAACTCAAAGCAGTAGTTGTATGGCATCTTTGTGCAGTTCTATTATGTTAATATTCCTTTCATTTCTCTGAAAGAAATGTCTATGAAAGGATCAAGAGAGACAGAGCAAGAACAAGTGAGCCATTATGAAAGAGTGCAGCCTTGTCCCCAGCCAGTGCTACTGTTTCTCCAGCTCACACACGTACATGAGATGGTCCTCAGGGGACTTCCCATGAGTTTTGCTCAGGTGAAGCTTGACTGCGTGCTTACTCGCAAAAGTCCGGTTGCAAAGTTTGCACTGGTACATGGCCCCACTGTCGTCATCATCATCCTGGGATGGTGATGGGGATTCGGTTGAGGGCAGAGAGGTGGTTAAGGACGAGGGCAGGGAGATAGGTAAAGAAGAGGCTATGGATGTGGGAAGGGAGGAGGGTAAAGGGTGGCTGGATGAGTGAAGATTAGAGAGCAGTTTTTCAGATAGTCCTTTGGTGTGGCGTTGATGATGGTGCTGCTGTGATATCTGGCTGAGCAGCTGCTCCCCAGAAAGCTTGGCCAAGTCTCGCAGACGGAAGCCCAAATGGGATTCCAAGTGGCTGACATAGGTGGATGGTGAGCGGATCTGTGAGGCGCAGTCACTGCAGAAGAATACCGGGTGGCCTGAATCCAAGTTCTTCAAGAACTTGGTGCCACCAGTTCTCCTTAACTGATACTTGACATTGGCCAACCAATGGGATATTGTAGTCATCGAGAGGCCAGTGAAACGGGAGATATGCATTCTCTCTTGTGGACTCAGGTCTGACATGATGTACTTGCCGTCACTTGTTTGTCGCAGGCTGGAAGCAAATTGGGCTTGTAGGATGAGGAGATGTTGAGGGTTCCAGTTGGACTGTCGGCCCTTACGTTTCTGGGCTGGTGAAACATCTTCTGTTTCCTCCTGTGTGACACCCTCAATGTCTGAGCGCTCGGACTGGCTGGTAGGTGTGGAGGACTTTGAGACAGCCTGACTTTCTGTCAAGTTCCTCAGCATGTCCGAGATATCTGACAGAGCATTTTCTCTCAAAGGGGAGGTGGACATGAAGGAAGCTACTGCAGCTGAGGCTTTGGTCATAGTGACAGTGGAGGAGGGAGGAATTGAGGATGGGGTAGAAGCAGAGGAAGAGAGAGTTGTTGAACCCACAGAACCGCTACTACTGTTTTTGTCAGCATTTTTGCCTTTGGTGAGATCTATGGGTTGGTCGTTGTTTAGATGTTGCTGGTAGAAGTAGCGGTCTAAATGGTCATTATTGGGCTTTTTGGTCTGTGCCGGTGGAGTGGAAGCAGCCACTGCTGCTTTCTCTGCCAGACTGTTGCTCATCTTGAACAGCATGCTCATGGGGTCAAGGGAGGGCAGGGCAGGCTTCGCAGCCTTCCCCAGGTGGACGTTCATTACCGACTGCAGTGCACTGAGAGGGTTGACAAATGGCTGTTCTGGAGGTGGATGGTCTGTAATGATAGCTGTACTGCCAGTCAGTGAGGCAGGCAGAGGAGATGTCACTCCAGCAGCTGACTCAACTCCATTTTCCACAGACTCTTTTATGGAAATATCTCCATTTGAATCTCCATGGTTGACTCCATTTCCATCTCCTACTACTTTTTCCACTCCACTTGAATTCTCAGGAGTTTTACAGCTTCCTGCTCTGTTTTCTTTGGGGGACTCTCCCCTAGTTGAATCCCCTGTCTCGCTGTTGCAGGGTGAAGGTGTGGTACGTCTCAGAGGAGACTCCCTCGCAATACCACTTGGGTCTCTCATTTTCTCTTCTACCTTAGCAACTTTTTCTGTCACTTTCTTGACCAGTTCCTCCATAGCATGGAAGTTGTTTTTGGGCAATGGAGAGGTCTGGCGGCTAGGAGGAGAGAGCAAAGGCTGGCTCTTAGCAGTGGGAGAGAGGATCTCCCCTCCAGGGAACATGTATTTAAGGGGTGAGCTCTTCCCAGAGTTTCCTAGAGAGAGCTTCATTATGTTTGGAAGCTGATAGGCAGCATGGATACTGGGATATCCACCCCAGCTTGGAGCGCCATTCTGAGCTTTGTTGATGGCTGAGGTCACTGTGTTCTCCAAAGACTTGAGGATATCAAGACCCCCTTTTGGACTTTCATCCAGATCCTCTTCAGTCAGATAAGTGTATTTTGAAGAAATATCAAACTTCTCTTCAGCCTCCTCCTCAACTCCAGCCTTTTTCTCCTTGTTGATATTGTTACTGTTGTTGATGATGGACTCTTTAGTGCATTCCTCCTCCTTTTCCTCATTTTTTATCTCCACAGCCATGGCACTTGGGGAGATGCTGGTTGGAGGAGGGACTGGGGCAGGTGGAGGAGAAAAGGTTGTGGCAGCCAGGGGAACAGACTGGACCTTTTCCTCAGTTGTTGTATTGGGTGTGGGGGCTGTGGTGGATGACTCTATAATGGGCTTGCCTTTTTTAATAGCAGAGTTAGTGACTTTAATGAAATGTCCAGTCACCATCATGTGAGCTGTTAGTTCTTGTAGTGTGTCATGAGAGCTGCCGCACTCCATGCATTTGAGGATCTGTGACTTCCTGGATTCAAACTGCCAGGCATAGCTGGCCCCATTCTGGTGTCCATATCGGTTATTAGGAGTGATATAAGGGTTGCTAACCCTCTGGAGTATATCATTAGAGTCACTGAGGGAAGTGGGTTTAGGTGTGGTCCCTCCATTAGAGTCAGGTGAGCTTGGGATATCTAGGTCAATAGGAGCTCTCTTTCGAGCTGTGGAGATAATCTTAGCTGCCACTGGTGTAACGGGCTCTTTCAGAGGCACTTTCTGGTAGTGTTTTGTCTTGATCATGTGGACACTTAGGTCTTGAAGCGATTCAAAGGAGTGCCCACAGTACATACACTTCAGAACTTTTTGTGCATCCTCCTTCCCCTCCATCTCCAGCAAGGAACGCTTTCTCGGTTTTGACCACCGCTTTGCACCCTCATTATCTGTCTCATGGTTATCATCACGGTAGTGGCCTGTCTCATTCATGTGCACCGTGAGCTCCACTAGTGTGTCATAGGCTGCACTGCAGTCCTTACAGCGGAATTTGCTCGCACCAGTGAATATAGAGCCATAAAGCTTAGAGCTTTGCCGGTACAGCTGGACGGTACTGAAGAGGTTGGGCTCTGTAGATGCTGTGGATACAGCCACTGTGGGGTGTTGAACCAGGCCCAGTCTGTTGTGGTGGTTTTGTGAGGCCTGCTGGAGGGTTTTAGCCATAGCCGTCTGGTGCCAGTCATAGCCTCCACTACCACAGCTACTGCTACTGCTGCTACTACTGCTGCTGCTGTGACTACGAGGGGGTTTTTCTGCAGGGGGCTGGCTCAGGTTCAGATTCAGTGTGGACCAATAGGAGTTGGTCAGGAAGGAGGTGTAAATGGCCTTCATCTTTTCTAGGCTGTCAGCCACAGACCCTGTTGTGGCTGCTATGGCCTCATCTCCACTTACTTGTGCAGTGGCGTTGGCAGCAGCCATCATGGCAGAGGAGGAAGACAGAGACAGGGTGTTTGAAGGGTCTTTTGATAGGAGGACATCATCCTCATTTTTAAGTGAGGAGCTCTCAAAATCAGACATTCTGTCACTTGATTCGCTCACATGAGACTCGCTGTCCAGCTCCTGACCAGAAAAGTCAGCAGCATTGGGGGAGTCATGGAAACCAGTGGATCCTGGTCTGTCCTTGAGAAGGAAATCCTTGTCCTGACATAGGAACTTGGCGACAGGTTCCTCCCCTTCCTGAGCTGAGTCATCTCCATCCAGGTCCTCATCCAGCAGGGCTGCTTCCTTCTCATCCTCAGGGACATATGCTGTTCAGGCAGAGAGAGAAGAGAGAAAGAGAGAGAGAGATTTGTTAGAACCACACTGACAGCATATCTAACAGAGATTCTCAACTCTGTATTCCTGTTTCATCACTGAGCAGGGAACTGATAGAAACGAAAGATACTGGCATTCACACTTTATCCAGAGGAAACAGAGCAATCATCCAGTGACATCCACAGACAAAATATTTCCTATCACAAACTGTTGGAGTAATTCAGTTCTAACTTCCACCTTTTACACCAACATTGTTTTCAAATTGGAATCAATTCCCCACCCCCTCCTATTCTCTCCGCCCCCAGGTCTTTGTTCTGTATTGCAGAAAAAGAGACAACGAGAGAGAGAGAGATGGAGAATGGAAAGAGAAAAATGGAGGGAGGGAAAGGGGAAAATGTGTCTTCAAATAGAACTTGCTACCTTATTCTTCTCAAGGGGCAACAGCTTGAAATTAAAACTAAATTTGAAATTAATGAAGCACATTCTGGCGGTGGCATTCGTTTCTGAAGTAATAAATTACTTGTATCAACCTCGGAGACAGCGGTTCCTGTCTGTCAATTAATATGTCTTACGCTTCTTCTGCAGACTCTAATGCATTCCCTAACAGACACACTCGCCATTTAAATTAAGCATGCATTTTCACTCATTACACTGCTCAGCCCTCACCCGCTCGTAAATAAAAATGAATGTATGTACGTTTGCCTGCGACAAATCTCTCCCTGCAAAACCCATTTGCTTCAATTACCAAAGATTAGAAAAAAGTTTAGAGTTATTATTTACAGTTTAGCTTCAGGGACTAGGCTTGAGGCTTTCAATTTATATTCAAATCCCTCTAGTTTAAGAATAATACAGTGGAAATCATAGAGAGAAAAGATGTATCAAAACAAATCACAGTCTTGCCTTTCTGTGCAACTATGAATGTTTTCTTTTGTTAATAAGTCTATCAAAAGAGTAAAACAACATCAGATGAGAAATGCTGCATGCTCACACTATGAGATTAAAGGCTGGATTTCTAAATAACAATTGAAGTGCATGCACAAACAGGCCTCCTTCCTTGTTTAAGCAACTACACTGGCAAAGACAAGCTTAGGTGTGAACATCAGTGGCCTTGTGCCGAAGCATTTTTCTTTATAACAGGTCATCACTCATTTAACATGGTATGTAAACACAGAGTGAGGAGGTCAGTGGAATGAATGTGGCATAGATGCACATTAAGTAAATCTTTTCACTTTCAAAGATGCCCAAAGATTAAACACTGAAAAAATGTGTTGCACAGTGAAAATCCAGAAGAAAAAGAAAAATGTGCACTAAGTAACTAGGTTAAAAAGGAAATCCAAGTACTCTTATATGAAAATAAGGGCTTGAAAATACTGGAGATTACAGGATAGGATACCAACACACTTTGGCTGTTGCCAACTCCCATCTATTACTGAGCAGTGTGAGTTGTGTGTGTATTTGAGTATGTGGTGGTACTGCATCAGCAGCAACACAGAGAGGAGTCTCTGTCATTGTCAAGCCACTGGTTGCCATCAGCGATGATACGACACTGCCGTGGGATAAACAGATGCACAGAGACACAGATATCCCAGAGCCCATCACACACACACTCACATACACATACAGCAGTTGAACTGTAACTGCTGTGGTATAACAACTCTTTGCCTTGAGGCATTCTCAGGAGTTTCTCTGTTGAACATGCAGTCTGCTTCAGCCTTCAATCGAACAAAGAGCATCCATTTGAAACACTTCACACACGTTATCGGGAATTAAATGCTGTTATGTGCAATTAAAAAAATGGCAAGGTCACCTGATCCCAATACACCCTGGATGAGTCACCTATCTCCTAAATTCTTGATGATCCATCTCAGCTGCAAGACTTAACATTTATGGATATAAAACACACACACACCATCTCCCCCATCTCTTCCTGTCGCTCGCTCTCTCCTCAACCCCATCTTGGAGACACATCCACCCACCCGCACATACGTGCAGCCAAGCAGACCCACATGTACATGCCATCTGTTCTGAATCAGCCAAAACGACAGCTGTTTAAGAGAACAATGCTCTGGCTGAGGTAACAGCCGAACACAGCAGCCCGTTGCTCTCATCAAGGCCAAACATCAATGCGAAATCTCCTTTAAAACACAACACACACACACGCACTCACACACACGCACACACATATACATGCATACGTACTGTGCTCAAATTAGCTGCCTTTGTGTGATAAGAGCATGGTATGTAATTGCATACACGCGCATGCGCATGATTTGTGTACCTGCAAGTGTGTGATATGTATTGAGACACATGCGGAGCATGAGGGAAGACAAAATGTGTTTGCAAGTAGGACCATTCTGTGCTGAATAAAACCTTGACATGTAGGCTACATCCACCTTCGTAGTGCATGAAGCGCACAGCTGATTTCTGGACTTAGGCAATGGATGTTAAAATGTGGAAACGTTTTGACATTTAATAGGGGAGGGGTTTCAATAAATTGTTACAATGACTTGCGGTGAATGGACTACAATGGAAGCCTCATTCTGCGTTTTGTGACATAAAACATGTGCACCGTTTCAACTGCCTCATTACCCAGTTTCATATAAATATCTACCTCTATACTATCATATTTGCGATTGTGTCAAATTGATGCAAAATGTAGGGAATACATTTCAAATACCTTTGTCCCCAGATTCTCTGGACAAAGAGGTAACCCCAAACATTTCAGCAGACTTCTTAGTTTTGACCTTATTCTACTTTTCCTACTGGTTTCAAGCGCGTGACTGAGAACGGTTTTACCGTGTTTGTGTGTGAGGGGTGCCAGATGTGCTTAGGGCCACTGCAACTTTATTTGTTATTGTTGTAACACATGCAGTCAAATTAAAGGTGTGACAGAATTTACAGTACAAATCGAAAAGAAGATGGAGAAAAGGGATGCTGCATTTATCATGGGAGAAGGAGGAGGAAGAGCAGGGAGGGAGGAAGGACTTGGAAGGAAGTCAAGACTGGGGCCACACACACACTGTCTCTCTCTCTCTCTCTCTCTCTCACACACACACACACACACACACATACACACACACTCCACATGCAGAGATGATCCCTCAGGCCACTGGCTCAGGTCCAGGCTGTGAGGTTCACTAACACTATGACCGAGGATTGAGATAAATATGGAGAAAACACATCTGCACGCACACACAGGGCTGCATGCAAAACCACTGGAGTAGAGTAAGCTAGGGCCAAACACACCAAGTATGCAGGTGCTCTTTTAATTAGCAGAGAGAGAGAGGGGTAGAGAGAGTTCCAGATGAATTGTCAGCAGGGTGGAAGAGGTGGTTTGATCTCATTTTCAGGAGAACGGGTCTGGGAGAGATTGCTGATTCTGAAACCCGGGTGAGCGAGTAAACACACCACAGTTGTTTCTGGGAAGCAGTGGAAGGACATCTGAGCAAAATTACAAATCTGTCATATAATCGTGAATGGAAATAAATGGAAACATTGGATTTTCATTCTTACCCCCCACCCCCCAAAGAAAACTTAGAAATATTATGAGGCTGTGATTGTGAACCATGCCTCTGTATTCCTGTCTGTGCATAAAGTGAAGAAATGCTTATGCACTCTGCAGATGTTATGATGTTAGGAAACAGTTTATCATGCTTATATAACCACTTAACAGCCCTATCAGACACACAGGCACGTCAGCGCTGTTTGTTTACACTTCTTAGATCACGCAGTTTCAGTGTGTGTGTGTGTGTGTGAGAGAGAGACACACACAGAGACAGATTGTCCACATCAGTCTCTTGTAAGGCAACATTTTTGTTGAGACAAAGCTGGAGACAAATCTGTTGGCCTAAGATGAAAGCAGCCCCCTGAAATCGAATATTTTTTTCCTCACAAGTTCTTTATGTGACAGTGTGTTTATACATATTTGTGTGTGACATGCATCCACCACCCTACCCCCCACCTCCACCCCCTGCCATTTCCCACTTAATGAGATCCTATAATCTCCACCCTCACCTACCTCCCTTCCTCATTTCCAATCCTCCCCAATCACCAGTGCAACCCACGTTAATGAAGTTAATTGAATCTGAGATCGATAATGCTTAATTATTGTGATTTGACATGCACAGACAAATTGGTGGGATGGCTTCTGTGTGTGTGTGTGTTGTGTGTGTGTTTGCAGAAAAAAAGGGGTGGTTAGAGGGGCATGTCTGTCTGTAGCAGGTGCTGTGGGATTGGTGAGGAACACCATTGATTCCATGAGGTGTTTGATCGACCCAGACACCTGACGAATTGAGCTATTCCTTCAACCGGCTCTATGACTTATACCAGATTTGTAACATATTTACAGCATCATTGGAATATGACACACTCTGTGGGCACTCTATATTGCCAGAAACATAGGAATGTTTCTGGAATGAGTTGTGAAAAAAATCACCACAATAGTCCTCAATACATCTGTTCTTCTACTTTATAGTTCTCATGCTTTTTTAATCTCTTAAATATTTTAATATACCTGTAATATTGCTGGAAGCATTTGAAATGTATTTGATTCTCTTCAGTGTTTATATTGACAACATTGTACTAATCTTGCAAGATTTATAGTTACTACATACTTCTTTTTTTTTTTTTTGAGGTATCCCTTTAAAACATTTTCCTAAGGCTGTGTTCTCACATGCTGTGTATGAATTATTTTTTATATGGAACTAGCTCCATGCTGATAAGTGGTAATGAACGGCATGATAGTCCGAAATATGCAAAAAGCCTTTCAAAAAAGCTGAGATAATATTAGCATATACAGCACATAGTGGCAGTGGTGTTAGCGAGGGAGAGGCAAAGAGAGGGAGGATGAGAGAGGAGAGATTAGATTTGGAGTGGCAACAGTTAGTGTGTCTGTCTGTGGCTGCGGCAGCATCGTAAGACACTGAAATACTGCAATTATTCTGAAACGCAGATCCTGCTGTACCACACTTGTGTATGTAAACGTAAATGTTTGTGTGTATGTGTGTGTGCTAACGGTGTTAGCCTGGCTAATCATTTCCCCATGCCACTCAGCTGGGGAGCTGCTGACAGTGTATTTACATGCTGCTGTTATAGTACCAATACAAGAGTGTATGCCTGGTCTACTGACACACACTCACTCATGCATGTGTGTTGTGTTTGTGCTTGTGTGCTTATGTGTGTTTGTTTGGGCGCACACTGAATTTATACATATGCAGTATTTATTTAGCAAAAGAGATCTTTTTTTTGTACAAATCAAATGCAGCATCACCTTAAATTAGATCATCTGCCACACAAAGTCAGCTTGACACTTAAATGCTGACTTTTTAGCTGTGGAACTGTGGGAATTGGAGTGTGTGTGTGTGTGTGTGTGTGTGTGTGTGTGTGTGTGTGTGTGTGTGTGTGTGTGTGTGTGTGTGTGTGTGTGTGTGTGTGTGTGTGTGTGTGTGTGTGTGTGTGTGTGTGTGTGTGTGTGTGTGTTGCGCTGGGATGTAGTGAAAATGCAGTGATATTCAGTTATTTATAAAAATGATAACAAAAGTGTAAAAACTGTGTGCCAGCTAATTATCAAGTCAGTATTTCCAGTTAAGTCTGGCTCTTTGCATCCTAAAACACATGAGAGGGAGAGAGAGAGGGAGACAGAAAAAAAGAGAGGTGAATATTTTACATTCTCACACACACACACAAACACACAGTTATGTTCTTATAATTTCAGAGGACATTACATTGACTTCCATAACCATGTCTTGCTGAAACCGTATCACCTCTCTAAAACTTAATGATTCAAACTATAAAGACTTTATTTTGTCCCCAGAAAGAAATAAAGTCCTCACAGTCTGTGTGATACAATTCACATTTACATGTTCCACATGGGATGGGCAGTTATGACCATTTGGGCATTAATCGTGTGAGTTTGTGATTTTTCCAAATGACAGATATCTGAATAAAAATTAAAGTGTGCGCAGAATATATTTAATAATGGTCCAACTAAATACTGGTACTACTCCTACTACATACTGTAATTTTTTTTTTTTTTTTCGGATTTCAGTTGGAAAGCTAGTTTTCTCTACTGGTACGCATGCAACTGTACTGAGTTGTTCCTTTTACATCACATTTAACATTGATTACTCACACGGTCGGCTGGTTGTTTCACTATCACTTCTCTCCCTTTATAATGAACGCATTAAATACTGAACTCTCCCTATTCATATCATCAATTACATTTAGTAATTAAAATTTAATTTTTATTGGGCTCGCAGCATAGTCTGAACTTTTAAAAGGGGCTCTGGCAGTATGCATAATATGTACATAATCATGTACAGGTGCTGACCTCGTCAGTATTTAATCTTTCAAAATGCATCAACTTACTAATTTGTTTTTTTGTACAAGTTCGACCTACACAGAGACATCACTCTGCTACATAAAAAGTTAAATTTGATCATAATCAGTATTTTTTAAAAATTTCCATAATTAACCAGCAGCTTTACGGTGACAGGGCGGTAGAGGCTCAGTATGGTGTGCAGAGAGCAAGACTCATCTTTTCCACTATATTTATTCTGTTCATTCTCACATACAACTCCACCACTGGTACCGTTACCCTCTCTTGCAACCATCTAATGCCCCTCTCTCTCGAGCTCTCTCTATCCCTCTGCCCCCTTCATCTCCAGTCTGCCTAACAGTCTGCACACAGGCCAGTTCTGTCTTTCACTTTCACTTTTTTTTTTACTTTATTTGTCTTTTAATTCCTCGATCAAAACCTGAAGTCACACACATATACACACACAGCCACTTTATAAAACACTAACTCAAAATGCATAAACATGTTGTCATTTGCTGTGGGAAACAGTTGTGTGGATGTACCCCAGCCACAGCTGTACAGTAATGTCTGTATCTAATGCCCTTTTTGAGTAAGATATGCTAATATGGAGGGTGTATGTGTCTATGTTCTTTATTTCTATACACAAGTTGCAGTCAGAAACTTACACACTCACGTAGACACACACTCTTTCCAGTGGAGTCTGGTTAGTTGCTGGGTATCTATTACCTGCCAGTCTGCTCTGATCTCTTTGGACAGCTCTGATCAAAAGATGCCATCCGACCTACTCGACTGGGCTCGCTAGGGAAGTTAGCAATGGAGAGCATTTGTGTGTGTGTGTGTTTTGGAGTAAATCACACAGTGTTCAGGGTGTAAATAAAATGACAGGATCACTTTAAGGTCCTGTCAA